>CM046036.1:31111719-31462256 GCA_025215565.1 Flaveria ramosissima
GGGACCCACCTGCCTGCCAGAGAAGCCATGAGCTTTGAGATAACTCTTCATCCAGGCTTTCTCACCTATCTTCTTGGCAGTAGTCAGTCCAGCTTCTTCTTCCTTCTTCTTCTTTTCCACAAGCTTCTTCCTTGCAGCTCTCTTTCTCTCCTTCTCCATTTGATCTTGCTCTTTGTTGAAGAGCCATAAGATCGTATCACTGTTATGTGGAGACAATCTTCTTGAGAGAATCCTCTGGAGAGTAGGAAGGTTATCCTTTCTCTCCTGAGCTGCAGATCAGCTTCTCTTTCTTTCTCTCCCTTTCCTCTTCTAAGGCCAACCTTGCAGCTTCTTCTTTTTGCTGTTTTGCAGCAAGGTTGCCTTTTCCAGCTCTATCAACTCCTCTAATGGTAGCAGGAGTACATCTTCAGTTGCAGCCCCTAGACTAACCAAGTCTGTCTATGACCTCTACTCTTCTTCGGTTGTTGACTGCCTCCTGGTGGCTGCAGCTGCTTTGGTACTTGCAGCTAACAGTTTCCCATTGGAAGCCTACCTTTCCTTTTAAGCTTCTCCAACCTTTCTTCCTCCTGAAGCTCTTCTGAAGTCATCTTCCTCTTTCCTTTGATTTCTTCGGAAGTACTAGACTTTGGGGGTTCTTGGATGGAAGATCCAGGTTGGGTAGTAGAGGTGGGAGCTGGAGTCAATGCAGATGTCAGAGCTAATGGTTGGGTGAGAAAATCCCTATTAACCTCAGATGCAAGTTCCAGAATTGCATCTGTGACTATTAGATCATCGGATAGAGAAAATAGTCCTTCCGCAGCAGCAATCTCAGCTTCGGAAGTTTGAGCTTGTTCTTCCGAGCTTTGAATTGTGCTTCGGAAGTCTGTGAAAATACACTTTCTGTCCCAACTGTTTCGGTTGCTGGGCCATCAGTCCTTGTTTCCCCTTCGAAGTTAATCTCAGGTTCCACTTGGACCTTAGGTTGACCAACTTCCTCGATAGTGGTAGAAGGTGCATTCAACCTCTGAAGCTCTTGAGCTCCAAAGTAAATCACAGACATATCAGGGCTGGGCTGTTCTATGAGGGATTCCAAAAGGAACTTGTTGAAGAACCTATTGAGATCCTGGAGCATCCTTTGATCCACTTGAAAAACAACTGGAGGAGGCTCAGGGAAGATAGCAGCTTGTTGCATTGGATACTTTGAGCTCAAAGAAGTAAGAGCTTGACTTTGGGTTTCCTGTCTTTGACTTTGTCTCTCAACACTCTCCCCCTTTTTGGTAGCATCATCCTGAGAGCTTGATGAGCTAGAGGAAGAGGTCAAGGAGACCTGAATTGGTACATGCCTAACAGACCTCTCAATCTGTTTCTCAGCTAGTTTGGCCTTGAGAGTTTCAATCTCAAGTTGCTGAGTGGCAGACCTATCCTCTAAAGTCCTAACCTTTGATTCAAGGTTTGAGACTTTATAAAGTAGGTCTTGAATGGTGAGTTGCATACTTCCCTCATCTTCTTTGAAGAATCATGGGGAGATGAGGTAACATACCTGGTATGTTCATCCTCACCACCAGATGTGGTTTCTTGGCGCCCTGGTTTCCCTTGCACAATGATGTCTCTTTCAGAGTCATCAAAGGGCATGGTTGCCGTAGATTCAGTCTCAGTTTCGTTACCACTGTCCTGAGGATCCATTGAGGCTCCTTCAGTAGTGGCAGCTGAATCTACATGAGTCCCCTCCACATCAGTGGGACTCACCTCAGTAAGGCTTTGCTGGTGGGGGCTAGAGATAAGGGGTCTCTAGGCTCTGTTGATCCTTGAGAGGGTGTTGTGGATCAACTTCATTGCCTTTAAGAGACATAATCTCTTCACCAGCTCCGGTCAAAAGGTCAGTAAAAGATAAGGAGAGTTAAAACCTAATGACCCGGGACTTTGATCAATGTCAAGAGGCATTGAGCTGTCCCTTTATGGCTGCTCAGGGGAGTATAGAGACTCTCCCTGAGGGCTATCAGCTTGGGTTTCGGGCTCATGGGTCTGAGACTGAGGAGACTCAAGACCCATATTGAGGTCAATTGTGAAGGATGGTTGGACCTCAGGCTGAGTGGGAGCCCTTTGTTCCACTCTAGCCTTTTTGGATTGAAGAGGAGGGGCTTGTTCAATCAGAGTAGATTGAACAAGGGTTCGTTTGGGACGTCTCTGATATGTAACAGTAATGGGTGGAGAAGGTAGATTTGGGATGGTGAGGGTAGTTGCTGGTGTGGGTTCATCACCTGTGGGGTTAACAGGGATGTCACCAGGAGCCATTGGCTCAATCATACCTGGAAGTAGTGCGGTATCTCTTCCAGTGTAGTTGGTAGACACTCTTCAAGATCTTGAGATGGTCGGCCTCATTTGGGGAGCAGTCAGAGCAGCTGCACAGACAAGCTTGCCCTGATCCAGCTCACAGTTGATAATGTGCTGGAGAAACCTGGGATACATGAAGAATGTGTCCCTTTGAAGATTTCCCATAAGATAAGGTTAGTCAGCACAAACCTTGAATAGTTGAAGCGGAGGCTTTGTACCAACCATGAACTAAGCACCCAAGTTCATACGGGATTTGATCCCATCCCCCAGATTTATTAGACAGGCAGTGAAGAACCACATGCAGCAGGAACTTCCATGTAGGAGAAGTTGAATTTGTAGACCGTTGACCTGCTAACATCTCCACCGTATCCCATTTGGAGATAAGAACTGTCCAAATCTGTTTGGGGAATTCCGTTGGAGCGCCCTCATCATGGAGCTCGAGATGCTCCCTGATGATCTGTTCAGAGATGACCAACTCTTGGCCACAATGCTTGACCTTATAACACGAACCCCATTTAGGGTTTCAATCCGACCATTTGCCAAAATTCGGACATTTGGTTTGAATAGATTGTAGGGTTTACAGTCAAAGCAGTGTAGTATGAGGATTGGGTCAGAAAGAAATGATATCTGAGAAGTCAACATCCCTTGAAGAATCAAGGAGTGCGACCTGGTTATGCTGAGGGTTTAGTGCCATTGAAGAAGATGACAGAAGGATAGTTCGGAATAAGGTAAATGGAGAAGAAGAAAGCTTTTAGGGCAGTAATTAGGAGTAAGTGAATTTGGGTAAAAAGAGTAAGTGATTAACCGGAAGTATTTAAATGGGTGAAATGGCGGTTTAAAGGGTGTTTTGGATAAGATGATGTGAGGGTTCAGTGGATGATGTGACATGGGCGGTGGTAAGGTTAGACCATTTAAATAATCCGACACTCATTAACAAAATCTTTACTTTTTACAGTGTGGGGCCCCAAAGATTTCGTTACACAGTAAAATCTTTCTTCCGAGTATAAAGCATTTCCGAAGGTAATGTTCTTCCGAAGGCAAATTTACTTCGAAGGTAAATGCTTACTTCCGAGAGTATATGTTGCTTTCAGGTGGAGTGTGTTAAATGCTTGGAAGTAGATCTGAGATGAACTCAATCGCTTCTTCCGAGACTTAACACTCTCCGAGAGAAGAAAATTATCCTGGGAGAAATTTGCTTCGGAAGATATGCAAGATATCTTCCGAGGGTTAATTTCTCTTCGGAAGAATTCATACTTTGATAAAATTTAAGAAAAGATCTTTTGTAACAGGGCTTAGATTGTTTTGACATAAGACTTTACACATTAAAAGGTTTTCAAAAGATGAGATGAACTAATCAATGTTTATCATCCCAATAGCTGTAATGAGATATTTAAATCTCTGTTCATCAAATGTTTGGTGAACAAATCAGCATATTGTTCATTTGAATCAACTTTATTAGTTTGATAAGAGTTTTCTCATGAATATCTCTAATGAAATGATACCTGATATCAATGTGCTTTGTCTTGGAGTGCTTCACTGGATTTCAGTAATGGATATAGCACTGTTGTTGTCAATGTGGATAGGAGTGCTCATGAAGTTGAATCATAGTCTATCATCTGGTTTTGAATCCACAGCAGCTGAGCACAAACTAGCAGCAACAATGCATTCAGCTTCAGCAGTTGAAGTAGAGACACAGGATTGCTTCTTGCATTGCCATGAGATGATCCTTCCACCAAGAAATTGACATCCACCTGATGTTTGATTTCTTGTTGATGTTGCAGCCACCATAATCGCTGTCAGAGTAACCATAGAGATTAAAATCACTATTTCTGGATACCAGAGACCTAGTTTAGGTGCTCCTTTGAGGTATCTGAGGATTCTCTTATTAGGTGAGACACCTTTGGAGCAGCCTGATATCTTGCACAAATGCAAGTTGCAAACATGATATCAGGTCTACTTGCTGTGAGATACATCAGAGAACCAATGATTGCTCTGTACTGGATGATGATCAGTATCCTCCTCCTCAGGAATCAGCAGAGATTGTGGTTTCTGGGTATAGGTGTCTTTGCTGCTTTACAATCCTTCATATCAAATCGCTCTAAGATATCATGACATACTTAGATGATTGATTGAAGAACCTTCCTTCAATTGCTTTACCTGAATCCAAGGAAAAAGTCCATTTTCCCATGGAACTCATCTCGAAATTCTTCTATCATAATGCTCTCAAGTCTTGCATATTTGATCATTAAGGAACCAAATAGGATATCATCAACATAGACTTGAACAAGCAAAATGTCTTTCCCAGACTTTCTTATGAAAAGAGTCTTATCAATGGTACCTCTAGTGCAACCATTCTTCAGGAGAAATGAGACAATGTCTCATACCACAGCCTAGGTGCTTGGTGCAGCCCATATAGAGCTTTATCCAATTTGCACACATAGTTTGGATGCTGTGGGTCTTCAAATCTGGAGGTTGGCATACATAGACTTCCCTATCTATATCCCCATATAGAAAGGCACACTTGACATCAAGCTGGTAGACAGTGAAATTCTTGGATGCAGCATAAGCAAGGAAGATCCTAACTGCCTCAAGTCTTGCAACAGGTGCAAAGACATCAGTATAATCGATTCCTTCCTCTTGAGTGTATCCTTGAACCACCAGTCTTGCCTTGTTCTTGATAATCAAGCCTCTATCATCTCTTTTGTTCCTGAATACCCATTTGGTGCCTATAGGTACTTGACCAGATGGTAGCGGACATAGGTTCCAAACCTTTTGTCTTTTGAATTGAAGCAGCTCCTCTTGCATTGATTCAACCCAACTACTATCTTTCAAGGCATCTTCCACCTTCTTGGGTTCCATTTGGATAAGAAGCATGAGTACAAGCAGACATTCCCATTATGAGTTGTCCTCTTGTTCTCACACCCTTAGAGACTTCCCCTATGATGTTTTCAGCTGGATGAGTATTATGAATTCTGAGTCTAGGAATCACCTCCAGTTGCAAAGATAAGTCCAAGTTGGACATATTTTGCTCAGGAGCTTGAATACTTGGTCCAGCTGTTGTTTCAAACTCATTCAATGAGGACTGATTGAATGAAAGAGAAACATCATCATTTCTTTGTTGTGAAGCATCATTAACAGTTGCCTGTTCCTTCAAGATGGTGCTTCCATCAGCTTGGTGTTGTGCAGGATCACCTGAAGAGATTTGAAAATCAGCAGGTGAATCCCTTGTTGAAGTACCACTATCTCTTGAAATGGTTATGCTGTCAGATCTTTCAATAGTGGGAACTTGATTTGTTGCAGCTCTTGGAGAACTTGGAATAGGTCTGGGAAGCTCAAACAGTTGATCTTCATCAGAATTACTTTGAACACCTGTTCCAGCTGAAACATTCTCACAAGATGGTTTAGAATAGTTTGGAAACAATTCTAAATCAAAAATATGATCAGGGCCATTCCCCCTAACACAAGGAGTGTGCTCATTAACTACAATGTTGGAAGATTTTCAAATTGTTGGTTTTTAATATTATAAACTCTGTAAGCTTTAGAGTAGGAGGAATATCCAACAAAGATAGCATCATTGACTTTTCAGCAAATTTTGCCAAATTGTCTTTTGTGTTAAGTATGGTACACCTGCTGCCAAAGGACCTTAGAAAGCCAATGAACGGTGGCCTCTTGTTCCATAACTCATAAGGGGTTTTTCCATGTGGCTTTACTACAAGAACTTGTTCTGCACATAGCATGCAGTGCTGACTGCCTCTGCCCAGAATGTTAGAGGCACCTTTGAATCAGCTAACATAGTTCGAGCAGCCTCAATAAGTGTCCTATTTCTCCTCTCAGCAACACCATTTTGTTGAGGAGTTCTAGGAGCACTATATTGTCTGGCAATCCCTTTTGAGTTACAAAATGAGTCAAGAACTTGGTTCTTAAACTCAGTCCCTTGATCACTCTAATTATTTTAACCTTGTGATCAACTTGATTTTATATTTTAAGAATAAAGATTTTAAAGTTTCAGCAGTTTCATCTTTAGTTCTTAAAAAAATACCCATGTAAATCTAGTAAAATCATCAACAATCACAAGGCAATATGATTTCCTTCCAATGCTCATTATACTTGTGGGACCAAATAGATCCATGTGCAATAAGTGTAATGGAGTGGTGATAGAGTTAACAACTTTGGATTTATGAGAAGACCTGTGTTGTTTCCCTTTCAGGCAAGCAACACAGTTTTCATTGCAGAAAAATTCCTTTTTAGGCAAACCATGTACCAAGTTATTTTTAACCAATTTATTCATTGTCTTAAAATTGACATGACACATTCGTTTATGCCATAGTGTTGACTCATCACCATCAGCTTTGGAAAGAAAGCATGATACTTCTCCCATTGGGAAGCATTGTTCATATCAAGCTTGTACATATCCCCTTTCCTGGGAGATCTAAGAAGCACCAATTCCTGAGGAATTGTCATCCCGGTTTGAGGATAATGCACTCATGTTTTGTGAAAAGCATTTGATGCTTTTGATCACAGAATTGAGAAACACTTAACAAATTGTTTTTAAGCTGTTTGACAAAATTAACTTTGTCAACTTTTAACTTTTCATTGGATATACTTCCTCTGCCAGAAATATATCCTGCGGCCTCACCTCCAAACTGGACAGGACCTCCATCATAATGTTGACATTTGTTGAAGGAGAGATCTGTTCCCTGTCATGTGCCTGGAGCATCCACTATCTACAATCCAAATGTTGTTATTCTTGTCATATGGATGTCCCTGCACATAAGGTGAGATAATTAGTTTTGATTGGAAACCCAAGCCTTATTGGTCTTGGGTTCTTCCAATGATAGTGACATAATTGAACCAAAATTTATGCATGGGGGTTCAATGGGTGTCTTTGAAGAAGAGGTTTAGGCTACAGCATCTTCCTTGATCTTCCATTCCATCCCTTGGTTGATCATATAGGATGAGCTTGTTAAAGCTTTTGTAGCTTGGCATTCTTCCGAAGCTTCTTTCTTTTCAGAAGAGACCTTCACCACCTTTTCTTCCAAAGCAGTCTTCTTCTGGGATAGTTTCAAGGGGACTCTTTTGTTTTTCTGAGTCTTTACAGCTTTAACTTCCGAAGCCTTTTTCCTTTCGGAAGAAGAATTTTCTTCCGAGAGAAGCCTTGCTTCGGAAACAAGCTTTCCCTTTTTCATCACTTGAACCATTTGATATGGTCCAAATGAGAAACCTTCCCTGACTCCTTCTCTTTTAACATTATTTGCATAATGTGTGCTAGCAGGATTGTAGTAACAATCTTTTGCCATGTGGTTTTGCAGACCACACATTATGCATGCAATGTTAACTTTCTGGGAATGAGAGGATTGCTGTTTCTTGTTCTTTTTCTCTTCATCAGCAGTCTTTCCCTTTAATTTCTGATCCTTTGGTAGGATAGGAGTACTGGTACTGTACTCTTTTCCTGAATCAGAAGTTCCAACCACCTGGAATCCAGCTGAAATGAATACACCCTTTTGCTTTGGGTCTATCTTTAGCTTGGATTCAGCCACTTTCTTGGCAGTTTTTCTGGCTGCCTTGGTTCTGCTTCTTCTGGCTTTGGTGGTCAAGGTTTGATCATCATTGTCTGGGGAGGGCACAATTACCTGTTCCTTCCCTGTGATGGTCTCCATAGTTGCATCATTCTTTGACTCTTGAGAAGGTGGGTCAACAGATGGAACCTCTTGCTCTTCAGTACCACACCTTGGTTGTCTTATAGACTCATAAGAGTGTGGTGGAGCAATTCATTGGTTCCCAACCCACCTTTGTTTTGATAACAAAGTTTTGAGTGAGAGGATGATGCAAGAATGGCTTGGAAGTTTTGCTCGGAAATAGCATACTTCCTGGCTTGAGCCTCAGCAGTGACAAGCTGGGTTGAGCCTCAGTCAATTTGGATATTAAATCCTTGATTTGAGTCTTGTAGTTTGTATGTTCATGTTTTAAGAGGGACATAGTTTTCTCTAACTCCTCAATTTTTCTTTGATAGTCAGATTCAGCCCTTTTAAAGTCAGATTTTAAAACATTTAAAGACTCAATATCAGATTTAATTTCCATATTGTAGTCCTGATACAGTTTAACCTTAGCAATACAAGCAGGGGTACAGAGATGTTCATATACCTTGTTTTCATCTGTTCCTGCCATGAGTGCTTGAGCAGGAGTCACATCCTGAACCATGAAGCTCCAGTCAACTTCTTGAGCCATTGCTGCAGTCTCTATTGACTTTCCAGTGGGCTTTGGTGTAGAAGGGTGTGTGGAGGCATGTGAGGTTCCCGGGTTGGACTTGGGAGCCTTGCATTCCCTTGCAAAATGACCAAGTTGGTTACAGTTGTAACATTTGGCCTTGCTTTTGTCAAACCCAAATTTGCTGGTGATTGGGTTCTGAGGGAATTGCCTTCCAGTTCTTTTAAAGAACTTCTTCGCTCTGTAGGTTAGAAGAGCCATTTGTTGGACTATGTCCACATATTCTATGTCATCCGGGCTAAAACACTCTAGATCACCAAAGCAGTATTGATAGTCATTTGAGTGCCTACTTCCTGAGACAAATGCACAGCCCTCCTGAAAGGAGCTTTGCTGAGCTTGTTGAGACCTTGTAGTCTCAGGAAATGTGATGTAAGGCCCAGAGAACAAGATGGCTGCTGGGTATAGGTCAGGTATTGCTGAGACTGGGAGATGCCTGAGCCTTCAGCAACCATTAAAGCGTTGCTAGCAGGAAGACTCAAGGGTCTGCTTGTCAGATGACCCCTCTTGCTTTCCATTTCCAAACGGTATCCATCAAGGATCCCATAGAGTTCGCTCATGGTGAGTGTATTCAGATTCTCTGTTCTCTTGATAGAGACACAGTAGAATGTCCACTCATTGGGTAGAGCACTCATAAACTTTCTAGTAAGGTCTCTGAGTTCATGAGTGATTCCCACAGATTGAAGGGATAATATGAGATCCATGTACCTGAAATATTGCTGGCTAAGAGTCTCTCCAGCAACCTAGGTGAAGTTCTCAAACTGCTGCTTCAGTGAGTCCTTCTTGGAATCATTCGAGCTTGAGTACATTTGAGCAAGAGCATCAAAGAGTTCTTTGGCAGACTTACAATGCTCAAACCCCACCATGATAGAGTTTGGGATTGCAGTCATAAGAACAGTCATAGCATTGCTGTCTATGTCAAGCTTCTTCCTGTCTTCATCAGAATAATCTTCAACAGCTTTCTCAATCATGGCACCGTTTCCACCAGCTACCTTTGGCTTATACGGGCCATTGACGATGGATTGCCACATCTTGCTTTCTTGATACCTGATGAAGCCTTCCATTCTTCTGCTCCAAGACCTGAAGTTTTCAGGGGCGATAATGGGAGCTTTGGTCATCGTTCCCATCTCTACTTCAGATTTGTTGAGGGCCATTTTGAGTGAGGTATAAGGAGGAGTGAAAAACTGGTTGATTAGGATGGTAAGATCTCACTATCAATAGCCTAAAAAGCTCTGATACCAATTGCAGGATCGGGTTTGTCACTTAAACACTTGCATTTCTCTCAAACTCACTTATAGTAACACTCAAATCAGATGAAGCAATGTCTTTTACAAGAGTTGATAATAATATAATAAGTAACAAAGGAACAAGCAGAGATATATTTTCAAGGCACTTGTATATATTACTTCTCAACTCAAGATTACAAGACACTTACAAGCATTAAACAAGAGTTACAATGAGAAACTATATATACTAGATCCTACAGCCGGATATACTTGATACCAGCTGGAAACCTAAGACTAAAGCATATACTACAATGCTAAAGTTAAGGTATCTTAGATAAAGTATTATCTAAGATATGGTAGTCATGACATGTCCATGACTTACCTTTTGTCACCAACTAAAGATGGCAACTGTACTAACATAAAAAGGTAAACAGCGGATTAAAGTATGGTCAACTACATGGCTTTTTAGAAAACGCCATGCAGTATCTCAGAGATTTGCAGCGGAGTGTCAGAGAGGCCTGCAGGATCGGGTTTTGTCACTTAACACTTGTATTTCTCTCAAACTCACTTATAATAGTCACTCAAACAAGATGAAGCAATGTCTTTGACAAGAGTTGATAATAATATAATAAGTAATCAAAGCAACAAGCAGAAATATTTTCAAGGTACTTGTATATATTACTTCTCAACTCAAGATTACAAAACACTTACAAGCATAAAACATGAGTTACAATGAGAAACTATATATACTAGATCCTACAGCCGGTTATACTTGATACCAGCTGGAAACCTAAGACTAAAGCATATACTACAATGCTATAGTTAAGGTATCTTAGATAAAGTATTATCTAAGATATGGTAGTCATGACATGTCCATGACTTACCTTTTGTCACCAACTAAAGATGGCAACTGTACTTAACATAAAAAGGTAAACAGTAGATTAAAGTATGGTCAACTACATGGCTTTTGAGAAAACGCCATGCAGTATCTCAGAGATTTGCAGCGGACTGTCAGACAGACCATACTTATGTCTACTGGATAATAGAAGTGTCTTCCGAAGGTTAACTGGCTTCGGAAGAACAAGTTCTTCCGAAGCCACTTATACTTCGGAAGATGCTTCTATGCTTCCGAGGCTTTAAGGACTTCTTTATTCTTCGGAAGTTGACTTCAGATCTTGTCTTCAAGTCTTGAACCTTCGGAAGTAACTTCTTTACCTTCGGAAGTTGGAGTTCTCCTTCGGAAGTGTATTTTACACTTAGGCTTCGGAAGAACTCTTTCTTCCTTCGGAAGTCCCACACTTGGCTTCGGAAGTCCTTTGCATGTAGTACTTAAAATCTTCTAAGTGATATGGTTTTGGTTGCACAGCCTCTTATGATCCAACAAACTCCCCCTAGGCTGATGCTACCAAAACTTCACTTATCTCTACTTCTCAAAGTTTTCAGCACCAGGGACAAAAGATATTTGTCTGTCTCTCTGTTCTTCCCGGAAGTAGTGCTGAGAAGCTTGTACAAGTCATTCGTGGATAGGAGATCCAGTCTATCACTTTGAATGACATGCACCCTTTGTTGTGACCCCCTGAAGAGAGTTAGTTGACGGGAGTTGTAGTCATACTCCCATCTAACTATGGACTCAAGTTCAGGACCTTCAACCATTTGAAGAAAGGCTTTGCCTTTGGTTGCTGATCCTTTCCTTTCCTCCTCCTCTCTCCGTTTTGACTCCTCTTCGACCTTGCTTCTTGCAGTGAGCTCGGCCATGTGAAGGCTGCCTAGATGATTTCTGATGTGAGCAGCTACTTCGGAGTTTGAGGGGTTGGAGAATGGTTTCTCTGCTAACTCAGCAATATCAAATCTGCTTAAGTGTAGCAGAGATGAGGCATTCAGCCTGTTAATCTCACCATTCTCTCTCTCAACAACAAAGTTGTGAGAAGAGTCTTCGAACCTCCACTGGACTATCTTCTTTCTGGGTACAAGAGATTGTCTTGGTACCCTATCTCCTTTCTTTGTGTCCAGCAGAGTCACCAGCCTTCTCCTCAGCTTCTTTTCTTCCTCATTCAATGTATCTGAATTGAGGCCAAAGAGTCTTGCGGCTTGGTCCAAAGTTCCTCATGGCAGATCAAGAAACTCATCTCTTGTGAGGGAACTTGAGGATCCATCAACATAAGTCAGGTTGACTGTATCCTCCTCACATGAGATGTCGCTCAGAGTAGTGCAGTTGATGAGCTTGGTTTTGATCTCCTTGAATTCCTCCATTGAGAGATGTTTGGAAGGCTGAGGGGATGGTTTGATTGGTTGTTGGGTAGGTTTAGGAGGTTGGGTTCTGGGTAAGGCTTTAGGTTGGATGATGGGTAGTTTAGGTGGTTGAGGTGAGGGAGTTGGTAGATGTGAAGGTGTAGGTTCAGGGGTGAAAGGTTCAGGTTCAGTTTTGATTGGGAAGGGAAAGGGTATTGGTTCAGGTTGATGTTGGGTTTGGATATTTGGCTGAGGGGTGGCTTTGAAGGTCATCCCCTGTCCCCTTCTATACATCTCCTTTCTTCTCCCTGCACGAATGTCAGCCTTGATGTCACTGACATGTCGTTGGAGAGTCTTCTCAGACATTGGACCCACTTGCCTGCCAGAGAAGCCGTGAGCTTTAAGATAGTTCTTCATCCAAGCTTTGTCACCTATCTTCTTGGCGGCAGACAGTCCAGCCTCTTCTTCCTTCTTCTTCTTCTCTACCAGCTTCTCCCTTGCAGCTCTCTTTCTCTCCTTCTCCATTTGATCTTGCTCTTTGTTAAAGAGCCACAAGATCGTGTCACTGTTGTGTGGAGACAACTCTTCTTGAGAGAATCCTCTGGAGAGTAGGAAAGTGATCCTTTCTCTCCTGAGCTGCAGATCAGCTTCTCTTTCTTTTCTCAGCCTTTCTTCTTCCAAGGCCAACCTTGCAGCTTCTTCTTTTTGCTGTTTTTGCAGCAAGGTTGCCTTTTCAAGCTCTATCAGCTCCTCTAATGGTAGCAGGAGTACATCTTCCAAGGCAGCCCCTAGACTGACAAGTCT
Source organism: Flaveria ramosissima (assembly GCA_025215565.1). Lineage (NCBI taxonomy): Eukaryota > Viridiplantae > Streptophyta > Magnoliopsida > Asterales > Asteraceae > Flaveria > Flaveria ramosissima. Next base: position 31,124,550 of record CM046036.1, read on the forward strand.
ATCAATTACCTCCACCCTTCTTCTATTGTTGATTGCCTCTTGGTTGGCTGCAGCTGCTTTTGAACTTGCAGCTAACAGTTTCCCAGTTGGCAGTCTTCCTTTCCTTTTAAGTTTCTCCAGCCTTTCTTCTTCCAGAAGCTCTTCCGAAGTCATCTTCCTTTTGCCTTTAATGTCTTCGGAAGTGCTAGACTTTGGTGGTTCTTGGGTAGAAGATTCAGGTTGGATGGTGGAGGTAGGAGCTGAGGTCAATGCAGATGTAATGGCTAGTGGTTGGCTGAGAAAGTCCTCCCTATTAACCTCAGATGCAAGTTCCAGAATTGCATCTGTGACTATTAGATCATCGGAAAGAGAGAACAGTCCTTCCGCAGCAGCAATTTCAGCTTCGGAAGTTTGAGTTGGTTCTTCCGAGGCTTCGAATTGTGCTTCGGAAGCCTGTGAAAACACACCTTCTGTCCCAACTGTTTCAGTTGCTGGGCCATCAGTCCTAGTTTCCCCTTCGAAATCAATCTCAGGTTCCACTTGGGCCTTAGGTTGACCAACTTCCTCAACAGTGGTAGGAGGTGCATTCAACCTCTGAAGCTCTTGAGCTCCAAAGTATATCACAGACATATCCGGACTAGGTTGATCAATGAGGGACTCTAAAAGGAACTTGTTGAAGATCCTATTTAGATCCTGAAGCATCCTTTGATCCACTTGAATCACAACTGGAGGAGGCTCAGGGAAGATGGCAGCTTGTTGTTTTGAGCTCAAAGAAGTGAGAGCTTGACTGATGGAATCCTGTCTTTGACTTTGTTCCTCAACATTCTCCCCCTTTTTGGTAGCATCATCTTGAGAGGTAGATGAGCTAGAGGAAGAGGTCAAGGAGACTTGAACGGGTACATGCCTAACAGATCTCTCAATCTGTTTCTCAGCTAGTTTGACCTTGAGACTTTCAATCTCAAGTTGCTGAGTGGCAGACCTATCCTCTAAAGTCTTAACCTTTGATTCAAGGTTTGAGACTTTAGAAAGTAGGTCTCTTATTGTGAGTTGCATTCTTCCCTCATCTTCTTTGGAAGAATCACGGGGAGATGAGGTAACATACCTAGTATGTTCATCCTCACCACCAGATGTGGTTTCTTGGCACCCTGGTTTCCCTTGCACAATGATGTCTCTTTCAGAGGCATCATAGGGCATGGTTGCCGTAGATTCAGTCTGACTATTGTTACCACTGTCCTGAGGATCCAATGAGGCTCCTTCAGTAGTGGCAGCTGAATCTACATGAGTCCCCTCCACATCAGTGGGACTCACCTCAGTAGGGCTTTGCTGGTGTGGGCTAGAGACAAGAGGTTTCTCTAGGCTCTTTTGATCCTTAATGGGGTGTTGTGGATCAACTTCATTGCCTTGGAGAGACATAGTCTCTTCACCAGCTCCGGTCAATAGGTCAGTAAAAGAGAAGGAATGAAGACCTAAGGACCCGGGACTTTGATCAATGTCAAAAGGCATTGAGCTGTCCCTTGGTGGCTGCTCAGGGGAGTATAGAGACTCACCCTGAGGGCTATCAGCTGGGGTTATGGGCTCATGGGTCTGAGACTGAGGAGACTCAAGACCCATATTGAGGTCAATAGTGAAGGATTGGGGGACCTCTGGCTGAGTGGGAGCCCCTTGTTCCACTCTAGCCTTTTTGGTTTGAAGAGGAGGGGCTTGTTCAATCAGAGTAGATTGAACAAGGGTTCGTTTGGTACGTCTCTGATAGGTGACTTTTATTGGAGGAGAAGGTAGATTTGGAATGGTGAGGGTAGTTGCTGGTGTGGGTTCATCACCTGTGGGGATAACAGGGATGTCACCAGGAGCCATTGGCTCAATCATACCTGGAAGTAGTGCGGTATCCCTTCCAGTGTAGTTGGTAGACACTCTCTTCAAAACTTTGAAGATGGTCGGCCTCATTTGAGGAGCAGACAGAGCAGCTGCACAGACAAGCTTACTCTGATCTAGCTCGCAGTTGATTATGTGCTGTAGAAATCTGGGATACATAAAGAATGTGTCCCTTTGCAGATTTCCCATGAGGTTAGTCAGCACAAACCTGGAGTAGTTGAAGCGCAGGCCTTGTACCAACCCATGAACTAGGCACCCGAGTTCATAGGGAATTTGATCCCATCCCCCGGATTTGTTAGATAAGCAGTGAAGAACCACATGTAGCAGGAACTTCCACTTGTAGGAGAAGTTGAATTTGTAGACTGTAGACCTGCTTACATCTCCACCGTATCCCATTTGGAGATAAGAGTTATCTAACTCAGACTTGGGGAATTCCGTCGGTGCGCCTTCATCATGGAGCTCAAGATGCTCCCTGATGATTTGTTCAGTAACGACCAACTCTTGGCCACATACACTTGACCTGATAGCACGAACCCATTTAGGGTTTCAACCCGACTATTTGCCCAGAATTCGGACATTTGGTTGGTGTAAATGGTAGGGTTTACAGTCAGTGCTGTGTAGTATGAAGATTGGGCTAAGAAAGAGATAATATCAGAGAAGTCAGCATCCCTTGAAGAGTCAAGGAGTGCGACTTGGTTGTGCTGAGGGTTTAGAGCCATTTAGAAAGATAGCAGAGGAAAAGTTCTTGAGAGAGAGGTAAATTGGAGAAGAAGAAAGCTTTTAGGGCAGTGAATTTGGTAAAAAGAGTGTAAGTGATTAACCGGAAGTATTTAAATGGGTGAAATGGCGGTTTAAAGGGTGGTTTGGATAAGATGATGTGAGGGTTCAGAGGATGATGTGACAGGGGCGGTAAGGTTAAGCCATTTAAATAATCCGACATCATTAACAAAATCTTTACTTTTTACAGAGTGGGGCCCAAAAGATTTCCGTTACACAGTAAAATCCTTCTTCCGAGTATAAGGTATTTCCGAAGGTAAAGTTCTTCCGAAGGCAAATGTACTTCCGAAGGTAAATAAATTGCTTCCGAAGATACATGTTGCTTTCAAGTGGAGAGTATTAAGTGCTTCGGAAGTAGATCTGAGATTACCTCAATCGCTTCTTCCGAGACTTAGTATTCTTCCGAGAAGAAAATTATCCTTGAGAAATTTGCTTCGGAAGTTATGCTAGATATCTTCCGAAGGCAAGTTTCTCTTCGGAAGAACTTATACTTAGTTAAATAAGAAAGGATCTTTTGTAACAGGGCTTAGATTGTATTGACATAAGACTTTACATATTGAAAAGGTTTTCAATTGAGATTGACTAGTCAATGTTTATCATCCCAATAGCTGTAATAAGATACTTAAATCTTTGTTCATCAAATGCTTTGGTGAACAAATCAGCATATTGTTCATTTGAATCGACTTTGACTAGTTTGATAAGATTTTTCTCATGAATATCTCTAATGAAATGATACCTGATGTCAATGTGCTTTGTCTTTGAGTGCTTTACTGGATTTTCAGTGATGGATATGCACTGTTGTTGTCAATGTGGATAGGAGTGCTCATGAAGTTGAATCCATAGTCAATCATCTGGTTTTGAATCCACAGCAGCTGAGCACAGCAACTTGCAGCAGCAATGTATTCAGCTTCAGCAGTTGATGTAGAGACACAGGATTGCTTTTTGCATTGCCATGAGATGATCCTTCCACCAAGAAATTGACATCCACCTGATGTTGATTTCTTGTTGATGTTGCAGCCACCATAATCACTATCAGAGTATCCATAGAGATTAAAATCACTATTTCTTGGATACCAGAGACCTAACTTAGGTGCTCCTTTGAGGTATCTGAGGATTCTCTTGACAGCAATTAGGTGAGACACCTTTGGAGCAGCCTGATATCTTGCACAAATGCAGGTTGCAAACATGATATCAGGTCTACTTGCTGTAAGATACATCAGAGAACCAATGATTGCTCTATACTGATGTTGATCAGTATCCTCCCCCTCAGAGTCAGGGCATAAATCATGGTTTCTGGGTATGGCTGTCTTTGCTGCTTTACAATCCTTCATATCAAATCTCTCTAAGATATCATTGACATACTTAGATTGATTGATGAAAAACCCTTCCTTCAGTTGCTTTACCTGAATTCCAAGGAAAAAGTCCATTTTTCCCATAGAACTCATTTCGAACTTCTTCTTCATAATGCTCTCAAAGTCTTTGCACATTTGGTCATTTGAAGAACCAAATATGATGTCATCGACATAGACTTGAACTAGCAAAATGTCTTTCCCAGACTTTCTGATAAAGAGAGTCTTGTCAATGGTTCCTCTAGTATAGCCATTTTCAGAAGAAATTGAGACAATGTCTCATACCACAGCCTAGGTGCTTGGTGCAGCCCATATAGAGCTTTATCCAATTTGCACACATAGTTTGGATGCTGTGGGTCTTCAAATCCTGGAGGCTGGCATACATAGACTTCCCTATCTATATCCCCATATAGAAAGGCACACTTGACATCAAGCTGGTAGACAGTGAAATTCTTGGATGCAGCATAAGCAAGGAAGATCCTAACTGCCTCAAGTCTTGCAACAGGTGCAAAGACATCAGTATAATCAATTCCTTCCTCTTGAGTGTATCCTTGAACCACCAGTCTTGCCTTGTTCTTGATAATCAAGCCTCTGTCATCTCTTTTGTTTCTGAAAACCCACTTGGTGCCTATAGGTACTTGACCAGATGGTAGCGGACATAGGTTCCAAACCTTCTGTCTTTTGAATTGAAGCAGCTCCTCTTGCATTGATTCAACCCAGCTACTATCCTTTAAGGCATCTTCCACCTTCTTGGGTTCCATTTGGGATAAGAAGCATGAGTACAGGCAGACATTCCCATTGTGAGTTTGTCCCCTTGTTCTCACACCCTCAGAGACTTCCCCTATGATGTTTTCAGCTGGATGAGTATTGTGAATTCTAAGTCTTGGAATTACCTCCAGCTGCAAAGATAGGTCCAAGTTGGACATATTTTGCTCTGGAGCTTGAATACTTGGTCCAGCTGTTGTTTCAATCTCATTCAATGAGGACTGATTGAATGAAAGAGAAACATCATCATTTCTTTGCTGTGAAGCATCATTAACAGTTGCCTGTTCCTTCAAAATGTGCTTTCATCAGCTTGGTGTTGTGTAGGATCACCTGAGGAGACTTGAAGATCATCAGGTGAATCCCTTGTTGAAGTTCCACTATTTCTTGAAATGGTTATACTGTCAGATCTTTCAATAGTAGGAACTTGATTTGTTGTTCTTGGAGAACTTGGAGCAGGTCTGGGAAGCTCAAATAGTTGATCTTCATCAGAATTGCCTTGAGCACCTGTTCCAGCTGAAACATTCTCACAAGATGGTTTAGAATAGTTTGGAAACAATTCTAAATCAAAAATATGATCAGGGCCATTCCCCCTAACACAAGGAGTGTGCTCATTAACTACAATGTTGGAGGATTCCTCAAATTGTTGGTTTTTAATGTTATAAACCCTGTAAGCTTTAGAATGGGAGGAATATCCAACAAAGATGGCATCATCTGACTTTTCAGCAAATTTTGCTAAATTGTCTTTTGTGTTAAGTATGGTACACCTGCTGCCAAAGGACCTTAGAAAGCCAATGAACGGTGGCCTCTTGTTCCATAGCTCATAAGGGGTCTTTCCATGTGGCTTTACTACAAGAACTCTGTTCTGCACATAGCATGCAGTGCTGACTGCCTCTGCCCAGAATGTTAGAGGCAGCTTTGAATCAGCTAACATAGTCCGAGCAGCCTCAATAAGTGTCCTATTTCTCCTCTCAGCAACACCATTTTGTTGAGGAGTTCTAGGAGCACTGTATTGTCTGGCAATCCCTTTTGAGTTACAGAATGAGTCAAGAACAAAGTTCTTAAACTCAGTCCCTTGATCACTTCTAATTATTTTAACCTTGTGATCAACTTGATTTTCTATTTTAAGAATAAAAGATTTTAAAGTTTCAGCAGTTTCATCTTTAGTTCTTAAAAAGAATACCCATGTAAATCTAGTAAAATCATCAACTATCACAAGGCAATATGATTTCCTTCCAATGCTCATTATACTTGTGGGACCAAATAGATCCATGTGCAATAAGTGTAATGGAGTAGTGATAGAGTTAACAACTTTGGATTTATGAGAAGACCTGTGTTGTTTCCCTTTCAGGCAAGCAACACAGTTATCTTTGCAGAAAAATTCCTTTTTAGGCAAACCATGTACCAAGTTATTTTTAGCCAATTTATTCATTGTCTTAAAATTGACATGACACATTCGTTTATGCCACAGTGTTGACTCATCACTATCAGCTTTGGAAAGAAAGCATGATACTTCTCCCATTGGGGAAGCATTGTTCATATCAAGCTTGTACATATCCCCTCTCCTGGAGATCTAAGAAGCACCAATTCCTGAGGAATTGTCATCCCAGGTTTGAGGATGATGCACTCATGTTCTGTGAAAAGCATTTGATGCTTTTGATCACAAAACTGAGAAACACTTAACAGGTTGTGTTCAAGCTGTTTGACAAAATTAACTTTGTCAACTTTTAATTTTCCGTTGGATATACTTCCTCTGCCAGAAATATATCCTCCGGCCTCACCTCCAAACTGGACAGGACCTCCATCATAATGTTGAAATTGTTGAAGGAGAGATCTGTTCCCTGTCATGTGCCTGGAGCATCCACTATCTACTATCCAAATGTTGTTATTCTTGTCATATGGATGTCCCTGCACATAAGGTGAGATAATTAGTTTTGATTGGAAACCCAAGCCTTTTTGGTCTTGGGTTCTTCCAATGAAAGTGACATGATTGAACCAAAGTTTATGCATGGGGGTTCAATGGATGTCTTTGAAGAAGAGGTTTGGGCTACAGCATCTTCCTTGATCTTCCATTCCATCCCTTGGTTGATCATAGAAGATGAGCTTGATGAAGCTTTTGTAGCTTGGCATTCTTCCGAAGCTTCTTTCTTTTCGGAAGAGACCTTCACCACCTTTTCTTCCGAAGCAGTCTTCTTCTGGGATGGTTTCAAGGGGACTCTTTTGTGAGTCTTTACAGCTTTCACTTCCGAAGCCTTTTTCCTCTCGGAAGAAGAGTTTTCTTCCGAGACAAGCCTTGCTTCGGAAACAAGCTTTCCCTTTTTCAACACTTGAACCATCTGATATGGTCCAAATGTGAAACCTTCCCTGACTCCTTCTCTTTTAACATTATTTGCATAATGTGTGCTAGCAGGATTGTAATAACAATCTTTAGCCATGTGATTTTGCAAACCACACATTATGCATGCAATGTTAATTTTCTGGGAATTGGAGGGTTGCTGTTTCTTGTTCTTTTTCTCCTCATCAGCAACCTTTCCCTTTAACTTCTGATCCTTTGGTAGGACAGGAGTACTGGTATTATACTCCTTTCCTGAATCAGAAGGTCCAACCACCTGGAATCCTGCTGATATGAATACACCCTTTTGCTTTGGGTCTATCTTCAGCTTGGATTCAGCCACCTTCTTGGCAGTTTTTCTGGCTGCTTTAGCCCTGCTTCTTCTGGCTTTGGTGGTCAGGGATTGATCATCATTGGTCTGGGAGGGCTCAATTACCTGTTCCTTCCCTGTGATGGTCATGGTCTCCACAGTTGCATCACTCTTTGACTCTTTACAAGGTGGGTCAACAGATGGAACCTCTTGCTCTTCAGTACCACATCTTGGTTGTCTTACAGACTCATAAGAGTGTGGTGGAGCAATTTCATTGGTTCCCAACCCACTTTTGTTTTGATAACAAAGTTTGGAGTGAGAGGATGATGCAAGTATGGCTTGGAAGTTTTGCTCAGCAATAGCATACTTCCTGGCTTGAGCCTCAGCTGTGACAAGCTGGGCTTGAGCCTCAGTCAATTTGGATATTAAATCCTTGATTTGAGTCTTGTAGTTGGTGTGTTCATGTTTTAAAAGAGATACAGTTTTCTCTAACTCCTCAATTTTCTTTTGGTAGTCAGATTCAGCTCTTTTAAAGTCAGATTTTAGCACATTTAAAGACTCAATATCGGATTTAATTTCCATATTGTAGTCCTGGTACAACTTAACCTTAGCAATACAAGCAGGGGTACAGAGATGTTCATATACCTTATTTTCATCTGTTCCTGCCATGAGTGCTTGAGCAGGAGTCACATCTTGAACCATGAAGCTCCAGTCAACTTCTTGAGCCATAGCTGCAGTTTCAGTTGACTTCCCATTGGGCTTTGGTGTAGAAGGATGTGTGGAGGCCTGTGAGGTTCCCGGGTTGGAGTTGGGAGCCTTGCATTCCCTTGCAAAGTGGCCAAGCTGGTTACAGTTGTAACACTTAGCCTTGCTCTTGTCAAACCCAAACTTGCTAGTGATTGGGTTTTGAGGGAATTGCCTTCCAGTTCTCTTAAAGAACTTCTTCGCTCTGTAGGTAAGGAGAGCCATTTGCTGGACAATGTCCACATACTCTATGTCATCTGGACTAAAGCACTCAAGATCATCAAAGCAAAACTGATGATCATTGGAGTGTCCACTCCCTGAGACAAACGCACAGCCCTCCTGAAAGGAGCTTTGCTGAGCTTGATGAGACCTTGGAGTCTCAGGGAATGTGATGTAAGGCCCAGATGAACAAGATGGCTGCTGGGTGTATGACAGGTACTGCTGAGACTGAGAGATACTTGAGCCTTCAGCAACCATTAAAGCGTTGCTAGCAGGAAGGCTCAAGGGTCTGCTTGCTTGGTGACCCTTCTTGCTTTCCATTTCCAAACGGTATCCATCAAGGATCCCATATAGTTCGGTCATGGTGAGAGTGTTTAAATTCTCTGTTCTCTTAATGGAGACACAGTAGAAAGTCCACTCATTGGTAGAGCACTCATGAACTTTCTGGTAAGGTCTCTAAGTTCTTGAGTGATTCCCACAGATTGGAGGGAGGAGATAAGATCCATATACCTGAAGTATTGCTGGCTAAAAGTTTCCCAGCAACATAGGTGAAGTTCTCGAACTGCTGCTTCAGTGAGTCCTTCTTTGAATCATTAGAGCTCGAGTACATTTGAGCAAGAGCATCAAAACCCCACCATGATGGAGTTTGGGATTGCAGTCATGAGAACAGTCATAGCATTGCTGTCAATGTCGAGCTTCTTCCTGTCTTCATCGGAGTAGTCTTCAACAGCCTTCTCGATCATGGCACCGTTTCCACCATCAACTTTTGGCTTGTACGGGCCATTCACGATGGACTGCCACATCTTGCTATCCTGGTATCTGATGAAGCCTTCCATTCTTCTGCTCCAAGACCTGAAGTTTTCAGGATCGATGATGGGAGCTTTGGTCATCGTTCCCATTTCAACTTCAGATTTGATGAGGGCCATTTTTGAGTGAGGTATAAGGAGGAGTGAAAAACTTGGTTGATTAGGATGGTAAGATCTCACAATCAAGAGCCTAAAAAGCTCTGATACCAATTGCAGGATCGGGTTTTGTCACTTAACACTTGTATTTCTCTCAAACTCACTTATAATAGTCACTCAAACAAGATGAAGCAATGTCTTTGACAAGAGTTGATAATAATATAATAAGTAATCAAAGCAACAAGCAGAAATATTTTCAAGGTACTTGTATATATTACTTCTCAACTCAAGATTACAAAACACTTACAAGCATAAAACATGAGTTACAATAAGAAACTATATATACTAGATCCTACAGCCGGTTATACTTGATACCAGCTGGAAACCTAAGACTAAAGCATATACTACAATGCTATAGTTAAGGTATCTTAGATAAAGTATTATCTAAGATATGGTAGTCATGACATGTCCATGACTTACCTTTTGTCACCAACTAAAGATGGCAACTGTACTTAACATAAAAAGGTAAACAGTAGATTAAAGTATGGTCAACTACATGGCTTTTAAGAAAACGCCATGCAGTATCTCAGAGATTTGCAGCGGACTGTCAGACAGATTATACTTATGTCTACTGGATAATAGAAGTGTCTTCTGAAGGTTAACTGGCTTCGGAAGAACAAGTTCTTCCGAAGCCACTTATACTTCGGAAGATGCTTCTATGCTTCCGAGGCTTTAAGGACTTCTTTATTCTTCGGAAGTTGACTTCAGATCTTTGTCTTCAAGTCTTGAACCTTCGGAAGTAACTTCTTTACCTTCGGAAGTTGGAGTTCTCCTTCGGAAGTGTATTTTACACTTAGGCTTCGGAAGAACTCTTTCTTCCTTCGGAAGTCCCACACTTGGCTTCGGAAGTCCTTTGCATGTAGTACTCAAAATCTTCTAAGTGATATGGTTTTGGTTGCACCAGCCTCTTATGATCCAACAAGGCCATACTTATGTCCACTGGATAATAGAAGTGTCTTCCGAAGGTTAACTGGCTTCGGAAGAACTTGTTCTTCCGAAGCCACTTATACTTTGGAAGATGCTTCTATGCTTCCGAGGCTTTGAGGACTTCTTGTACTTCGGAAGTTGACTTCAGATCTTTATCTCAAAGTCTTGATCTTCGGAAGTAGGTTCTTTTTCTTCGGAAGTTGGAGTTTTTCTTCGGAAGTGTGTTTTACACTTAGTCTTCGGAAGAGCTCCTTCTTCCTTCGGAAGTTCCATACTTAGCTTCGGAAGTCCTTTGTATGTTGTACCCAAAATCTTCTAAGTGACTTGGTTTTGGTTGCAACAGCTTTTCTAGATCCAACATATATATATATATGTATATATATACATATATGTAAATATATATATATATATATATATATATATATATATATAAATATAAATATATATAGTATGTGTATATATATATATATATATATATTTACATATATATATATATATAGTATGTAAATATATATATATTTACATATATATATATATATATAGGAGTAAAATATATATATATATTACATATATGTATATATATATATATATATAGGTATATATATATATATAAGATATAATATATATATATATATATATAGATATATATATATATATATATATATATATATATATATATATATATATATATATATATATATATATATATATATATATATATATACATATATATGTGTTTTTGTGTATAGAGGAAGGATCAAATGAAAACCATGTTTATAATTAAAAACCATGAAAACAAGGGGTTACATACATGTATGGGTTATGTATATGTAAGTACATGTTACCAAGTGTACAATTAAGAGTTACGTACATGTAGCTCCAACAAGTTACGTATACGTAAGTCGTTCGTCATCATCGACGTTATTTGGAGTTTATATGAAAAATATAATGACCTTGAGAAATATGATTGAATTTTACTTAAATATACTTTAAAAAATTAGAAAGTTAAATCAGTTATAAATTATATGATTGGGTAGTGGTGGTTTTCATGGTTTTTAATTATAAACATGGTTTTCATTTGACCTCCCCTATATGTATATATATATATATACAAAGATAATATAACAAATAATATACATAAATAAAAATAGTTATATTTTAGAAGTCATTATGTGTATGTATATGTATGTATGTTTGTATGTATATGTGTATATGTGTATATGTTTATATGTATGTATGTGTAGGCATGTGATGTGTATGTGTATGTACATGAGTGTGTGTATATGTATTGATGTGTATACATATATGTATATGTGCATGTCTATTTTCTCTTTCTTACATTTACGAGTTAAGATTATGAAATATGATACGAGTTTACTAAAGTAAAGTCAAACTTGCTTTCAAGGAACAGGTAATGAAATTAATGAATAGTGGGAAGGAGGAATACGAAATATTAAGTTGCATTTGCTGAATCAATACATATATTCAAAAAAATATAATGGAAATAATTATATATGGTTTTGATGTAAAATGTGGGAACTTGAGATTGTCATGGTTGTTTCTGAAAATAAGCATCCGTTTCTAGGTGTAGAATCATTTATTTTATTCGACAAGTTTGTATTTTCTGAAAATATTCATGTTTAAAAAATAAGTTCTAGATGTTATTTTTATGTGCATGATAATCTGGGCTGGTATGCATACTCAATATCAGAAATTGTTTTAATGTAGAATCATTTATTTTATTCGACAAGTTTGTATTTTTATGCTTGAATGTTTTAGGGTTTATGTTATGTTGCATTAAATAGGTCCTAGCAAGTATGGATATGAGTCAACGAACCCTAAAAATGTATGTTAGACGTTGAGATGTGACCTCGTATCCATGAGTCAAACTAGAGGAAGGTACTTAGTGAGTGGTGGGTAAGCCTTTAAAGTACCCTTTTTGCATCCTTAAATAGGTCTTCCGAACTGAGGAAAGGGTTATGGAAAATCACTTATGGAGTGGAATGTACCTCCGTATGTGGACATTGGCTCTACATGTGAGTCCCTATAAGCAATTGATACTACCATGAAAGTATGAACCTTAGTAACTAGGTGACAACTTCACTAGTAAGTACCCTGCAAATAGATGTACAATTATAACCAAGTAAGACACTTGGGGATTTCTAAGGCAAGCCACTTATAGAGTGCTCATAGCTTTCACAAGTGGAATGCGCCTCTATGCATAAGCTCAATATACATCCACAACCTATTTGTAACGTCGTAATTAGAATATTATCCAAAAGGTTAACATGTGTCTCTAGATTAAAGTCTTTGCAGCTGGTTATACATATGCTAGTAGAGTGCCTTAGAAAAATATCTACCATTTGTTCATTTTAATCAAAACTATCATGCTAGGTGCCTCCTTTCTTTTACCACACTACAAAAAACACATCGGCTTTTAGTCAACTTAGCTAAGACAATGGCGTAGACTCGTGGGTCGAGTAATAACAAATGTCGGATAAAACATCAAGAGATAGCCTTTATAGGTTTTTCCTACCTATATTATTTTTAATAGGTTTACTAAACTATTTTAATTAACTTAATTAATTAGTATATTTATTATGTGTTATTGGGTAGGTAGAAATATGTGGTAGCAAGTATTTGAGCAAACCAATGGATGAAATTAACCACTAAATGAGACCTACAAAGCTATTCATAGTTTTCTCAAGATGCTTGGTAGTATTGAATACACATAGTGGAGTGGACTTACTATCCATTACGAGGTTGTACCAACAAGGTGTCCAATCAAAACAAACCATTATTGTTAAGGTCGCGACGTCACATTATCTTTAGATTTGACATGTTGTAAGGCCCCGTTCCCGGGACACTCACAGTTGTACAATCATTACACATAATATATAAAAACATATTAAGATTCATAATAATTAATAAATCATCACAACGGAATACTTTCAACAAAAACCATTTCATTGCATTAATAACTGCTTTTGCCATATAATACATAATTGTTATCATTACAAAATATCATTTAGGTTGCATTATAACACAAAAACATCATTTGCATAAAATGAATGCCAGACTTTATTAGCCGAGTAGTTTCATCCCTGTGTCAGCAACCATTACCTGCCAACTGAAAAATACATAAAACTCAGCATTGCTGAGTGAGTTCAAGTATTATAAATAAAATACTTTACATTTGTTTAAACATTTCCTTTACTTTCATTTGTGATCACACATCATACGTACATAGATAATATTTTTATTATCTTTCGTTATCGTTCGTCATCACTCATTACCATCATTCGTCACGTACATCATTCGTTAACATTCGTTCTCGTTCTTACTCATTCATATCGTACCTTTCGTACATTCATCATTAACCTTTACATTCATCCAGAACAATGCCATGTGCTATACCCTGAACATTATGCACAAAGCTGGTTACTGGGCCTGAGGTCTATAAATAGACCCCGAACATTGTGCACGAAGCTGACTCCAGTACCTAGGGTAAGTGACAAGGGTCCCATACGTATGATCAATCACAAGGATTAGACCCCAGTGTGCATTCTTCCGGGGTAGCTAACCCGCACACAGTTGAGCTAACACCCTTCATTGGGTGTGAACCTTCTTACATTTGCTTGCAAGACTTTTCATTCATTCATCCTTTCTTTAATGCATGCATTCGTTCATTCTTTACATTCCACTTTTCATTATCATTAACTTCTGCTTTTCATTACATAATACTTTACATTATTATCATAATCATACCATGTAAAGCCACGGAATAATACGTAATAGGGAACATAAAGAAACAGATCATAACATAATAACATCATCATTAAACATCACATACAACATCATAGATCATCATATCACATCATACATCATCCCCAGGAACATCCCAAGTCAATGCCTAAACCTTCCTTTCCCCAAAAATTTCAGAAGTAATTCTAAGTCTTTAGGCGAATGGGCACTATGCAGGCGCATGGCTACTATGCAGGCGCATGGAACACTTAGGCGCATGGCAAAGTTCTAGGCGCATGAGCACTATAGGGGCGCATGAACCCTTGGGTGCATGGGAATACTTAGGCGTCTAAGGAAAAAACTTAGGCGCATGGATAGTGGGCGCATGGGAACTCAAGCGCATGGGCACACACTTAGTCGCCTTCGCAAAAATCCTAGGTGCATGGACACTATGCAGGCGCATGAGCCTGACTTAGGCGCATGGGCACTTGGGCGTTCGGGCAGTTGGGCGCATGGGAACACTTGGGCTTTTTGGGCATAATCCTAGGCGCATGGGCTGCTGTTCAGGCGCATGAACAACTAACTTGTAACTAACATCATTTTTCAGTCCAAAATCATATCTGAACATAATCAACACTAGTTCTAACATACTAAGCAACATAAACATTCCCATAAACATGAACATAACCCAAAAATCATTCCCAACATACACCCATCCACAATACACACACATACACATATGGGTACACACACCCAACAAAATAAAAACGTTATAAAATGTATTTCCAGCCCCAAAACAAGTTGAAACATGTAAATACGGGGATCTAGAACTCATCTTTTGCAACTTTCGTGTAAGACTTCTTCAAAACCAAATGAAATTAAGTTCAAACACCTAAAAACCCACCAAAACCACACAACCTAACATACAAACAAACATAAGCATAAACCCGAGACTGAAAATCAGTCAAGAATAACTTAAATCATCTTAAACTAACCTTGAATCTGCACTTTCTTCTTCTTCTCTCTAAAACTCGAGAGAAAATCTGCTTTCTCTCTCTCTAAAAGCCGTATAAAAAGAATGGTACAAGAGTGGTGTGGGCGGCCATACCACCTTTTGTATAAAATATTGCATTATGTTGTCCTTTATACTTTTTTAACCCTTTAACTTGGGTTTTCTTTCCTTCCTACCTTTTATTCTTCTTTTCTTAAATTTTCGGGCGTTACAAGTCCAACCCCTTATATAGGTTTCGTCCCTGAAACCTGTTACTCCTCAAATAATTATGGGTAATGTTGTCTCATCACTTCTTTAGTCTCCCACGTAGACTCAGATCCCTTTCTATGCTTCCACTGTACTCGCACCAAGGAAACCATTTTATTCCGCAATCTCTTCTCCTTTCTATCAATGATCGCCACTAGTGGCTCCACATAATTGAGCCGTTCATCTACTTTAATTTCCTCCAGTGGTACAACCATATCTTTATCAGCTAAGCATTTTCTCAAGTGAGATACATGGAATGTCGGATGAATTACACTTAACTCATAGGGTAATTTCGATCTATAGGCCACCTCTCCTACACGAGCAATGATTCGGAAAGGCCCTATGTACCTCTGGCTCAACTTGCCCCGCTTTCTAAATAGAATGATACCTTTCCAAGGTGAGACCTTCAGCATCACTTTATCTCCCACCTTGAACTCAATCGGTCTACGCCTCTTGTCGGCGTATTACTTTTGTCTATCTTTGGCTGCTTTCATAAAGGCTTTTATCTTTTCTAACTTCTCAGTCGTAGCCTCAATTACTTCAAGGCTCCCTAACTCCTTCTGACTAATATCACCCCAACACACAGGCATTCTACATCTCCTACTGTATAGCATCTCATAAAGAGGCATACCAATGCTTGCATGATAACTGTTATTTTATGAGAATTCAGCTAACGGTAAGTGCTCATCCCAACCTCCTCCAAAATCAATGACGCATGCCCGAAGCATATCTTTTAATGTAAGAATGGTTCTTTCCGACTGACCATCCGTCTGAGGATGATAAGTCGTACTGATGTGTAACCTCGTCCCATCACATCGTGGAACCTCTTCCAAAACTTGGATGTAAACCGGGTGTCACGATCAGACACTATAGACACCAGTAAACCATGACGAGTTACGATCTCCTTGATGAACAGATCCTCTAGTCTCTCCGAGGAATACGTTTCGCGGATCGGTAAAAAGTGAGCACTCTTCGTCAGACGATCGACGATCACCCATATAGCATCATACCCTCTCGCGGTACATGGTAGCTTTGTAATAAAATCCATGGTGATGTGCTCCCACTTCGATTCGGGTATATCCAAAGGTTGGATCTTACCGTATGGCTTTTGATGCTCTGCCTTCACTTGCAAACAAGTAATGCACTTACTCACATACTCCGCTACATCGCGCTTCATACCCGGCGACCAATAATCATTCTTCATGTATTGATACATCTTCGTAGCCCCGGGATGAATGGAGTATCGAGTCTTATGAGCCTTAACCGTGATGTTTTCTGCGTAGATCCCCATAACGAGGAATCCACATTTGCCCAGATCGAGTTCTAACACCGAGAGTGTTCTCACCCAATTCCGCTACTAGACTTCTCATTCTTACGGAGTTAAGACGATCTTCCTTCAACGCCTCGTCTTGAAACTCCTTGACCTGCTTCATCACGTCGGAGGTCATAATCAACTGATAAGCCTTCACTCGAATCGGTTCAGGTCTCTCTTTTAGGCTAAGGGCATCCGCCACTACGTTAGCCTTGCCTGGATGGTAATGCATGTCGCAATCATAATCCTTTTTGAGATCCAACCATCTCCTCTGCCTAATATTCAAGTCCTTCTGCTCGAAGAAGTACTTCGAGTTTTATGGTCAGTGAAGATGGTGCACTTCGTTCTGTATAGGTAGTGCCTCCAAATCTTTAATGCAAAGACCACAGCTGCTAGCTCCAAGTCATGAGTACGGTAATTAACCTCATGAACCTTCAATTGTCGAGATGCATAAGGTATAAAATTTCCTCGCTGCATCAACACGCAACCCACCCCCGAGTAAGAAGCATCTAAATAGACCACCAAATCCTCGCTTCCTTCGGGTAATGACAAGACAGGAGCTTGAGTCAACCTTGTCTGTAACTCCTCAAAAGCCATCTCTTGATCTTGACCCCGTACAAACTTCACATCCTTGCGGGTCAACTTGGTCAACGGAGAAGCTATCTTGTAGAAGTCTTGGATGAATCTTATATAATCGCCTGCCAACCCCAAGAAGCTACGGATCTCGGATGGTGTCTTTGGAGACTTCCATTGCATCACCGCCTCCACCTTTGTCGGGTCTACCATAATCCCCTCGGGATTCACCACGTGACCTAGGAACTGAACTTCACGCGACCAGAACGCGCACTTGGAGAACTTAGCATACAGCTTCTCCTTCCTCAACGTCTCCAACACTTTCCGAATATGAACGGCATGCTCTTCTTCGCTCCTTATGTAAATCAGGATATCATCAGTAAACACAATCACTGATTTATCCAACATCAGCCGACACACTCAATTCATCAACCTTGTGCATTTCCCGAAACATGTTAAAAAATAAAGTCAACTTTGAAAGTTGGTGAGTTTCTATAGGTTAATGTATATATATATATATATATATATATATATATATATATATATATATATATATATATATATATATATATATATATATATATATATATATATATATATATATATATATATAAGTTTACAAGTAGCAATTCATGTCAACGGTTACGAATAAAGCAAGTTTATAGATAACATATAGCTACAATCAAACCTTGATAAAGATATCCATTCCAAGTTATAACGATAAACTAAGTGTACTTGGTTCCCATGATGAACAAGTCATACGTCATCAGGAGCCGGCAATAACCTCGGCTTTAGCACCAAATAGGCTTGTCAGGCCCATAGATCTATGATGTCGCTAGGCTAGCAATAATATTACAAATAACCTTGACAAGATTAAAGGTGAATTGCTAGTGCATTAAGAGTATCAAAACGTTTACAAGTGTAAGTTTATACGTTAACATGTTTCACCTCAAAAGGTGTGAAATAATGTAAAAGAGGGGCATGAAAATCAGACGTAGTATAAGTTGATGTTAAGGGTAATATCAAGTAATTAAATGGTGCTCCAACGATTACTTTTACAAGATACCTAAACGTATAAGTTCCAAGATTTAGTTTAAATGTAAGATTAACATTTCATATGTAAACTGGGGTTTCAATTGGAATTTGGGGTTTTTAATAATTAATGTAAATAAAATAGTGAAATCAATTAAATAATTAAGATTAGTGAAATCAAATAACTTAATTCATAACAATTGATTTAATAAAGATTTAGTATAAAGTGTAAAATTGATTAATTTAATAATTTGTTAGACAACTATTTGTCTAAAATAAAAATAAATTATTTAAAATGTTGTTAAATAACTTATTTAACTTCAAGCCTATTTTACAAGATTATAAGAAATGACTCACAAATATACTTTGTTATAAATATTTTTATTAATAGAATATATTAGTATTTAAATTTTGAAAATTTACAGAAAATAATTTGGTAACTTTTAAAATAATTTTAGTTAACAAAAATAATTTTTATAATAGTTAAAAATTTTCTATAATTTAAATAATTGAAGAAACCCTTTAAAAAATAGTTGAGTGTGCCCGGGTTTGAACCCGGGACCTCAAGTTTGAAAGGGTGGATGGGTTACCATTAGGCTTGGCGCCTATACCTGTTAAGAAGATGGTTTTCAACTCTAAAAGTATTAATTACTAGAAATCCCCAATTTCCATGAACCCTAACTTCGGATTTCATCAAATTTACCAACAATTAGTGTGTTTTAACCGAATTGATCTTAGGGCTTTTGTTAGTAATGATCATACGAACATGTTAATATGTGTGTTTACCCGGATTCAAGTCGAATTGATGAATAGACAGACGAAGAACAGGCCGCGACCAAAGCTGTATTCGATTGATATGGAATTGCTGATGTTAACCCAATTTGTCGCACATGAAGCTTCTACTGGTCTCGATGATCGAAAGCCCCCTATCAATGTCAACTAAGATCGCTCAAAAGTTGGCGAAAACCACGGTTTCAGGTCTCGATGAATATGTGAATCGTTAGTGATGTTCAAACGTGTTTCCGATGAAATTGTGTTTTCAGTTAGTTTTAGGGTGCCAATTAGAAGATTTGCCCTCAATTACTTTAGCATTGTTAGATCAGTTTCGATTCGAACGGCTGGGACTTGAATGTGCATTTCGGTTTCTTGATTACATGTTCTTAACAACTCTTTAAATTGAATTTAAACATGGTCATGGCTTCGAAACTGATTGTTGAGCGATTTAATTGAGTCGATTTGGGTGAAAAACAGTTAGTTGGTGCGTGGAGGAGTCGTCAGAGAACAGCCGGAGGCCGGTCACCAGAAACACGGGGGAAAAGAAAGGAGGGGGTTTGGGTTTTAAATATTTACAACTTTAGTCCCTATGGTTTTCAAGTTAATATTTTATGTATAAAACTTCTATTTTAAATTTCCAAATTTACATAAATACCCCTAGACTTAATTAAACTTTTAGTTTTAAATATTTTAATAACTTATTAATTGTTTAACTTTTAATATTTTCATTATTATTGTTATTTTCATTTTATTTTACTATTATTATTTTTATTATTATAACTTAATGTTAAGTTTTATAAAAATTTGCAATTACTATTATTAATATTATTTAATAATTTATTTTATTAACTTTTAAAATTAACAAGCATAAACGACCCACTTAGTTTCAAAAATAACAAATAGGCCCTTACAAGAACATAACGACGCTAACTTTTATTTAACGAATATACAAAAGGTTACATTATAATATGTTGTCCTTTGTACACTTTTAACCCCTCAACTTAGGTTTTCTTGCCTTTCTATCTTTTATTCTTCTTTTCTTTAAATTTCTGGGTGTTACATATGTTTTATATACTGTTGCAAGATTTAACAACAATACAAATGTTTTGGATCAATCGTTCAGTTAAACCGACCTCATTGATGGAGTTGCACCGACTTGTTCTTTTATTGTAAAAAGAGTGAGTACAAGTAAAGTTATTATCTTGTCGATGGTATATTGGTCAAAGTATCCCGTAATTGTAAAATGTTAGATCTAGGAACAATAGGTCTATATCCTTTTGTATAGGCTTAGCACTTTAATCAATGCTTCTAATAAACTCTTGTAATTCATTATTTTAAGGTATGCATTATGTATATAGGTTGACCCATAACTGTGTTGATTTATATGTGCTTGCAGGTATAACATCATACTTAGTCAATTTCATGAAATTGACTAAGTGTAAGAAACATCTACGGATGAACATTTATGTTCTTCCGTAGATAATCTTCTTACACAAAAGACATCCGAGGATCTTCTAGGAAGAACACTCCTGTGCAGATGAATTCCACAGATGAACAACTTGCACTTCAATGAAGTCTACCAAGTGAAGACTCCTACGTAAGGCAAAACTCTTGCGGAAGGCAAAGTTCCTGTGGAAGACCAACACTTGTATATACTTCATTAAGTAATTCAAGTCAACAAGTCAAACACTGACTCCAAGATATTTGTTGTTTCCTAACAGAAACCCTGAGCCTATAAATACTAGTCCTTGGTTGACACATTAGATGACGGCTGAATACCTAACAACACATCGATCCACACGATCACTCGAACACAAAACCTTAACAGCCGCCCATCAATTACACCGAATTCATCAAGACGATCATAGCGAACATCATCATTAGCAATCATTATTTGATCGTTTGTACTCATTAATTTCATTTAATGAACAACTTTTGAATCAAAATTTGTTAGTTCATTTATTGTATTGAAATCATTCTGTTCTTCATTATTAATATTTATTGTGTTTGATATTTAATATTCCATCAACTAAAAAACGATTAATGATAATTCCACGATCATTAATTCGAACCCAATCTAACACTGATAATTCCTGATTGCGATCTTTGGATTCACAGGTGGAATCAGAGCCTAGTGCTCATTGATTTAGATTGATTGATCTGTCAGTGTTAGAATTGTTTGATTGACTGATTATCTCATTAGATCTATCAGTTTTCTGATCAGATCTATTGATTTTAAGTAAAATTATTTTGGTGTAAATCAATGTAAAACAACCAAAGTGTGATTCATCTTTCAGCGAGTACTATTACATTGCTCGGTTAACATTCATCTATATTCACATTAATTGATATATAGATCTGTGTTATTGATTGATAATCAACAATTGTTCAAATGAATTGAGCAAAACAAATTAACAAAAATCCTTGATTTGATATTACTAGTCATTAAGAGGATTGACTGATTTGTGACGTCAATTACTTAATTATTTAATAATTAAGTACTTGTCATTAATTAGTTTATTCACAAAAAGAATTCTGTTTAGTTGAATATTAATACTTTGACTAAAATGAGTAACTTTTTTGATGGATCATCATACCAACCTCCAAAGTTGGAAACCAAAGCGGATTTTTAATCTTAGGAAATAAAATTCAGAAATCATGTGAATTACACTGATTCTGACTTATGGGTATCAATAACTGAATGTCCTTATATTCCACCAGCTCTTGGGTTGGACTATAATGACAATAATCAACCTATAAGTACAAAATATATATCACCTGAGGATGTTAAAAAGGTTAAAGTCAATTTTAGAGCATACAGTTTGCTCAGAATGGCTTTACCTGAAGAAATACTGATCAGTGTGAGAACTACAAAACAACAAATTTCTTGTGAAAGATACTTCATACTCTCTGTGAAGGGAGTGATCAAATCAGAAGCATAAGGAAGGATACTCTTCGCTCCTAATATGAAACATTTTATCATATTGAGGGTGAATCAATTCCTTAAGAACTCCACAGGTTTATGCAATTGGTAACCGAGATGAATATCTTGGAGTTAAAGTATACCAATGAGGAGTTAAACAAAAAGATGCTCCACACTTTGCCTGAAAGTTGGAAGCAAACTATAATTATGTTCAAGAACACCCTTGATCTCAAAACCACTGGTTTGGATACATTGGTGGCTAAAGTTAAAGCTCTTGAAATGGATGAAAAGTCAAGAAACAAGAGTGTGAGAACACATGTCACTCCTTATCATTTTCAAGAAACTAAAAGTGCTGGAAGTGCCTTTATTTCTAACAATGATAATGACAACTCTTGTACTTTGAGTGAAGATGAGGAAGAAGTTAGTTTTTATTCTTCAAAGCCTTATCAAATACATCCTCTCAAGGTAAATCAGGAAAATAAAAAAAGAGACATGATGAAAGAAAAGATGCATCTACATCATCAGCAAAGTCTTCACCAAACAACAATCAAATAGAGCCCATCACTGTGATTCTGGACTCTAAAGAACAAAAAACAGCTTTTGCAGCTTTCAGCTCTAGCTTTCAAGCTTATTTAGGCAGCACTTTAACACCTGCCAAGATCTGCCAACAAGATCTGAAAGAACTTCATCCAGATGTAATAGAGGAAATGGATCTTCAGTGGCCAATGACAATGATTGCATATAGAGCGAAGCAGTACCTGAGAAGATAAAAAAACTTGGCTGCAGCAAGTAAAACAACCAAAATTGGTGTTGATAAGTCAATAGTGAGATGTTTTAAATGCAATCTTTATGGACACTTCTCAAGAGAGTGTAATCAACAACCAACTCCTGACTTGAGACAAAATCAGCAACATTAGTCTCATCAACATCAATCTCATCAACCAACAACATCTCAAAGATCTTTCAGACAACCTTAGCTAACCAACTCATCCTTACTAGCCACAAACGCATTAGCAGGGCCTAGTAATTTAAAAGAAAGTGGGTTGATGATTTTACAAGATGGAACATATGACTGGAACATGTATGAGAAGGAGGTGTCGAAAGAAAATCATGCTTTAATCGCCAACATAGAGAACAAAGTCCCACCTATGGCCAGAGAGGTAAGAGATAGATTATGATCATCAATATGTGTTGAGGAAGTTGAAAGATATAGAGTCGATGCTCAAAAACTGGCAAATAAAGTAAAAGAAACAATGATTTTAAATGAATCTCATGTAAGTGAACATAAACTATATCAAATCAAAATTAACTCTTTACAAAAAGATTTAGATAAACTTGTTTCTAAAAATTACAGTTTAAAAGCCCAAGTTGAGCATCTGACCACTTCTTTAACAAAATCCATGGCTGATCATGCATCAACTGCATGAAACTTCAAAAGTTTCAACTGTCATCTCAGAAATATGAGAAATTATTAAATTCTCATATTGAATCAAAGAACAGGTATGGTTTGGGATACAATGTTGTTGCACCCCCTCTGAATGATAATTATATAAATTTACCTGAAACAATGACAAACAGTTTGTCAAATCATTTTATGCCATGCACTAATTTTGAAACAAAATCTAATCAACTGGTAAATGAAAATTATTTTGAGGTGAGTGAAAATGAGTCTTTTGAATCATAACAAATCAGACAAAATGACTTAGAATTTGACTATGATGATTGTGATGACTTGGATGATTCTGATGAACATGATGAAAAGTGTACAGATGAATTGGATATTGGTAAGAATGTCTCATTTGAACCAGTCATTCCTAAAGTCCTTGAAGAAACCAAGCTCCCTTATCCTCCTAAGCAAAGAAACATGTTAAAGACTATCTACAAGAGAATAGCTCGGTTAAATGAAGGACTTTAAGAACTTAGCTAGCAACAAAAACCTTCAACAGAAGATGGTGTGAAGTGCACATCTACAGAAGAAGTCAACATATCTTCCGTAGAAAAGGGAAAGCAAGCACAATCAGTAGAATTCTTCCGGAAGAAGAAAGTTTCTTTATCAGTAGCAGATCTGCGGAATAACAAATCTACTGAGTTAGTAGAAGATCTGCGGAAGCTAAAGGCAGCAACCACCAAGAAAACAAAACAGCAGAAAGTTGTTAATCAAAAGAACAAAAATCAATTGATACTAAACAAGAACCTTTTGCATCATGTCAGGGAAGGGGAAGGATTCATCAACTGCAAAGTTTAAAAAAGAATTGAAGGCTCAGAAGAAGAAAGTTATTGAATCAGAAAATGAATCAGAGGAGAAGTATTGCAAATGGTGTGACACAAAAAATCACAACACTGAAGATTGTTACTTCAGCAGTTATTGTTACATTTGCAATATGAACAATCACATGACTTCTGATTGTTATTTCAACAAACATTATGCAATTTGTAACAAAAATAATCATTCCACTCAGGAATGTTATTTTAACAAAAAGAACAAAACAAAGAGCACAAAGGAGCAACAATCTGATAAGGCTAAATCAGACTCTGAATGTAGTGATGGTCAAGAAGATTCAAAACCAAAGAAGCAGTAGCAAAAACAAAAGCTGACAAAAACAAAGAAGAAACCATCTGCTGATGGTAAACATTTGAAGAAGAAAGAAAAACCACATCAGCAACTCAAAACACCTCACAAAAAGGTGGATTTCACAGATAAGAAAGCAAATACTAATGATACATTCTTTGATCATTTTGAAAAGGGTACTCACATACCAGAATCAAAATCAAAGGATGGTGAAACTTTCTACAATCAAGGTTCATCATCAAACTCAAAGCAGTAAACAAACAAAGTAAAGGTGAATGAAGAAGGAATTGAGAAACAAGAACAAAGTTCCACAAGCTCATCTTCAACAGAATCATCCTCACCACAAACAAAACATAATGAATCAATTGAGTCTAAACATAAGGGAGTAACAATTTTAGACACTAGTGGAAAACCCAAGATCATTAAGGCTTACGTTCCTCATTCTAATTGTTTTCTTTATGTGTGCAGGAACAAGCACGGAGGGTTGATAGTGGTATGCTGATAGTGGTTGTTCTAGGCATATGACAAGAAACTGCTCTCTACTCCATGATTTCAAACATAAAAATGCCTCCTATGTAACATTTTGTGGGGATAAGAAGGGAGGTAAAATTGTTCGTGATGGAATGGTAACTAATGGTGTGCTCAAATTTGGGAAAGTAAATTATTGTGAAAATTTACAATATAATTTACTGAGTGTGTCTCAAATTTGTGATCTATATTATACCATATTATTTGATAACACTAACTGTTATACTCTTAAGCCAGGTTTTTCAATTCTAGAAGACTAGATCCTTCTTAAAGCATCAAGAAAAGAAAACACATATGTTTTGGATATGACCAATACTACACTCACAAGCAATGAAACTTGCCTGCTGTCTAAGTCATCAGAAGATGAATCTCAGTTGTGGCATAGAAGGCTTGTTCATTCTAACATGAAGAATATGAATAAATTGGTGAAAAATGACTTAGTTATTGGACTGCCAAAGAAAGAATTTTATTGTTCAAATCATTGTTCTTCATGTTATAAAGGAAAACAACATAGAGTGTCACATAAATCCAAAATAATCAACACAAACTCAACACCACTCAAATTGCTTCACATGGATCTTTTTGGTCCAACTAATGTAATGAGCATTGGCAAAAGGCAATATTGTTTGGTGGTTGTGGATGATTTCTCTAGATTCACATGCGTCTTTTTCTTAAAACAAAAGAATGAAACATCAGAAATATTAATGTAGTTTGTCACTAAGATTGAAAATCAACTTGATCTAAAAGTTAAAATTTTCAGGGGTGATAATGGGTCTGAATTTGTTAATACTGTTTTAGATTCTTTTTGGAGGATTAAAGGAATTTCAAGGAAATTCAGTGCACCAAGAATTCCATAACAAAATGGAGTGGTTGAAAGAAGAAAAAGAACTTTCATTGAAGTAGCTAGGACAATGCTAGCTGATTCACAATTGCCAATCACCTTTTGGGCTGAAGCAATGAACACAACATGCAATGTTCAAAACAGGACATTAATTGTCATAGAACATAACAAAACACCATATGAGCTTTTCTTTCAAAGAAAACCTTACATAGGATATCTTAGAGCTTTTGGGTGTCATGTGTCTGTTTATAACACAAAAGTACAATTGGAAAAGTTTTCTGAGAAAGCTTATGATGGTTTCTTTGTTGGATATTCTTCAACATCTAAATCATATGGGTTTACATTCCATAACAAAACATTATGGAAGAAACACCAAATGTGTCATTTGATGAATCCTTATTTCCAAAATCTATTAAAGGATCATCATGGTTGTTTGATATAGATGCACTCACAGACTCATTTAACTCTAGTTATTTGAATACTACAAGTTCTATGGATACATGCTATCCTTTTGTTCCTCCAAACATGAATGAAGTGTCATATCTACTGATCCTCCAAGAATTTAAACTTCAAGTGTTATTAACCGTGTCACTACAAATCATGCAAACAATGCAGAACAAGACCAGACAAACAGATCTACATCCTTAGATGAAAACACTACATCAGAAGCTGCTAACTCTGCATCCGCAGATAAGTGTCATACATCCGGAGATATGGATATTGCATCAGCAGATGTTCCATCCACACCAGTAGATATTCCACATACCAGAGATGCTTCAGTACATTCCAAAGAATTGATGTCAATAGATCACCAAAACATCATTTGTAGATGTTCTTATAACTCCTACGAAAGTTCAAAACATATTCGTAGATGTTCCTGTAACTCCTAAGGAAGTTCAAAACACATTCGTAGATGTTCCTACGGAAGGTGTTCATAATGATGCTGATGTACAAATTCATGAGGAGGGATATCAAGCAGCTTCAGATGATCAACATGATGAACAATTTGATTATTTCATAGATTCTCTATCTAAGCTGAATCTCTCTCCACAATGAATATGACTAACTTGGGATCATCTATTCTAGTTGAATCTATTCCAACAACAGGAATTCATAAGACTTTTAAGGCCTCGTTCCCGGGAAGCCTCACAGTCGGTTAATCATAGCATAAAATTATTTTATAAGTAAAACATTACAGTGGAATTAAATAGACATTCATTTGAAACTTCTAAATCATATTTTACTCATACATTTATCTCTCAAATGAAATAAAAACATTGTACTTTGACTTAAATTAAAATAAACGATTTCATAAACAAATATGCCATCCATCTCCCTCCAAGTAGCTTCCAACCATGTGCCATCCTCAGCATCAACATTCACCTGCCTACTATTACGCATAAAAGCCAGCTTTGCTGAGTGAGTTCTAGTTTTAGATAATATAAGAAAATATAAACTTTAAACATCTATAATGACCACGCATACATCATAATACATAACATTTTACATCTTAATAAGCATGTTCATTATCTTTCATTCTTTCGTTATCTTTCACTTCATCATAAACGAGATTGCACAAAGCAAGAGCTCTCTGTTGATCGACAACGAATGTCAATCTCTGTCGGTACACATCATCATGGTAGCTAACCCCCGATAGTTTCCACACTGCAGGCACGTTGCCCGCTCATGAATACAGATCCATCATCATACATCAGACTCACATAAGTGAAGTCTATCATAGTGCTTGCAAGACTTTTCATCATCAAACGGCCCCGGCGTAACATTCGTTAAGTTCCACTTCTCATAAATATAATCTTCCACTTTAATATCTAATACTTAACTTATTGAGTACACAACATATCAAGGACAAGTCATCATAAAACAACTCTGACCCTCTGCGGGACAGCGGGGGTTTGGGGCTGGCATCCCCTGACAGCGGGGTCATAGGGGCAGCAGCCCCTAATGGGGTCCAAGGGGCAACGCCCCTAGCTGGGTCGGCTGCCAGGTCAGCGTAAAGAAATTTTATTTTTAAACATTTATGTAGCATATTTGTTATAGAAAATTGGTCTTCCTGTTTTAACCTCTTACAATATGGTCCTTTAAAATCGTACATTTAGTATGCATAATAGTCTCCAAAACATGGAAAAACTTCTAATCAAGGGGACCTAGAACTTATCTGGATGCAGTGACTAGCTTCTAAACTAAGCTTTCTAAACTAGAATCACAATACACTGCATGCAGATAAGTTAACACTCAAATGGTTAATTTCTGTCAAAATTCGCTGCCAATTTCGCTGCCAGATAAGTAGATTTGCTGGCAGTTTCGCTGATAATTTCGCTGCCAGTTTCGCGTGGCAGGTTTCTCTGCCAGTTTCGCATGGCAGTTTCGCCCAACTTTCGTTGGAATTCCATGGCTGCAAAATTATTTGCGAAACTATAGTTTCGCAGAAAGCTCATAGTTTCGCAGCTTGAATACGCAATTTCGCTGGATGAGCAGACAGTTTCGAATATTAAGCTGACATGACAAACCAGCCCCTTTTTAACCCAAAATCATAACTTTTTACGTCCAAATCCTTAGTTTATCATCCATGAGGCTATATCTAAGCCTTTTGCATGATTTCATATTTAAGAATGTGACCTTTATACGATTTTTTGCAACTTTTCAAAACCCAAAACCCTAGAATTCGGGTTTGATCTACAAAAGGGCTTAGAGGCTGATTCTTACCAGGATTTCTTGCTCCTTTCTCGTGGTCCGATGCTCAATCACCCAGATCTTCAATCCCTTAACCTTTGAAGCTCACAGTCTTGAGTTTTCTTCACTTTCTCTCTCTAGTCTCTCTCTCTAGAACTTGGTGGCTAGGGTTGAGAAATGAAGGAGATGATGGTTGGTTAGGTGGCTTAAGGGCTGATTATGGGCCTTTAATCAATTAGGCTATTACCAAATAAGGCTAACTTAGCCCATGACCCATTTCTCGCCTTTATTAAATACCCATTAGTTAAGCCCATTATCATTGATGACTCGTTTTGATATTTCGGGGCGGTACAAGTCTTTCCCACTTATTTAGGTTTCGTCATCGAAACCTGTCAGTCATCAAAAAATTGAGGATAAATTTTCCTCATCTCCTCCTCGGTCTCCCACGTAAATTTCGATCCTTTTCTGTGTCTCCACTGTACTCGTACCAGCGAAACCACTTTATTCCGTAAGTGCTTCTCTTTCTAATCAAGGATGGCCACCGACTGCTCTACATAATTCAGCCATTTTTCCACTTCAATGTCTTCCAGCGGTACAACCGCATCATTGTCTGCCATACATTTACTTAGATGAGATACATAAAACGTAGGATGCATTCCACTCAACTCATCGGGTAGTTCTAATTTATAGGCCACTTCTCCTAACCCTTGCGACAATACAGAATGACCCTATGAACCTTGGCCTTAACTTTCCCTGATTCCGAAACCTGATGATACCTTTCTAGGGAGATACCTTGAGCATAACCTTGTCACCAATCTCGAATTCTATTGGTCTACGCCTCTTATCAGCATAAGACTTCTGGCGATCCTTTGCGGCTTTCATAAATGCCTTAATCCTATCTAACTTCTCTGTCATGACCTCAATTACTTCAAGACTTCCCAATTCATTTTCCCGATGTCACCCCAATACACGGGCGTCCTGCACTTCCTACCGTACAGCATCTCATAGGGTGGCATACCAATGCTGGCATGGTAACTATTGTTATATGAGAATTCTGCCAACAGTAAGTGCTCATCCTAACTTCCTCCAAAGTCGATTACACATGCTCATAGCATGTCTTATAATGTCTGAATTGTTCTTTTTGACTGACCATCCGTCTGGGGTGGTAAGCCATACTAATATGCAGTCTAGTCCTCATTGCGTCGTGAAACCTATTCCCGAACTTGGACGTAAACCGCGTGTCTCTATGCAAAACGATAGACACTGGGACGCGGTGACGAGCCACGATCTCTTTTATAAATAGCTTTCCCAACCTATCAGAGGAATACGTCTCACGAATTTGTAAGAAATGGGCGCTCTTTGTTAAATGGTCAACAATCACCCAGATCGCGTTGGTTCCTTTCTCGTTGTGCGAGGTAACTTCGTGATCAAGTCCATAGTAATGTGCTGCCATTTCCATTCAAGAATATCCAAGGGGTGGATCTTCCCATATAGCGTTTGATGCTCTGCCTTCACTTGCAAACAAGTCAGGCACTTGCTCACGTACTTAGCCACGTCACGCTTCATTTCCGGCCACCAGTAATTTTTCTTCAGATCCTCATACATTTTCGTAGCACCAGGATGAATGGAATATCAAGTCTTGTGAGCCTCATCCATGATCTTCCCCCTCAGATCCCCATAGAAAGGGATCCACATTCGCCTAGATCGGGTTCTAACACCCAAGGTGTTTTCCCCCAAAATCTAAAACCTGTCCTTTCATCCCTTCAGAGTTGACTCTGTCATATCTCAATGCCTCATTTGAAACTCCTTCACTTGTTTAATAACATCAAGCATCATGATTATCTGGTAAACCCTCACCCCAATTGGTTCGGGTCGTCGCTTCCGGCTAAGGGCGTCAGCAACCACCTTGGATTTGCCCGGGTGATAATGAATTTCACAGTCACAATTTTTGATCAGTTCTAACCACCTCCTCTACCTCATGTTGTGTTCCTTTTGTTCGAAGAAATACTTCAAACTTTTATGATCAGTGAAGATGGTGTACTTCACCCCATACAGGTAGTGCCTCCAAATCTTCAACGCAAACACCATCGCAGCCAACTCCAAATCATGGGTAGGATAATTGGCCTCGTGGACCTTTAATTGTATATAAGTACAGGCTATCACCTTCCCTCGTTGCATCAACATGCAACCCAATCTTGCATACGAGGCATCCGAGTACTGTGAAATCCGGTAATTTTCTGTTACCAAACTCCGTTAGTTCCGTTAGGTCTTGCATACACGTGTCGTGAGCACACACTAGTTGTCGTTGAACGTTGGTGACTTAATAATAATAATCTATGATAAACAGTAATAATCTAATTAATAATGTTGATTATTAGCTGTGATTATGTGATTCATTAATTTATAGAATTTTAAATATTTATTTTGTGAATTTTACATGATAACATGA
The DNA here is from genome assembly GCA_025215565.1 of Flaveria ramosissima. Taxonomy (NCBI): domain Eukaryota; kingdom Viridiplantae; phylum Streptophyta; class Magnoliopsida; order Asterales; family Asteraceae; genus Flaveria; species Flaveria ramosissima. The sequence goes on from CM046036.1 coordinate 31,155,477, forward strand.
CAACGTGTTGTATATATTTCATGTGTTATGTGACTTATTGTAAATGCTTATGATTATGATTATTGACTAATAATACTTGTAATTTGTAGTTAAAAAATATTAAAAAAATGTTACAAAAGGTTAATTTTTATAAAATATAATTAAAGGAGGGTTTAAGAGTAAATTTTAAATAAGGCAACTTTAACAAAAACCCAACCCTAGCCCCTTGTCCCCATTTGTCCGAAACATCACCCATACACCCTCACATTGCGATTTTGAGCAAGAAACACACACATACAATTCGGTTTTGGGTGATTCCAAGGGATTACAAGGTGTTAGCAAGTTCAATTGGTGATTTCTACACATCTAAAGGTTAGTTTTGATTAGTTTTTCATGTTCGTTGTTCTTGATGAACCCTAGTTTCGAAATTGATGAAGATAATATGAAATTGATGATTGTTAGATGCTAATATAATGTTAGTTAGGTTGTATGAATGTTGGATGATGTTGATTATGCAAGAAATCCATGGATTGATCATCTAGTTCATATATTGCCTTAAGAAAAAACGTTTTGTTCTTGGAATTCATTATTTGATGATGATATGATGTTAGATACAATGTTTGGATGTTAGTCTAATTGAATTGTGCAAGAAAGTTCATGAAATTAGTATGTAGATCATAACTTACTAAAAGTGGAAACTTTTATGTATGATGTTTGGGAATTTTGATGATTTAGTGATGATCATCATGTTAGAATGAATGTTATGAACTTGATTATGTATAAAGTTGATGAAATTATGATTGAATTGGATGCTAGATTGCTTTTGGGTGTTACTTTCCCAAAAGGGAAACTTTATTTTTGTAGAACCATGGATATGATGATTTGGGAATGTTTATGATGTTAGGATCATGTTAGAATGATTGTTGATGATGTTTAATGTGATAGAGTGTGTTAATTGATTTGTATGGATGCTTGATTGATCATGTATGGAATTTAGGTATTGGTGATCATACATGATGTTGAATTTGGTTAGTGATTAGGAAATCATGTTTGGGTTTGGAATTGATCATTATTGTGTATGTTGTTTGGAATGAACCTTATTGATGAATGTGATTATGATTGTCATACACACGTGCAAATCTGAGGCCCCTACTTAGTAGGATTGGCAGGGTGTAGGATGTGAAGTCATGAGTGGCTTCACATGGCATGTAGTGCATGATTAGACTCCGCGTATGAATTATTGGTTGTGATGTATTTATAATTGTATTGAACATGTTGGTTGTTGAGATTTGCATGAGTTGTATGATGATCTAATGTTGTGTGATGATCTAGGTAGAACTTGGGTTGACAATGTGATACACGTGGATAATATGTATGATATTCATGTATGCTTAGTTGTTACGCTTGATTAAACAATATCTCAACTAATATGTCACTAACGGGTCAAACGGATCAACTAGATATTCCTAGAGTTGTTAAGCTTTATGTGTACACGTACTTATGTACTTGTGTGTTCTAGGTAACCTTTGAAGGGTTGTCTTTCCATCCATCTTCAGTTTTCTTTATTATTGTTCGTTGCGCATCAAGTGAGTTCATGCCCCACACTTTTATACACTCTCTTTTGGGGGAGATAGCATACTTGTTTACAAGCGCTTTACTATTATTATAAGTTGTGTATGCTTTAACTTAGTGCATAATACCTTGAAAGTCCTCACGCTATCGGATCGTTAATAATGGTAACTAGCGGGAAATCTTGGGTAGTATTACTGGGTTTGACAAGCTCCACCTGTGCGACTCAAGGTCAAACGTGTGCAATATTGTCCTAAACAAAAACATCGTCACGACCTGGTAACTCATGAGAGGAGACAACAAACGCAACACAGTTAGCTTCGATCGTGAAATCACTATGGTTATTACTTATGAATATAGATTAGCTATCTATTTCAATGCACTTCTTATGTTATAAAAATGTTATTGATTATGTTAAACGCAAACTCTTGAACTCACCAACCATTGTGTTGATATTTTTAGTATGCTATTCGCAGGTCGATAACTCAGGTTGCTATTAGGAGCACATCACGGGTCCAACATGCATCCTAAGACTTTAGTTTAAAGACATAACTCTTGGTTTTCATTTACGCGTTTCAACTATTGGGTTGGCGCGTGTTTTGCCAGATATATTTACATTTACATACTTTGGGTTTGTTTTATTTTCAAAATGCTTCCGCATGGTTTTAAAGATTGAACTTTGGTTGGTTTTGTTTTAAATATGGCATATAGTGTCGTTCTAAATAACTAGTGACTGTGATCCTGGTTTGTTCACACGCCTCGTGGTAAAAATCCACACGTTTATTTTGACGGTGTGACAAGTACACTGCCAGATCCTTGTTCCCTTCAGGTAACATCAAGATAGGGGCTTGAGTTAACCTCATCTTCGTTTCTAGGAAGGCATTCTCCTGATCTGTACCCCATTCATACTTCACGTCCTTACGGGTCAGCTTAATCAAAGGAGAAGCTATCTTGGAGAAATTCTGGATAAACCTCCTGTAGTAACCTGCCATACCTAAGAAACTGCGAATCTTGGATGGCGTCTTCGGAGGTTCCCATTGCATCACCGCTTCAACCTTCGCAGGGTCCACCCTGATCCCCTCAGAATTTACCGCATGAACCAGAAATTGAACTTCTCGTAGCCAAAATGCGCATTTAGAGAACTTAGCATATAACTTCTCACTTCTGAGTGTCTCCAATACTTCTCGAATATGATAGTCATGTTCCTCTTCACTTTTTGAATAAATCAAGATGTCCTCAATGAACACTATCACCGATATATCCAACATCGGCCGACATACCCAATTCATAAGATCCATAAGCAGCTGGCATGTTGTTTAAACCAAAGGACATGACAAGAAATTCATAGTGTCCATAACGCGTATGGAACGCTGTCTTAGGAATGTCTTGTTTTTTTCACCTTCAGTTAATGGTAACTTGACCGCAGGTCTATCCTTTAAAACCATCTGGCACCCTGGAACTGATCGACTAGGTCGTCTATCATCGGTAACGGATACCGATTCTTTACGGTCAGCTTATTGAGCTCGCGATAATCAATGCACATCCGCATGCTGTCGTCTTTCTTTTTGACGAATAAAACCAGAGCATCGTATGGGGAGATGCTTGGTCGGATGAAGCCTTTATCCAATAAATCTTGAAACTGAGCCCTCAGTTCTACCATCTCTGAAGGAGCTAATCAATACAGTGCTTTTGCGACGGGTTGTGCTCCCCGTAGCAAGTCAATCTGGAATTCGATTTGCGGTCAGGTGGCACACCGATCAGATCTTTAGGGAAGACGTTAGGAAATTCGCGCACTACCGGCACGTCTAATAATTGTGGCTCTTGCGCATCCACATCCTTTACATAGGCCAAGTAAGCGCTGCACCCACGTCTTAAGTATTTTTCAGCTGTGATCATCGACACGACCTTTGGTACACAACACACCTTATCCCCATGAACCGTAACAGAACTAACATTGGGTGCTGTTAGATGAATTATCTTCTTACTACATACTATATTGGCTTCATAGCTAGCTAATCAGTCCATGCCTAACACCACATCAAAACCTCCTAAGGCCATAACATGCAACCAAGCAGGGAGTTTACAATCTTCTAACTCTATCAGGCAATTCTCAACCACCTCGGAGAACTTACCAATGGATGTTTCTACATAGAAGGGCTCGTCTAACTTCCTACTCTTATCATGCAACTTATCAAAGAATAAAGAAGAGATAAAACTCCTACTAGCACCAACCAACTCTAATCCTACACGGCTCAAATACCAACGCGGCCATTCAAGGTAATAGCTCGGATTATGTCAAGTATAGTAAGTCCCTAATTACACTGGCTAGTTTGATTAGCCACTTACTTTACTCTTCATTCCCTAAGTATTTCCTATCCTGACTACATTAGTATACAAATCTACTAAAGGCATAAAAATCAAATAACATGCACATATAATACCGGTTAACATTTAAAGAAAATACCTGATGGCACGTAGCTACTTGGGCTGACATCCTTCCATTTCGTTCCATTCTCAATTTAAGTTTAGGTTTTTGAAATAATTTACCCATTTCTCTTAAACTTTGTTCTGATACCAACTTCTAAGGCCCCGTTCCTGGGAAGCCTCACAGTTGGTTAATCATAGCATACAATTATTTTATAAGTAAAACATTGCAGCGGAATTAAATAGACATTCATTTGAAACTTGTAAATCATACTATACTCATACATTTATCTCTCAAATATATAAAAACATTGTACTTTAACTTAAATTAAAATAAACGGTTTCATAAACAAGGATGCCATCCATCTCCCTCCTAGTAGCTTCCAACCATGTGCCATCCTCAGCATCAACATTCACCTGCTAACTATTATGCATAAAAGTCAGCTTTCATGAGTGAGTTCTAGTTTTAGATAATATAAGAAAATATAAACTTTATTCTTTATATAATGACCACGCATACATCATAATACATAACATTTTGCATCTTAATAAGCATGTTCATTATATTTTATTCTTTCGTTATATTTCACTTCATCATAAACGAGATTGCACAAAGCAAGAGCTCCCTGTTGATCGACAACGAATGTCAATCCATGTCAGTACACATCATCAAGGTAGCTAACCCCCAACAGTTGATCCACACTACCAGGCACGTAGCCCGCTCATGAATACGGATCCATCATCATACATCAGACTCACATAAGTGAAGTCTATCATAGTGCTTGCAAGACTTTTTGTGAATCCAAGGATCGCAATTAGGAATTATCAGTGTTAAAGGAAATCAAGTTAATGTTTGCGGAATCAACATTAACCTTGTTTAATTGTTTAATAAATAAATATCAAATATAATGAATGATGATTATGACAAACACAATGATATAAACACAATTAATAAGCAAATAGGATTTGATTCAAATGTATTTCTTTAAAATTGATTAATGATTACAGATGAATTAATAGTGAATGACATAAACAATAAATGCTTCGAACGTGTTGATGTTGATGTGACGGCTGCTAGGGTTTCTGTTTGATTGATTGTGTGTATTGATGTGATGTTTGTGTTTGCCGTCTAGTTGCTTGTATGTTTGTCCTCTTTTGATGTGAAACCTAGGACCCATATTTATAGGCACACGTGTTTCTGTTAAGGAAACACCGGATCTCTTGGGATTTGAAATTGTCTTGTTGACTCATTGACTTGTAACACTTGTACTATTTAAATACAAGTGTTCAGACTCCGTAGCTTAATAGGTCTTCCGAAGATAATTTCTTCCGAAGGTACTTAGTCTACCAAAGGTACTTAGTCTTCCGAAGGTACTTAGTCTTCTAGAAGGTACTTAGTCTTCCAAAGGTACTTAGTTTTCCGAAGGTACTTAGTCTTCCAAAGGTGTTTGCTCATCCACAGGAGTCTTCACTTGAACTCTTTGATTGACTTCATCTCTAGAGCTGATTGTTCATCCGTAGAAGATCTTCAGATGTTTGTTATTGTAAGAAACATATCTACGGAATAACAAAATGTTCATCCATAGATGTTTCTTACACTTGGTCGAATGCAGTAATTGACCAAGTATAATGTTTGTACCTGCAATCATACACATAAATCAACACACATATGGGTTAACTATATATACATAATGCATACATCAAAAAATGAATTACAGATATTCATTACAAGTTTTGATTAAAGTTCTAAGCCTATACAAAATGAGCTAGATCTATTGACCCTAGATCTAACAATACTCCCCTTTAGGCTTAGACACTTCTAATTAGCTCTTCAAAACTGAAAGCTCTTTCATTCTTGACACCATCTTCTTGTTGAAGTAAGATACTGCATCCTTTTGATCACTGTATTTGTACTTGATCTCCATTCTGCATATCTTTTGAAGTGTCTCAAAACTTAATCCTAAGATGTCTTCTTCAGTTGTTAAAGTTTCCATAACACTTTGATTGTGAATTATTTCAAGCTCATCTTCCTTTGAGATTCTTAGTTCTGAAACTTCTTCATAAGTAGATCCTTTCAGCAGTCCAGCCTCATGTTTTCTTCTTTTGTATGCCTTGGCGTGCAGCTTGTCAATCACTTGAATCGTATGCACATATAGACACAGGTCATTTTGTGCTCTTTCATCAGTCAGCTTTGGAAAGAATTTGTCATGTAGATACGAGGTATAGCTTGGGTGAAGCAATTTGATCTCTACTGGGTCAAAATTCTTATCTTATCACCTTTCTTCCCTTCAGCATTCCTCAGTAGCACCATTTCTTTTGTTTTCTCAACATATACCCACTCAGTTATGGGAATAGTGTATTGATTTCCTGCTATGACTTTGATGGCTGTTGTTTGTCTGTTAGTGTATCCAACCCTCCTTAAAAATTCATCATCAACTAAGGTAGAGGAGTTGGTGGTTGATCTTCTTTCCTTTGGAAGTCTTCTATTGTGTTCCGCATCTTCTCTCTTGGCCTCGTTTATCACATCATCTGTAAACCTTGTTTTCAGCCTACCCACAGACACATAAAAGTCTCTCCCCCTTGGATGGATTGGATAGTTGGAGATGATTAGGCTTTACAAGTCTTTAATGTCTCTCTCAAGAAGACTTAGTAATGCTTCTACATCATGGAAGTATTCAATTCTTCCAGATGTCCTCTTGATGATTGCACAATCCCAGTCTGGATCATATTTCAGACCATAATCCTGTTTTCTTCCACAGAACTGGGAGTTGTGATAGGGTCATATAGCTCTATCAGGGTAGACTTTTTTTCAGTGATTTCCCTGACTGTTGTTCCTAGTGGCCATACTTTGCCAGGGATAACTGCCGTAGGCTCTTTGATAAGCTTATCCTTCCCTTTAGGCTGATCTTTAGATTCAACAGTTATAGGATCAGCAGGGAACTTCATTTGATGTTCATGAATGGGATTAGGCGCTTTAGTCCTGAATCTTACTCCAGTTTCTAACTCCACCTTCATAACATGTTCCATCATTCTCCTTAGCTCACCCACTTTTCTTCCCTTAAGCTCATGCAATTTGTAATTATGACCCTGTAGCCAATAGGTCATATTGTATTTGTTGAGCTTTGCTGTATCACAGTGACCTAGATCTTTCTTGATTTTCTGAATGGCTTGAAATGTTGTGAATGCTTCATAGTCACAATTAGGGATCATGAATCTAGCAAACTCAAATTCTTTCAGTAGATCCTTCATTTGAGTCACATTCATCCTCTCAACCATATCAAATAGAAACCCATGGTTGATAAGGGTCATAAACATGTTTGACTCAGGCCTTTCTTCTAATATTTCTTTTGTTGTTAGAAGATCATCAGCCTTTGATTCTTCTTGATCTTTGTGAGTTTCTTCTTTAGTGAGCTCTTTCCATTCTTCATCACTATAAGTTTCATCATGAGACATAGGCTTTGAAGTTGATACATCCATTGAAGGAGTGTGCTCAGGTGATGTAGGCCTTGATCTTTTGGGTGAATCTTCAACATTGATCACCTTTTTCTGAGTAGTACCTAAGTACTTCCTCTTCCGGGTGTATAGAAGAACTGCTTTGAAATCTCAGAGGTTTCTTTTGATGGTTTTGTTAATGGAACATCATTTGATTCCAGGGCACAAATTTTCATCTTTAGCTCCTTTATCTCTTCCTCTTTCCTTTTTAGTAGAGCAGACTGAGCAGAGAGAGAGAGTTGGTTACATGATCAATTTCAGAAATTAGCTTCTCCTTTTCAGCCTTCTCAAACCTCACTGATTCTTTAAGCTCTTTTTCTTGTTGAGGAAGTGCATCAATCACTTTATTATTGCATTGTGCATCTTCTCTTAATCTTTCATTTTTTGATTCTAGCTTCATCAGCACATCATCCTTTTCTTTCAGCACACCTTTCAACTCTTGAATCCTTTGCTTTCTTTTGTTTGATTTGATGACCAGTTTGTTATATTCAGCAACTAGATAACTCTTCTTCATATGAATGTCATCTTCACTCAAGTCATCTTCATGATAAGCAATTATATCAACATAATTTCATTCTTCCCTTGCTTCATGATTAGCTGCTACATCATCATTATTGACATCATCAGGGGCTGCACTAGCTGAGCTTAAGCCAGACTCAACAGTTTGGTCTGCCAGCTCTTCATGTTGTTATTGATGTTGCTGAAGATCATTGACTGGAGAGATAGGTATGGATAGGAGATTCAGTCTTCGTTAGTGACAGTTGAACTGTACTTGTTTGTGAAGCTAACTCTGTCTCCCCGGTGTAGAAACTCTCAGTGGATTGGTTTTCAGGAGTTGGAGGTTGTTGAAAAAGTTGTATTTGGAGTTGATTGGGTGATGGAGGGTGAATTAGAGAGATTGGTTGAGTGTTTTGACTGGATGGTGATTGTGGTTAGGGTGATTGATGATGTTGTTGAATGGGTGATTGATGGTGTGGAGGTGTTTGAGGATGAGAAGATTGCTGATGTATGGGTGGAATGGGAGGAGAAAGTGGTGCTTCTTCACCATCATTAGATGTATCTTCTTGGTGTGCTTCCCACAGCAGCTCTACTTGGATGTTTGCATCAGCATTTGCCACATGTGCAAACATGGGCATGTCTCCCCCTTCATACTTCTCACTGATCTTATTCAGTACAGATCATCCCAGATGCTCTTGTACAAAGACATCACCTAGTCTTTCTATCCCAGGCAGCTCAGCATTAATGATCAGTTAGAGGAACCTTGGAAGCATGAACATTTTCTCATTGAACTCATTTAAACTCATATTTCATCAACTCTTCAAAGCTTACACATAATCTCTTGTTAGTCGATCCAAATATAATGTCATCAAAATAAATTTGAACAACTAAGAGACCTTGATGTTCTTGTTTGAGAAAGAGAGTCTGATCAATAGTTCCTCTTTTATAACCATGTTTCAGCAAGAAATATGATAATGTTTCATACCACTTACTTGGTGCTTGATGCAGTTCATACAAAGCTTTGTTGAGCTTGTATACCCTGTGTGGGTAATCAGGATCTTTAAAACCAGGAAGTTGAGCTACATAGACTTCTTCATCAATTTTTCCATATAAGAAAGCACATTTGACATCTATTTGATAGACAGGAAACTTCTTATATGATGCATAGGCTAGGAATACTCTTATGGCTTCAATTCTTGCAACTGGTGCAAACACTTCATCATAGTCTATCCCTTCTTCTTGAGTATATTCCTGTGCAATTAACCTTCCTTTGTTTCTCACAATTATACATATGTCATCTAGTTTATTTTTGAAAACCCACCCTGTGCCAATAGGATGTTGACCTTCAGGTAGATCAACTAGATTCCAGACTTTCTCCTTTCTGAATTGTTGAAGCTCTTCTTGCATAGCTTCAATCCAGCTATTATCTTTTAGTGCAGTTGTTATTTTTGGAGGAACCACTTGTGAAAGAAAACAAGTGAAAAGACAGATGTTTGCAGCTCCACCTTGGCTTCTTGGTTTTCTTTTATCAAGGTCACCAATAATGTTGTTTGATGGATGAGTCTTATGAATTCTTGTTGTTGGAGTAGATTCAAGTAGAATAGATGATTCCAAGTTAGTCATATTCATTGATGCAGATGGATTCACTCCAATTGATGAATTTAGGAAGTAATCAAAGTGTTCATCCTGTTCATCATTGGGTATGGAGTGATCTTCTTGAGTTTGAACATCAAGTGCATCATTAATATCTTCCGTAGGAACATCTCCGGATGTATTTTGAGCTTCCGTAGGAGTTACAGGAACATCTACGGATGGTATACGAGGACTTGATAAATCATCTCCAGTGTTTGTTGTATCTTCTTGATAGGATGGAACAATTACTGAGACATTATTCATATCTCAGGATGCAGAATGCACATCTACGGATGCAGAGTCAGCAGCTGCTGATGAAGTGTTTCCATCTGAGGATATGCATCCATTTTGCTGGACTTGTTCAGTATCATTGTTATTATTTGTTGTTCCTTGTTCCATGACACTTGATGTGTGTATTCTTGGAGGATCATCGGACAATGACACTTCATTCATATTTGGGGGAACAAATGGATAACATGTATCATCAGATCCTGCATTATTCAAATAACCAGAGTTAAATGAGTCTGTTAGTGCATCTATATCAAACAACCATGATGATCCTTTAACAGATTTAGGAAATAAGGATTCATCAAATGACACATTAGGAGTTTGTTCCACAATGTTATGTTGTGGAATGTAGATCCTATAAGATTTAGATGTTGAATAATATCCAACAAAGAAACCATCATAGGCTTTTTCTGAAAACTTTCCCAATTGTTCGTGTGTGTTTAAAACAGATACATGACAACCAAAAGCTCTAAGATATCCTATGTAAGGTTTTCTTTTAAATAAAAGCTCATAAGGTGTTTTATTATGTTCTTTGACAATCAATGTCCTATTTTGAACATTCCATGATGTATTCACTTTTTTAGTCCAAAAGGTGATTGGCAATTATGAATCAACTAGCATTGTTCTTGCTGCTTCAACAAGTGTTTTGTTTCTTCTTTCAGCAACTCCATTCTGTTGTGGAGTTCTTGGTGCACTGAATTCTCTTGCAATGCCTTTATTCCTGCAACAAGAATCTAAGTCAGTATTAACAAATTCAGTCCCATTTTCACTCCAAAAAATTTTAATTTTTAAATCAAGTTGATTCTCAATCTTGATTTCAAAGTCCATTAATGTTTCTGATGTTTCACTCTTTTGTTTTAAGAAAAAGACCCATGTGAATCTAGTGAAATCATCCACTATCACTAAATTGCGTCTTTCCAATGCTCATCACATTGGTTGGACCAAATAGATCCATGTGAAGCATTTTGAGTGGTGTTTGTAATGATAATTTTAGATTTATAAGACACTCTATGTTGTTTTCCTTTATAACATGAAGGACAATGGTTTGAACAATAAAACTCTTTCTTTGGCAATCCAATGACTAGGTCATTTTTCACCAATTTGTTCATGTTCTTCATGTTAGAATGAACAAGCCTTCTATGCCACAATTGAGATTCATCTTCTTATGACTTAGATAGAAGGCATGTTTCATGTCTTGTGAGTGAAGTATTGTTCATATTCAAAACATATGTGTTTCCTTTTCTTGATACTTTAAGAAGTATCCATTCTTCTGGAACTGAAAAACATGACTTAAGAATGTAACAATTACTGTTATCTAATAATATGGTATAATTTTGATCACAAATTTGAGATACACTCAATAGATTATACTGAAAATTTTCACAATAATTTACTTTCTCAAACTTGAGTATACCATTAGTTACCATTCCTTCACCAACTATTTTACCTCCCTTCTTATCCCCACCAAAAGCCACATATGAGGCATTTTTATGCTTGAAGTCATGGAGAAGTGAATAGTTTCTTGTCATATGCCTGGAACAACCACTGTCAACATACCACTTGTTGTCAGCTCTCCAAAATTGTTCATGCACATAGAAAGAAATGAATTAGAATTGACAACCACAGCCTTAATGATCTTGGGTTTGCCAACAGTGTATAAAATTGTTACTCCTTTATGAATAAGTCTTAAAGTTTCAGTATTAATTTTAGTTTTAATTGATTCATTCTGAGTTGTTTGAGGTGAGGATGATTCTGTTGAAGATGAGGTTGTTGAAATAGGTTCTGGTTTCTCAATATCTTCTACATTCACCTTATTTTTGTTGGTTTGATGCTTTGGTTTTGATAATGAATCTTGATTGTTGAAACTTTCATTATCTTTTGATTTTGAATGAGGTACATGAGTTCCCTTTTCAAAATTATCAAAGAAAGCATCATCAACATTTGTGTCTTTTTCAGTCAAATCCATCCTTTTGTGAGGTGTTTTGGATTGCTGAAATGTTGTTCTTTCTTCAAAGGTTGAACATCAGAGGATGTTTTATCCTTTGGTTTTGGCTTTTGTTTTTGTTGCTGCTTCTTAGTTTTTGAATCTTTTTCACAATCAATAGATTGAGAGTCTGATTTAGCTTTATCAGATTGTTTCTTCTTTGTGCTCTTTGTCTTGTTCGTTTTGTTGAAATAACATTCCTGAGTTGAATGCTTATTTTTGTTACAAATAGCATAATGTTTGTTGAAGTAGCAGTCAGAAGTCATGTGATTGTTCATATTGCAAATAGAACAATAACTATTGAAGTAATAATCTTTTGTATTGTGGTTTTTCATATCACACCATTTGCATTACATTTCCTCTAATTCTTTGTCAGAATCAATTACTTTCTTCTTCTTTGTCAACTCTGAGGTTTTGCATCCTTCTTGTCGGGACCTGGTATTTGAACGAAATACCGAGTGATTGCGTGTTAAACCAACTCAAATAGTGCGGAATCCTATTTGATTGGCGATCCAATCAGTGAGAACACACGATGAATCAATCAAGAATTGAAATCAACGTCAGAAATCGATTAGGAACCGATCTGATGTGTTCTATGAACTTGGAGAACGATTTGGGAGGCTTCTGGACGGCTAGGGTACGTCTGGAATCGTAATGGGATGAATGCTTACGTTTTACCACGAATTTGGTCTATTTATAGGTTAGTATTGTTCAATCGTGCGACTGGGCCATAAGTATGGTTCAGTCGTGCGATTGAACCATGCGGTTGAATCATCCGCACGACTGAGTGTTCAGTCGTGCGATTGAGTCAATCTTATGTGTCAATCATACGACTGATCCAGTCTCCTGGTTCAGTCGTGCGATTTAGTCAATCGTATGAAGTTATTCATGCGTGTGGTCCATTCGCATGGGCCATTCGCATGAGAACTTCATTAAGTTAAGTTTGAATGTTTTAATTAATATAACATAATGTGTAACTATTCAAACAATCATAAACCCAATCAATTCATTAATGAAATATTAAACATCACAAGTAACAACCAATTCATATCATTTCATTAATCGATTACAATTACATCATAATCAGACAGACAAGTTCATTACATTACAAATCATGATCTAGGGACATACATGTATCAACACTTCTCCAATTTTGCAGTTCATTTATACTTTTTCAGCTTTTGAGGCTTTGATGTGTTTGCTGCTGATTTTTCCTTCCGCAGATCATCTACTGAATCAGTAGATTTGGTTTTCCGCAGAAGAAGGTTTCTTCTTCCACTGAAGATCTGCTGATTGTTTCTTCTTTCCTTTTTCTACGGAAGATGTGTGTACTTCCTCAGTAGATGCACACTTTTCAATTTCTTCATTTGATGGTTTTTGTTGCTGATGAAGTTCTTGAAGACCTTCATTTAGATGAGCTATTCTGTTGCAAATAGTCTTCAGCATGTTTCTTTGTTTTGGAGGATATGGTAACTTTGTTTCTTCAAGAACTTTGGGAATGAGTGTTTCAAAAGCAGTATTCTTACCAATGTTCAGTAGATCATCATCATGTTCATCAGAATCATCCAAGTCATCACACTCATCAAAGTCAAATTCTAAGTCATTTTGCTTAATATTTTTCTGATTCAGAAGACTTAGTTTCATTCACCTCAGTTTCATTGTGATTAACTTGTTGATTAGAGTTTGTTTCAAACTTGGTTCTTGGCACAAAATGATTTGACAAGTTATTTGTCATTGATTCAGGTAAAGGTGAGTAATTATTGTTTATAGGAAGTGCAACAGCATTATATCCCAACCCATACCTGTTCTTTGATTCAATATGAGAATTTAATAATTTCTCATATTGCTGAGATGAAAGTTGAAACTTCTGAAGTTTCACTTCAGTTGATGCATGATCGGCCATGGATTTAGTTAAGGAAGTGGTCAGATGCTCAACTTGTGCTTTTAAACTGTAGTTTTTTGAGACAAGTTTATCTAAATCCTTTTGTAAAGAGTTAATTTTGATTTGATATAATTTATGTTCTCTTACATGAGATTCATTCAAAACATTGTTTCTTTAACTTCATTAGCCAGCTGTAGAGCATGGACTCTATTTCTTTCAACTTCCTCAACACATATTGATGAACATAACCTATCTCTTACCTCTCTAGCCATGGGTTGTACTTTGTTCTCCACGTGAGCCATTAAAGCTTGATTTTATTCCAAGACTACCTTCTCATACATACTCCAGTCACAAGTTCCATCTTGAAGTATGATCAGCCTAGTTTTTTTAGAGTTATTTGTTCCTGCTGATGTATTTATGGCTGGTGGGAATGAGTTGGTCAGTTGTGGTTGTCTGAAAGATCTATGAGATGATGATGGTTGGTGAGACTGGTGTTGTTGATGTTGTGTCAAGTCAAGATTTGATTGTTGATTACATTCTCTAGAGAAAAGTCCATAGAGATTGCATTTGAAACATCTTACCTTGGACTTATCCACACCTATCTTTGATTATTTACTTGTTGCAGCCAAATTTTTATTTCTCCTTAGGTATTGTTTGGCTCTATAGGCAATCATTGCCATTTGCCATTGTAGATCCATCTCTTCTACTACATCTGGATGTAGTTCTTCCAAGTCTTGTTGGAAAATGTTGGCAGATGTTAAAGAGCTTTCCAGGTAAGCTTGAAAACTTGAACTGAAATCTGCAAAGGCTGCTTTTTGTTCTTCAGAGTCCAGAATGACAGTAATGGGCTCTGTTTGGTTGTTATTTGATGAAGACTTTGCTGATGATGTAGATGTATCTCTTCTATAATCAATTCTTCCTTTTTCTTTCATTGACTTACTTTGTGAAGATTTTTTGAAGGCTTTGATGCATAGAAACTTACTTCCTCTTCATCTTCACTTAAAGTACAGGAGTTATCACTATTAGTGTTGGAAATGAATGCACTTCCAGCACTTTTTGTTTCTTTAAAGTGATAGGCGAGACATGTGTTCTCACACTCTTGTTTCTTGATTTTTCATCCATTTCAAGAGCCTCAACTTTAGCTACCAATGTATCTAAACCAATTGCTTTGAGGTCAATGGTGTTCTTGAATATGGACACAGTTTGCTTCCAACTTTCATGCAAAGTATGTAGCATTTTTTTTATTAATTCCTCATTAGTATATTTCAACTCCAACATATTCATCTCTGTTACAAGTTGCATAAATCTATGGAGTTGTTGAAGAATTGATTCACCCTCAATATGATGAAAGGTTTCATATTGTGAACGAAGGGTGTCCTTCCTAATGCTTCTGATTTCATCACTCCCTTCACAGAGTGTATGAAGAATATTCCACAAGTAAATTGTTGTTTTATGGTTCTCACACCTGATTAATATTTCTTCAGATTAAGCCATACTAAGCAAGCTGTATGCTTTAATATTAACTTTGACCTTCTTAGTATCATCAGGTGACAGATCCTTTGTACTTATGGGTTGATTAATTGTCATTATAATCCAGCCCAAGAGTGGGTGGAATATAAGGACCTTCAGTTATTGACACCCATAAGTCAGAATCTGTATAATTCACATGATTCTTGAACTTGATTTTCCAGGATTTAAAATTTTCTTTTGTTTCCAACTTTGGAGGTTGGTATAATGATCCACCAAAGTTACTCATGTTTAGTTAAAATCTAAGATTTTAACTATTGTGGAGTATCTTTTAAATAATTAATAACAAAACTTAATTAAAAAAATTAAGCGATTGTGGTCACAAATCAGTCAATCCTATAAATGATAATTAATTATCAAATCAAAGATTTTGTTGATGTATTTGTTCAAATAAACTTGACAATTGATGAATTTCAATCAATCACCTAGATCTACTATTCAATTGATTTGAATATTGATCTAAGTTAATCAAGCAATGAAATAGTACTCGCTGAAAGACAATTCACTGTTTTAATTGATTCACGCAAAAACGATTTGCTTAAAACTGTAGATCTAATCAGCAAGAACTGACAAATCTAGTGAAAGAAGCAAACAATTAAACACTATTAACACTGATAGATCAATCGATCTAAATCAATGAGCACTAGGCTCTGATACTACCTGTGAATCCAAGGATCGCAATCAGGAATTATCCGTATTAAAGGAAATCAAGTTAATGTTTGCGGAATCAACATTAACGTTGTTTAATTGTTAATAAATAAATATCAAATATAAAGAATGATGCTTATGACGAACACAATGATATAAACACAATTAATAAGCAAACAAGATTTGATTCAAATGTATTTCATTAAAATTGATTAATTATTACAGATGAACTAATAAATAATGACATAAACAATAAATGCTTCGAACGTGTTGATGTTGATATGACGGCTGCTAGGGTTTATGTTTGATTGATTGTGTGAATCGATGTGATATTTGTGTTTGCCATCTTGTTGCTTGTATGTTCGTCCCTTTTTTATGTGAAACCTAGGACCATATTTATAGGCACACGTGTTTCTATTAAGGAAACACCGGATTTCTTGGGATTTAAAATTGTCTTGTTGACTTGTTGACTTTTTGACTTGTAACACTTGTATAATTTAAATACAAGTGTTTGGACTCCGCAGCTTAACAGGTCTTCCGAAGATAATTTGTTCTTCCGAAGGTAATGTCTTCCGAAGGTACTTAGTCTTCCGAAGGTACTTAGTCTTTCGAAGGTGTTTGCTCATCCGCAGGAGTCTTCACTTGAACTCTTTGCAGGACCGTTTAAGGGCTTTAACACAATTACAACACAACAACACAATGAGGAAATTAACTAAACTTTAATCAAACAGTGAACTGGGTAACCAAAGTGATACAAAGAACACAAGTAAAGCAAAAGACAGAACAAGAGAGTATGGGTTTCAAGGAGGCAGTATATTGCTTTCTCAAGTTCTTTTACAAGTGTTACAAAGCATAAAGAAAGATACAAGAACTTGAAATAGTTATACTACAACCTACAGCCGGCTATACTTTGAAGGCCAGCTGGATACAATTGACTAGACACTAACAAAATCAATTGTAGGATCAAAAGGCATATCTGCCTTTTGACCTTGTGACTATGACATGCCATAGCTCACATCCTTATACATTACAAAAAGGATAAAGTACATAAAGTGGAAAGTTACAGACTCAAGACCTCAATGTACAGTTACCAAAAGCATGGACCTTTTCACCAACTTATGTAAGTTGGTGACTTTACAGAGATGCAGCGGAAAAGGTGCTTTATGGAACAGTACATCAGATAAAGCATGTGTACTAAAAGTCTTCGGAAGAAATCTGTCTTCATAGGTTGAAGCTTCGGAAGACTTTATCCCTGAGGCTTCGGAAGACTTCATGTTTGGCTTCGGAAGATATTGGTCTTGGCTTCGGAAGATTTTACACTTAGAGTATTTTCTAATGCATTGTGTAAAACTTCCAAAGCATTCTTCACTTCAGTACTTAATGCATGTTGCTGAGACACTTAGGATGTTTTGGGTTGCATCAGACTTAAGGAATCCTTACAAACTCCCCCTAGGCTGATGCTACCAAAACACTTAGAAGATCTTCAAATGTTGGTAGTCTTCAGTACAATCAGGACCATTCCTTTCTTCATTAGATGGTCAGGATCATCAAGACTCTCATAGTATCTTCTCATCTCAAAGAGATCATGCAGAGGTAAGTTGATTATGTCTTGCCATGAGTAGACATTCTCAACACCTTGATCTCTGATAACATTCCATCTTTCTGGATTGGTAGAGTAAGTCCAGGACAAGATGGGTGTCTCAGTAGTTAGAGGAGCCACTTGAATAGGAGTTGATTAGGCTGCCTCATCATGCACTTCCTTAGGTTGATCTGATTCAGCCTGAGGTGCAGAGGTAGATGACTTTGGCTTCTTCTTCTTAGTCTTTGGTTTAGAAGCCATCCTCTTCTTCCTCTTGGATGTCTTTAACTGAGAAGACTGGTCTGCAGCACCATGTTGATCATCAGTGTCTTTCTCAGTTGGGTATTCCTCCCTCACAGGTTCAGAAGGAGAGGGAGTTTGACCCTGCCTAGGATCAGAAGATGAAGCTTGCTGAGGCTCAGCTGGAGGTGCTGGTTGAGGTGTCTCTGGTTGTTCAAACTTGTCCTCCACTTCAGGTGGGACTTGACTTGGAAGAGAGTGCAAGTCAATAAGTTCTCCACTTTTAATCTTCTGCTTGATCACCCTAATATGCTCATCCATAGTGGATAGAGACATGGGGCCAAGTCTCCTTCTGGAGAATCCATATAGCTTCAAGAAGCTCACCATTCTTTGTCTGTCAGCAGACTTCTTTGCATTCTTTTGAATGATGGCACTTGTCTTTGCAGCTTCTTCCCTTAGCTTCCTTTTGGTTGTCTTTCTTTCTTTGACTAGCTCAAGCTCAAGTTGCTTTAGGTACTCGAACTCAATGAAGTCATAGGACAGGGGAAGAAGTGCATCTGCCTGATAGAAGCCTGTGGCACTCAGGTAGTTGATCATCTTGATCCTATCTTATTCTTTATCTACCTGAGGTTCTTGTGGAGCCACATCTTCCTGTGCAGGACTTTCTTGAACTGGTGAGAGAGTGGGAGCATGCTTGTAAAGTCTTTTCTGTCTCTTCTCCTCTTTGAATTGGAGAAGTAACCTTGCATCCTCTTTCTCCTTCATCTCTCTTGACACTTCCATGTCAGCCAGTTCATTTAACTCTTCTAAGGGGAGGGAGATGATTTCATCAATATCATAGTTCCTGGTCTGTAAGTAGGTAATCCTGACTGCCCTTAACTCATCATCTTGAGTATTTGGTCTAGGGGCAGCCCTGATTGCAGCTTGCATGAAGCTAGATGACCCAGTAGAACTTTCTCCCCTTAGCCTCCTTTTCCTTTCTCTCTCTTCCTCCTCAATTTCCTCAGGAGTCATTATCCTTTTCCCTTTGTCACCAACAGACCTTTGTGACTCAGGGTGGATTGAGGCTTGGCCTTCATTGCTTGGAGTAGCTTCCATGCTCTGGCCAGAGAAGGCTGAGAAACACCTTCACCAGCAGGTGTCTCAGATGGAGTTTGGACCTCTGCAGCAGTTGTTGATGATGAGACAGGGGTCTCAGGTTCTGCCACTGGGCCTTCAGTCAAGGTTTCCCCTATGAAACTAATCTTAGGGTCCACCTCAACATCCAGTTGACCGATGACATTGCCTGATTACCTAAGTCTCCTTCTTAGAGTGAACTCTGCAAGGATCCTGTCTTGGATTCTTTGAGCCAGCCTGTCAGCTTGTCTTGAATTGCTTGGATTGACAAGTGGCAAGTTGACTAAATCCAGTCTTTCATAGAAGCTCAGGCTTTGGAATTGAAAAACTTCTTGTTGGCCTTGAACTCTGTGAAGTATAAGGGCTCTCCTGTCATCATCATACCTCCACCTTATGATGTAGTTGCCAGTTCCTTGTGGTGGAGATGAGACAGCCCTTGGTATACCTTCCTCAAAGAGACTCCTGATGAGTGAGTCTATAGAGTCCACATTAATGTGAATTTGAGGAAGTTGCTGAGAATGCACAACAGCAAGTGAGGATGGTGAGTCCTCTATGTCCATTCTCTCTGAAGAACTCCCAGTTCTGTGGTTGTAATAACTTTCTCCCCCTTTTTGGTAGCATCACCCACTTGCATAGGTGAGCTGGAGGATAAGTCAATCACTTCCACAGGTTCTTGTGTTCCTGGTTGAGCTCTCCTTAAAGGTCTCCCAGCTAGTTTTTCCTTCAGATATGAAATTGGAGTTGCTGATCATTGACCCTGTTTTGTAAGGTAGTCACCTGAGATTCCAAGTGACTAACCTTAGAGACTAAATAGGTGCATGTTTTTGACAATTTCTGCACCTTTAGTCTCAAATTCCCCTCATCTTCATCAGAAGAATCATTGGGGGATGAGATGATTGGACCAAGTCCTCTCTCTCACCACCAGCTTGAGTTTCTTGGCTGCTGGTTTTCCTCTGCTCACTGGCAGCCTCAGTTGAGATGCCAATGGGCTGAGTTGCCATGGTTGAGGTCTTAATGATGTAATCACTTTCAAAAGTGAGAGCCTCTTCCATATGGACATCCTGAACAGGTTCAGAAGTGTCCACCTCAGTAGTAGGTGACTGATGTGGGATAGACTGAGGAGAGTCAGAGGTACTCATCTCTTGAGTAGGGGAGGAGAAGAGAGACTCATGGTACTCACTGAATCCTAAGTCTTCATCAGTATAAAAGGATAGGTTGGGAATTGGTTGGTTGAGATCCAAAGGCTGGGGATGGTAGTTGTCCCCTGAAGGTTGTTCACTTGAGTGTTGAGACTCAGAGTGAAGGCTTAAGGCTGTTGGGCTAGTGAGCTCATCAGGGTGAGCTTGAGGAACCTCAGCCCTGATAGGTGAAGTAATGGGAGTGGTTTGCTCCTCAGGAGAAGTGGGAGCTCTAGTGTCCACTTCTTCCTGTAAGGTTGAGTATATGGGGGCCTGCACAGACTCAATAGCCTGAGCAGGGGTTCGTTTGGATTTTCTTTGGTAGGTGAGGGTGATTTCTGGTCTTTTTAGGGGTAAGGATAAAAGAGGTGTGGGTTCAACACTAGCTTGTGTTGCTAGGTTGTCACCTTGAGCAATGAGCTCTAACATTTTTGGGACTAGGGCTGTTTCTACCCCTGAGAAGCCTACAGTTGGCTTCTTCATTATTTTAAAGATGTCGGGCTTCATCTGTCCCAATTTAAGAATATTACTTGTTTCCCTCAACTGTGAGCCCAGTTCACAGTTGAGAATGTGTTGAACATATCTAGGAAAAATGTAATACTCTAAGGAGTCTAAGTTTGCAAGTAAATTAGTATAAACAAATTGTGAATACCTGAACTTGACCCCCTGAACCATTCCATGAACTATAAAGGAGAGATCCTCAGGAATCTGGTCCCATCCACCATGCTTGTTTGATAAGCTGTGGATAACCACATGGAGCAGGAATTTCCATTGGGATGAGACCTTCCCTTTCCTGAAGGTCTTTACAGAGAAATCTCCCTCATAGCCCATCTGCTCAAAAGAATGATTAACAGCTTCTTTTGGGAAGGACACCTCACCTTCTTCATCATCCAGCTGCAAGTGTTGGTTAATGATGGCCGGAGTGATGAAGATTGTCCTCCCTTGCACTGTGGCAGACAGTGCCTTCTCCCCATCCATAATGACCTCTTGGCAGGTCTTCCAGAATTCAAGCAAGTGATCCTCATATAGAGTAGGATCAATGGTCAGGGAGGTGAAATAGTTTGACAGAGTCAAGAATTGGCAAATCTCTGAGAAACTTGCATCTTTCTCAGAGCTTAACAGAGCAACTTGATTATGTTGCCTGTGAAGTTGCATGGAGAAATCAGGGTTGTTTCTGCGGTTAAGGTTGGCCATTTCAGAAGCTTAAGGGTGAAGAAAGGTAGAAAGCAAAGGCGGTTTAGAGAATTAGGTTAGAAGAATAGTAGAATTGAGGAAGATAGTGGGAAAGAGGGGAAACCGTTGGGTATTTATGTGAAAAGGGATTTGAACCAAAGTCGGTCCCACCTCTAAAAAGGTAGTTTACTTTTGCTCAAAAAGTAGTTTTCTTGGAATTCGAAAAGCTTCCGAAGGTTATTTGTCTTCGGAAGTTTTGATTGAAAAAGCTTCCGAAGCTAAAATGGCTTTGGAAGATTTTCCTGAGAGTCTTGAAGATTTATGCTTCGGAAGAGAAATAAACCCTTGGATGCTTTTTATAGGAATAAACAAAGCTTCCGAAGGTTAATTTTGCTTCGGAAGGAAAAGGTCCTTAAAAATGAATAAGTGTCTGAGATAAGATTTTTAAGCTTCGGAAGATGAGTTTAGACTTCTTCCGAAGGTAAAATCTCTTAGACAGTTATTTATTTTGAAGACATGTTTTTCTTCCGAAGATAAAATTTTATCGTCCGAAGTATCAGAAAATTTTCAAGAATCTAAGGAAAGTCTTCAAAAAGAATTTTTTTTTCATCCAATGAAAACATGAGCTTATGAAAGTGATGAACTAGACAACTTAGGACACACATATTTTAAGAAGAAATAATTAGAATTAGTTTTAAGAAAAGTCTACTCAAAGTTAATCATCCCAATAGCTGATATCAGATACTTAAATCTCTGTTCATCAAAAGCTTTTGTGAACAGATCAGCATATTGTTCATCTGTATGAACTTTGACTAGTTTAATTAATCCCTTTTCATAGTTATCTCTTATTAAATGATACCTGATGTTGATGTGTTTGGTCCTTGAGTGCTGCACAGGGTTCTCAGTGATAGAGATAGCACTATTGTTGTCTATGTGGATAGGAGTCTCTTTGAAGTTAAATCCATAGTCCAGCATCTGATTTTGAATCCAAAGCACTTGAGCACAGCAGCTTGCAGCAGCAATGTATTCAGCCTCAGCAGTTGATGCAGACACACAGGATTGTTTTTGCATTGCCATGAGACAACCCTTCCACCAAGGAATTGACATCCCCCAGATGTAGACTTTGCAGTCATATTGCAACCACCATAATCACTATCTGTATAGGCATACAGATTGAAATTAGGATTCTTTGGATACCATAGACCAAGTGTTGAAGCACCTTTGAGGTATCTTAAAATCCTTTTCACAGTGATTAAGTGAGACATCTTAGGGTTGGCTTGATATCTTGCACAAATACATGTAGCAAACATGATATCAGGCCTGCTAGCTGTAAGATACATAAGAGACCCAATCATAGCCCTGTATAAGTGTTCATCTACACACTCCCCCTCAAGATCTGGACCAAGGGAGTGGTTTCTGGCTATGGGTGTCTTAGCAATCTTACAATCAGTCATGTTGAACCTCTTGAGTATGTCTTGAACATACTTTGACTGACTTATGAAGATGCCATCTTCAACCTGCTTCACTTGAATTCCCAGAAAGAAGTTGAGTTCTCCCATTGAACTCATCTCAAATCTGTCTTTCATCAGCTTCTCAAAGTCTTTGCAGAGCTTTGGATTAGTTGAACCAAAGATGATGTCATCTACATATACTTGAACCAGCAATAAGTCATTTCCCTGTCCTTTGATGAAGAGAGTTCCATCTATAGTACCTCTCCTGTATCCATGTTTACAAAGATACTCAGATAGTGTCTCATACCACTTCCTGGGTGCCTGATGCAGCCCATAAAGAGCTTTGTCAAGCTTGCAGACATAATCAGGATGATCAGGGTCTACAAAACCAGGTGGCTGTTTGACATAAACCTCCTCATCAATCACTCCATATAAGAAAGCACACTTTACATCAAGTTGGTAGACCTTGAAGTTCTTGGATGCAGCAAATGCCAGGAATATCCTAACAGCTTCTAGTCTTGCTACAGGAGCAAAGACATCAGTGTAGTCAATCCCTTCTTCTTGTGTGTATCCTTGAACAACTAGTCTTGCCTTGTTCTTGATGATGATTCCTCTATCATCCTTCTTATTCCTAAAAACCCATTTGGTTCCAATGGTAGTCTTCCCATGAGGAAGAGGACAAAGGTTCCAAACTTTCTGCCTTTTGAATTGAAGCAGCTCTTGTTGCATAGCTTCAACCCAACTTCCATCCTTTAGAGCTTCATCAACTTTCTTGGGCTCTATCTGAGATAAGAAACAAGAGTGAAGACAAACATTTGCTTCATGGGTTTGTCCTCTTGTTCTTACCCCTGTGACAACATCTCCAATGATGTTTGTGGTGGGGTGAGACTTGTGGATCCTTAGCTGAGGGATCACAGCAAGTTGCTGAGAAAGATCCAAATTTGAGAAATTTAGATCTGGTCTGGAAGATTCACCCTCCACATTATCACACTTATCAAGATTAACTTGATCCAATGAGTGTGTGACATCATTGATGTTGTCATCTATGGTATGGTTATTAGCATCAAGAAATTCCTGATCACTATCACCATCACCATTGTTGTCTTCTACAAGTGAGGTGTCTTTATCTGGTTGAGAGGCCTCTGAGCTGGAATTTGAAGGCATACCAGATGTATCAGCTGAATTGGTCATTGTTGTGCTGATAGAAACCTCATTTGCTGAAGTAGTTCCAACTGGAGCTGAAGATGTATGAGTTGAAGGTCTTCCTAGCTCAAATCTTGGATCAGGATCACCTGTATTTAAATTTTCTGCAGATCCTGAAACATGCTCACAAGATTTGTTAAAACAGTTGGTAACTAAATCAAGATCAAACAGCCAATCCGGACCAGAACCAGCCACACAGGGTGTGTGCTCATTGAAAGTCACATTGGCTGACTCCTCAACAATTCTAGTTCTGAGATTGTATACTCTATAAGCTTTAGCTTGGGAAGAGTATCCAATGAAATGTCCATCATCTGATTTCTCAGCAAACTTGGCAATTTGATCTTTGGTATTCAAGATGGTGCAGGGACATCCAAATGACCTGAGAAAACCAATGAAAGGTTTCCTCTTGTGCCAAAGTTCATAAGGAGTCTTACCATGTGTCTTAACTACTAAAACTCTGTTTTGCACATAGCAAGCAGTATTAACTGCCTCTGCCCAGAAGGTGATAGGCAGTTTAGAGTCAGACAACATAGTTCTTGCAGCTTCAATAAGTGTCCTGTTTCTCCTCTCAGCAACTCCGTTTTGCTGAGGAGTCCTGGGAGCACTATATTGTCTTGTAATACCTTTTTCATCACAAAATGTATCAAGGATTTGGTTCTTGAATTCAGTTCCTTGATCACATCTTATGGTTTTGACCTTGTGATCACATTGATTCTCAACTTTTAAGATGAAATTCTTCAGAATCTCAGGGGTTTCATCCTTAGTTCTAAGGAAAAAGACCCAAGTGAATCTTGTAAAATCATCTGTGATCACCAAACAATAAGAGGTCCTTCCTAAACTCATTACACTGGTGGGGCCAAAGAGATCCATATGTAACAAGTGTAGGGGAGTAGTGATGGAGTTCTTTTCCTTAGGCTTGTGAGATACCTTGTGTTGCTTCCCTTTCAGGCATGCAACACAATGATCATCACTTGTAAACTCTTTCTTTGGCATTCCAGTTACCAGATCATGTTTAATTAATTTATTCATGTTCTTAAAGTTTACATGGCACATTCTTTTATGCCATAGGAAAGACTCATCACTATTTGCTTTAGATAGAAAGCATGAAACTTCTCCAGAGGGAGATGTTTCTTGCAAATCCATCTTGTACATGTTCCCTTTCCTGGGGGCTCTGAGCAGGATATGCTCATGAGGAATGACCACACCAGGCTTGAGAACAATGCACTCATGCTCAGTAAAGAGCATGTTATGACTCTGATCACAAAATTGGGATACACTCAGAAGATTGTACCCAAGCTCCTTAACAAAGTTTACCTTCTCAATGCTGAGCTTACCATTTGTGACCTTGCCCCTTCCAGAAATGTAACCACCTTCATCTCCTCCAAAAGCAACTGGTCCTCCATCAATTCTCTCAAAATTATGGAGTAGAGACCTATTGCCTGTCATGTGCCTGGAACAGCCACTGTCAATTATCCAGACATTCCTGTTTGTCTTGAGCTGTTCCTGCACAAAGAAAATGATTAGTTACATTTGGAAACCCAAGCCTTACTTGTCTTGGGCTCATTAAGTGTAATAGAAGGTAATGCAACAGTAATAGATCCTATGGTTGTACTATGGGGATCTTCAGCTGTTGTTGATGGAGAAACCTCAGTCATTTGGTCTTTCTTAGACTTCCACACCACCTTTGGAGTCTTGGACTTGACCTTCAAAACCTTAGAAGCTTTTGGAACTTCACAAGTTTTGATGACTGATCCTTCGGAAGAATCTACAGTCACTGCAGCAGACTTCAGTGCTTCGGAAGAACTCCTTTCTTCCGAGACCAACTTTGCTTCCGAAGGTAATTTTCCATTTACCTTCTTCTTTGATTTGGAGCTTCCGAAGGAAACAGACTTTCCTTCCGAAGCTTGAGACTTCTTGAGACTCTTTGAAGTCTTTGTATTAGTCATGTGGATAGTACTTTTAGGATTGTATGGGCAATCCTTAGCAATGTGAGAAGTACTTTCACACATGACACATAACATTTTCTTCTTCAAAAAGTCTCCTTTTGAGAGCAAGACTGGCTTTGGTCACATCCCTTCTCCACCTTCATCTTGGTAGATGCTGAGACAGTTCTTTTGGGCTGTGAACTGTTCTTGGAGTTTGATGGTCCAGGCTGTGCAGCAGTGGTACACAGCAGCTCAGTCTTCTTCTTTGCACTGAGATGATTTGAACAAGAACCATGACTCTTAGCTGAGGAGTCTTGGTTGATGTCTTCAGTCCTTACTACTTTGAAACCTGCAGAGATAAACACTTGTTTCTGCTTAGCATCAAAAGTAGCCTTGATTTCTTGAGCCTTCTTTGCTTTTCTTTTGCTCTTCCTGATCAAGTTCTTTCTCTTGGACTTGGTCATCACAGTTGATTTCTTCTCCTCAGAAGGATAGTGGCCCTTGGAAGAATCCTCTTCTTCACTCTTCTCAGAGGAATTCTTCACTATCACTTCTTCATCATCCTCACTTATAGGATCTATGAGAGGAAGCTCATCTTCACAAGTTCCACACCTAGGAGATCTTACAGACAAGATTGTGTGTGGAGGAGCTATCTCATTTGATCCCAGTCCCTGTCTATTTTGATAACAAACTTTGTTGTGCAGGGATGAGGATATCATGTTCTTGAAGGTCTCTTCTTCAAGAACACTCTTCTCTGCCTTGGCTTTGCTGATCACAAGCTCAGCCTGGCACTCAGTCAACTTAGTGATGAGATCTTGGATCTGAGTTCTAAAATCTGTATGTTCATGTTTTAGTACTGAAATGGTTTTCTCCAAGTCCTCTATCTTTAACTTGTAATCATTTTCAGACTTTCTAAAATCAGATTTTAATATGTTTAATGACTCAAGATCAGATCTCATCTCTAAGTTGTAGGACCTGTATCTATTTACTTTAGCAATGCATTCGGGAGAGCAGAGATGTTCCAATACCTTGGCTTCATCATGGTCAGCCATCAGTGCTTGGTTTGGAGAAGCATCTTCCACCTGAAAGCTCCAGTCAAAGCCTCCCTCTTCAACAGCAACAGCAGCATGTTGCTTTGTCTTCTCAGCCTGAGGGGCTTTGTCAGTGTAGTTTGGTCTGGGTTGTGTTTGGCTCCCATTTGCTTTAGGTGCCTTACACTCCCTAGCAAAGTGACCCATAAGGTTACAGTTGTAACACTTAACTTTGCTTTTATCCAGCCCAAACTTACCACTGGTAGCATTGCTTGGAAATCTTCTTCCTGTCCTCTTGTAGAACTTCTTGGCTCTGTGAGTGAGGAGAGCCATCTGCTGAACTATCTCCATGTATTCCAGGTCATCTGGATGGATACAGTCCAGGTCTTCAAGAGTGAAAAGATAATTCCCACAGCTTTCATCAGCAGACACAAAGGCTTGAGAAGAACTTGTCTCTTGGAATGGGCTTCCTTGAGTAAAGTTCTCCTTGGTGTCTCCGGGAAGGTGATGAAAGGACCCTTTTGTGAGTTGTCAGGGTAGCATATGAGATGATGTTGGGGTTCTATGCTGTCCCTTTCAACCACATGAAGGGCTGAACCCATTTGATTGTTGGAGTTGCCAGATGAACCTTGCATGTTCATCTCCATCTGGTATCCACTGAGAATCCCATACAACTCTGTAAGAGTAAGAGTCTTAAGGTTCTCAGTCCTCTTGATCACCACACAATAGTGTGTCCATTGCCTAGGAAGTGAGGACATGAACTTCCTTACAATGTCCCTGTTTTCAAGAGGAACTCCTCCATCCACTAGGGTATCCACAATCTCAACATACCTGAAGTATTGTTGGGTCATGGTTTCACCTGCTTTGAAGGTGAAATTCTCAAACTGCTGCTTCAGAAGATCTTTCTTGTTCTCCTTGGCTTCAGAGGAGCCATTCATACATCAGCTTCAGTGCATCCCACAGCTGTTTGGCTGTCTTGCACTTCTTAAAACCTC
Organism: Flaveria ramosissima; assembly: GCA_025215565.1. NCBI lineage: Eukaryota > Viridiplantae > Streptophyta > Magnoliopsida > Asterales > Asteraceae > Flaveria > Flaveria ramosissima. Next base: position 31,183,291 of record CM046036.1, read on the forward strand.
TGTATACAGAGTTTGGGAGAGCAGTCTGAAGAGCAGTCATGGCCTTCCTGTCAATCTCTACTCTTTTTCTATCTTCATCTGAGTAGTTGGCCACATCTTTTGGAATCATACCAGCACCAGTAGCCAGGGGGTGCTGGGTATGAAAGGTCCATTCTCAACAGATTCCCACATTCTTGAATCAAGAGACCTGATGAAGCCTTCCATCCTCATGCACCAGGTGTCAAAATCATCAAGAGTGATCAGTGGGGATTTGTTCATGGTTCCAGTCTCCATATCAGTTTTTGAAATGGAAGCCATTTGAAGAGTTTAGTTTTTGTGTGTGTGAGGGATCTTAAGATGGTTAGATCTTATATCAAGAGCATGGAATGCTCTGATACCAATTGCAGGACCGTTTAAGGGCTTTAACACAATTACAACACAACAACACAATGAGGAGATTAACTAAACTTTAATCAAACAGTGAACTGGGTAACCAAAGTGATACAAAGAACACAAGTAAAGCAAAAGACAGAACAAGAGAGTATGGGTTTCAAGGAGGTAGTATATTGCTTTCTCAAGTTCTTTTACAAGTGTTACAAAGCATAAAGAAAGATACAAGAACTTGAAATACTTATACTACAACCTACAGCCGGCTATACTTTGAAAGCCAACTGGATACAATTGACTAGACACTAACAAAATCAGTTGTAGGATCAAAAGGCATATCTGCCTTTTGACCTTGTGACTATGACATGCCATAGCTCACATCCTTATACATTACAAAAAGGATAAAGTACATAAAGTGGAAAGTTACAGACTCAAGACCTCAATGTAAAGTTACCAAAAGCATGGACCTTTTCACCAACTTATGTAAGTTGGTGACTTTACAGAGATGCAGCGGAAAAGGTGCTTTATGGAACAGTACATCAGATAAAGCATGTGTACTAAAAGTCTTCGGAAGAAATCTGTCTTCATAGGTTGAAGCTTCGGAAGATTTTGTCTCTGAGGCTTCGGAAGACTTCATGTTTGGCTTCGGAAGATATTGGTCTTGGCTTCGGAAGATTTTACACTTAGAGTATTTTCTAATGCATTGTGTAAAACTTCCGAAGCATTCTTCACTTCAGTACTTAGTGCATGTTGCTGAGACACTTAGGATGTTTTGGGTTGCATCAGACTTAAGGAATCCTTACACTCTTTGATTGACTTCATCTCTAGAGCTGATTGTTCATCCGCAGAAGATCTTCGGATGTTTGTTATTGCAAGAAACATATATACAGAAGAACAAAATGTTCATCCACAGATGTTTCTTACACTTGGTCAATTTCAGTAATTGACCAAGTATAATGTTTGTACCTGCAATCAAACACATAAATCAACACAGATATGGGTTAACTATATATACATAATGCATACATCAAATAATGAATTACAGATATTCATTACAAGTTTTGATTAAAGTTCTAAGCCTATACAAAATGAGTAGATCTATTGAACCTAGATCTAACACTTTTCATCATCAAATGGGCCCGGGGTAACATCCGTATTATTTTCCACTTTAATATATAATACTTAACTTATTGAGTACACAACATATCAAGTTCAAGTCATCATAAATACTTCTCTGACCCTCCGCGGGACATCGGGGGTTCGGGGGCGGCAGCCCCAGACAGCGGGGTCCTAGGGGCAGCAGCCCCTAGTTGGGTCCAAGGGGCAACGCCCCTGGCTTGGGCCGGGCTGCCAGGTTAGCGCAAAGAAATTTTATTTTTAAAAATTTATATAGCACATTTTGTTATAAAAAATCAGCCTTCCTGTTAAACCTTTTAAAATATTGTCCTTAAAAAATGTACATTTAGTATGCATAATAGCCCCCAAAACGTGGAAAAACTTATAAACAAGGGGATCTAGAACTCACCTGGAAGCAGTGACTAGCTTCTAAACTAAGCTTTCTAAACTAGGATCACAATACACTGCCTGCAGATAAGTTAACACTCAAATGGGAATATTTCTTCCTAAATTCGCTGCCAATTTCGCTGCCAGATAAGTAGATTCGCTGTCAGATTAGCTAGCAATTTCGCTGCCAGTTTCGCATGGCAGTTTCGCTGCCAGCATTGCATGGCAGTTTCGCTGCCAGCATCGCATGGCAGTTTCGCCCAACTTTCGTTGGAATTCCATGGCTGCAAAATTACCTGCGAAACTATATTTTCGTAGAAAGCTCATAGTTTCGCATCTTGAATACGCAATTTCGCTGGATTAGCAGACAATTTCGTAGATCGAGCTGAAATGACGAACCAGCCCTTTTTGAACCCAAAATCGCAACTTTTTACGTCCAAAACCTTATTTTATCATCCATGAGGCTATATCTAAGCTTTTTACATGATTTCATCCGTAAAAATGTGACCTTTATGCGATTCTTTGCAACTTTTCAAAACCCAAAACCCTAGAATTCGGGTTTGATCCACAAAGGGTTTTAGAGACTGATTCTTACTTGGATTTCTTGCTTCTTTCTTGTGGTCTGATGCTCAATCACCTAGATCTTCAATCCTTTAACCTTTGAAGCTTCACATCTTGAGTTTTCTTCACTTTATCTCTCTACTCTCTCTCTCTTGAACTTGGTGGCTAGGGCTGAGAAATGAAGGAGATGATGGCTGGTTAGGTGGCTTAAGGGCAGATTACGGACCTTTAATCCCTTAGGCTATTATCTAATAAGGCTAATTTAGCCCATGACCCTTTTCTTGCCTTTATTAAATACCCATTAATCAAACCCATTATCATTGATGACTCGTTTTGATATTTCGGGGCGTTACAAGACTCATCCAATAGACAACATTATTGGTGATCTTAATGAAAGCACCACAAGAAGCCAAGGGGGAGCTACAAACATTTGTCTCTTCACTTTTTTTCTTTCACAAGTGTTCCTCCAAATATCACAGCTGCATTAAAGGATAACAGCTAGATTGAAGCTATGCAGGTAGAGCTTTAACAATTCAGGAAGCAGAAAGTCTGGAATCTAGTTGATCTACCTGAAGGTCAACATCCAATTGGCACAAGGTGGCTCTTCAAAAATAAACTAGATGATAGAGGTATAATTGTGAGAAACAAAGCAAGGCTTTTTGCACAAGGATATGCTCAAGAAGAAGGAATAGATTATGATGAAGTTTTTGCACCAGTTGCAAGGATTGAAGCCATAAGAGTATACCTAGCCTATGCATTATAGAAGAAGTTCACAGTCTATCAAATGAATGTCAAGTGTGATTTCTTTTATGGGAAAATTAATGAAGAGGTCTATGTGTTGATGCATGTATGTCCCTAGATCATGATATGAAATATAACAGATCTTGTTTGATTGATTATGATGTAATGTGTAATGATTAATGAAATGATATGGATTGTTTGTGATTTGTTATGTCTAATATTTCATTAATGAGTCGATATTGAATTGGTTAATTAGGTTGTGATTGTTTGAATGGTTACATATAATGCTATATTAATGAATACATTCAAACTTAACTTAATGAAGTTCTCATGCGAATGGCCCATGCGAATGGACCACACGCATGAATAACTTCATACGATTGACTCAGTCGCACGACTGAATCAGGAGACTGGATCAGTCGCATGATTGACACATAAGATTGGCTCAGTCGCACGACTTAACACTCAGTCGTGCGGATGAATCAACCGCATGGTTCAATCGCACGACTGAACCATACTTATGGTTCAGTCGCACGAATGAACAATACTAACCTATAAATACAACCCAATTCGTGGAAAAACGTAAGCATTGATACCATTACGATTCCAGACGTACCCTAGCCGTCTAGAAGCCTCCCAAATCGTTCTCCAAGTTCACAGAACACATTAGATCGATTCCCAATCGACTTCTAATGTTAGATTCAATTCTTGATTGATTCTTCATGTGTTCTCACTGATTGGATCACCAATCAAATAGGATTCCGCACTATTTGATCTGGTTTACACGCTAATCACTAGGTATTTCGTTCAAATACCAGGTCCTAACAAGTGGTATCAGAGCTTTGGCTCTTGATTACGTGTGATTCAATCAAGATTGCATAAAAGTTTGTGTTTTTGCACTAAAAACACAATCTTTGGTGTCAAAAGTGATCTTGGATGTTCCCTGCTCATCAAAGTTTGGTTTCTACGGACTTAGGCGATTAGACCTTGCGAAAATTCGAATTTTTACGGCTAAAACACGTTTAACCTAGAAATTTTCGCAAAACATCAGCTTCAGTCGCACGAGTGACCCATTCGCACGACTGGACTCCATTCGCATTGCCCATACGCACGATTGGACCTAGTCGCACCTTCATTCGTCCGATTGAATAGTTTGTTCGCATTGCTCATACACATCAACTTCATTCACACGACTGAACCAATCGCTTAGTTCAGCCGCACGATTGAACCAGTCGCAGAGTTCATACGCACGACTAGACCATTCGCATCCTTCAGTCGCACCATAGACAGTTTGTTTTATTAGACTTAAAGTTATTTGCCATGGAAGATCAAATGTCAGCCTTTACTGCTGGGAAGGACTCTAGGATACAGAACCTGCTGTTGCTTGAGAGTGAGGTGGGAAATCATAATAAACCACCAAAGCTCTTAACGTTAGATGAGTTTCCCCACTGGAAACAACGTTTTGAGATCTACCTCAATGGAGTGGATCCGAATCTGTGGGAAGCCATCGAGATTGGATATAGTACACCGGTGGGAGCTGATGGAGTTAAGCTAACGTTAGGAGGGATGACGGAAGCGCAGAAAGTTAAATACAATGCAGAGAAAAAGTTTATGCATTGATTACACAGTCTATCCCTAAAGACATATTCCACCAGTACTCAGAGAATAAGCAGTCCAAGAAACTATGGGATGAGCTTGAAAAGAGGTACGACGGGAATGATTCGTTAAAGGCAATCAAGGCCAAGGAGTTAAAGAAGGAATTTGATAACTTCTCATCGATGGGAAACGAGAGTTTGGACGATGTCATAGATAGATTCTATCATCTGATGAGTGAACTGCATACACATGGGGTGACTACTACCATGGAAGAGAAAGTTACTAACTTTGCAGACGGATTGCTTGAAAAGTGGGCTTCATTCGTGTCTAACCTGAGACAGAATGGAATGCTAGCAAAGCTGGATATTAATGACTTCATTCTTAAGTTGCGAGAAGAAGCACTTAGGATGAAGTACAAAGCTCAGAAGTTTTCGTACACTCAAAATCCAGCTTTGTACAACGCCACGCCTCAAGCTAAGACATCTGGAGCACCTCTCCAGACTGCATTTGTGTCTAGCTCATCGGGTCCTTCACATGCTTCTCCTTCAGGATCAGACACGTCGGGATCTTCTTGTACCCACTATATTGGATCTGAAGCAAGTGCTACTAAACTGAAGAACCGAGAACCTCGGTAATGTGACTGTGGAAGTAGCTCGAGAGCATATGGATCTTTTGGTTGCAGTGGTTCATTCTTATGATGGACTTGTTGCCGGGAAGATTGGAAACTGCCATCTGGCAGACGAGGACTACGAGCAGGTGGACGAAATGGAGCTTGAGAGGATGGACATAATGTGGGCCTTAGCTAGTGCTGTCCGGAGGGCGAAGAAGTTTGTTAAAAATACCGGACAGAACTTGGTAGCTACTAAGGATACCACATTTGGCTTTGACAAGAGCAAAGTGACCTGCTTCAACTGTGGAGAGAAGGGGCACTTCAAAAGAGAATGCGTCAAGCCTAAGAAGACGGGTAACGGGAACCCATTCTCGTCATTCACTCTCCAAGACAAGCAAGCTTCTAGTTCTACTTCATCAAGCAAGGATCCAAAAGCCTTGACTGCTCATGATGATGAAGGACAGGATTGGAGCTTTAGGTTTGTCTCACCAGGGGAATCAAACATTGCAAATGTAGAAGATATTGACGATGATTCCGCGAGTGAAGGAGATCTAGCAGTTGAGATAGCGATGTCACATAGTGAAGAAGCAACTGCAACAGAGGTCAGTTACAAGCCTAAAGAGGAGACTTCCACGTTAGAGACAGAAACGACAGAATCACCAGAACCAGAGACATCTGATGCTGCGTTGATGGCTAACTCTTTTGAACCAACTCAGGTAAGTACTACTGACCAAATGTTTGATAATCATGCTTGTTCTGATTGTGATACTTTTAGGAATATCATAGATGAAAAATTTGCTAGGTTATTAGATCATAATGATAACTAAGTAAAAGATTTGCAACTGTGCACTGAGGCTAATAGAGTATTAAAACAAAATGAGCATAGTTATAAAGAAAAGATAGACCTTTTGACTAAACAGCTTAGGGAAACCGAAGTAGTTGCATTTAACCAACTAATGACATTAGGTACTATCTAAACTCCCTAGAAGACACTAAGAAGCAAAAGGCAGTTCTAGAAGTAGAAGTAAACTCATTAAAACAGAAACTGCACAGTTGGACTAGTTCTTCACACATAGTTCAACACTTAGTGAGAGAAAGAAACAACGGGGAGGGATTGGGTTACAAAGTGGTTCCACCACCACCTGAGACCTTGATGAACACTAAGACTAGACCAATTAATAATAACCCCATCAAGGATCATGTGGTGTCTACTCCTCTTGTTAGTGATCCAGATTCCTCATGTTCATCTATGAATCTGGAAACAAACAATAGGAGGCCACTTCAAAGGCAAAGGGAAAATTGCCTTGTGTTAATCTGGAGAAGGAATTTGAAAAGGTTAACTTAAAGTCAGGGTCAAACAGAGTCAAATCAGAACCTAAAAAGACTTCTAATGTTAATCTTTCACATGTTTCAAGTCAAAACCAGTTAACCAAAAAGAAAAAGATGTTAAATAGGTTAAAACAGTTAACTTTGTTAAACCAGAGAAAACATCAAAAGAACCAGAGTCAAAACCTAAAGTGAGTGATGTTACTAGAGTGTCACACACTTCTCCACAAAGAAAGTTTAATCATAAAGTTGATAGCAGGTCGTGCTACAACTGTGGAGAATGTGGACACATTGCTTCCTATTGTCCTTTATATGAGACACCTAGGAAGAAGATTGAACTTCAGGATTCAAAGCCTAGGTCTTCTAAGAGGAGTTCTCTGACTCCACCTAGAAGAACTAGTGAACCTAAAGTTCAACCTGTAAGCCAGTCGACTGTTTTTCACAAACAGACCTTGCACAAATCTAGCTTATGGAAAGAGAAGTCATCCTCTGTGTCTGATAATGATGACAAGAAGGAACCTGAGCTACCCTCACCCTCTAAGGGTCAATGGGTGGAATTTATGATGTGTGATGCCTCTGGGAAACCCAAGCCAGTAAAGGCTTGGGTTCCTAACCTAAACTAATCCTTTACTTTGTATGTGCAGGGTGTTCGATACAGTGCTGAAACTAACACATTGATTGTAGACAGCGGAGCATCCAGGCACGTGACAGGAAACAGGACCCTTTTATCAAACGTCAAGCAAATAAAAGGAGGGCATGTTTCATTTGCTGGAAACAAGGGAGGCTATATCACAGCCCAGGGAGAAGTGGGGAATCAGAAAGTTAAGTTTGATAAGGTGAATTACATTTAACAACTTCAAAATAACTTACTTTCTGTTTCCCAAATCTGTGATAAGGGATTAAAGTCATCTTGACAACAAAAGTGTTACGTGCTCAAGAAAGACTACGTGATCCCAGAGGACCAAGTTCTGATGACTGCTTCAAGATATAAAGACCTTTATGTTTTGGATCTGTCAACAGCTGCTACAACGGATCATGAGGTTCAGTGTTTTCTATCTAAAGCTACTGAGAAGGATTCCATCTCCTGGCATAGGAGAATGGGACACATTAGTCAAAGGAAGATGAATCACTTGATTCAGAAGGATCGTGTGAGAGGAGTAAATGTCAAGAACTTCCAGCTTCCTGATTTTTGTGTAGCTTGCAAGAAATGCAAACAGACGAAGAAGTCTCATAAGGAAAAGAAAGTTCATTCAATAGAACTCCCTCTTGAACTTCTTCACATGGATCTGTTTGGTCCAGTCAGTACAAAGAGCATTGCAGGCGACTTGTACTGTTTTGTGGTCACTGATGACTACTCAAGGTTCACTTGGGTAATGTTTCTGAAATCCAAATCAGAAACATTTGAGTCATTCAAGGAGTTAGTAACCACACTGGAATCTCTCTACAAGCTGAAGGTTAGACAAGTACGCTCAGACAACGGGACGGAATTCAAGAACCAGTGGATGGAGGCTTACTGCAAGGAAAAGGGAATTGTGCATCAATTCACTTCTGCCTACACGCCTCAGATGAATGGCGTTGCTGAGAGAAAGAACAGAAGCTTGATAGAGACAGCACAAACTATGCTGGCAGACTCGAAACTGCCTATCCAATTCTGGAATGAGGCAGTGGCGAATGCATGTTATACACTGAATCGAGTCCTGATAGTCAAGCGCCACAGAAAGACATGTTACGAGCTACTACAAAGACGCAAACCGAATTTGGAGTATCTCGAACCATTTGGCGCGCCGTGCACACTTCTGAAGAAGACACAAGAAGGTAAATTCAGCGAGAAGGCAGATGAAGGAATATTTCTAGGATACAACATACCGAACAAGCGAGTTTACAATAACTCAACGGGTCTAGTAGAAGTGTGGTGTAATGTTGACGTTCAGAGATATACCACACCACCTACTGGCAAAGGACCCGACTATTTCTTCGACTATGATGGATTCTTCAAGTCCTTCAACATCCCTCTCTCTCACTCGGATGACGAGTTAGCTACTAGAATGATGTATGATATCTTGAATACACCATCTAGCTCACAGGGAGAATCATCTACTCAGTCAGGGGGAGTAGTCGATGACAGTGACTCCTCCTCTGAAGATGAAGCTGAAGAAGATGACCAGAACAGTCAGGAGGAACAGGTTCCAGTTCCTGAAAGTCCACAAGCATCTACCAGTGATGCACCTTCGACTTCGGAACCTCAAACTCCAACTACCTCAAATACAGAACCAAATGTTCATAATCTTGGCTCTGAGGTAGCTGTTCCTACTACTCCAGGATCACGATTAAACGTCTATCATCCCCTATACAATGTCATTGGGGATGTCAGATCAGGAGTACAAACCTGAAATCAGCTATACTCAGCTGATTACGCCTCGGTTGTGGAGAAGGGTTACATTCATGATGGTGCTTATCGGTGTTTTGTCTCGCAATTTGAGCCAAAATATGTCAGTGATGCACTAAATGATGAGGCGTGGGTGAGTGCCATGCAAGAAGAACTTCTTCAGTAGAAGTTAGGAGTGTGGACTCTGGTTGATAGACATAAAGGTGCTAAAGTCATTGGCACCTAATGGGTCTTGAAATGCAAGAAGGATGACCAAGGGGTCATTATCAGGAACAAAGCTCGATTGGTTTCAGGGTTTTCGCCAAGTCGAGGGAATTGACTACAATGAGGTGTTTGCACCCGTGGCAAGGATGGAAGCCATTCGTATCTTCCTTTCCTATGTATCGTACATGAAGATTAAAGTCTACCAATTAGATGTGAAGAGTGCATTCCTTCATGGGGAAATCAGAGAAACAGTCTATGTCAGTCAACCCGAGGGATTTGAAGATCCTTATCATCGGGATAGAGTTTACAAGCTCGACAAGGCTTTATACGGGCTTCATCAAGCTCCAAGAGCTTGGTATGAGAAACTCTCGACTCATCTTGTGAAACACGGCTTTCGCAGGGAAGTCATTGACTGCACGCTGTTCATTAAAGAAAAAGATGGCGACCTACTACTCGTACAGATCTATGTCGATGACATAATCTTCGGTTCAAAGAACGAAGAGTTATGCAAAGAGTTTGAAGCAGTTATGAAGAAAGAGTTTGAGATGAGTGATATGGGGGAGATGAAGTTCTTTATCGGTTACAGGTGGATCAGACTCCAAATGGGATCTTTCTACATCAGACCAAGTATGTAGGAGACATTCTCAGTCGTTTTGACATGGAGAATGCTTCTGCTGCTGGGACTCCACTGGCTACAAATCATGATATAGCACCTGATGAAAATGGAGATCTAGTGGACGCCATGATGTACCGAGGAATGATTGGATCCCTCATGTATCTCACTGCCTCAAGACCTGATATCATGTATGCTACATGTTTATGTTCTAGATATCAGGCTAAGCCTAAGGTCAACCATCTGATCGGGGTCAAAAGGATTTTTCGTTATCTGAAGGGTACACCCACACTTGGGTTGTGGTATCCTCATGATGATGACTTTGAGTTTACAGCGTATAGTGACTCGGATTACGGGGGCTGCAAGATAAACTACAAGTCTACATCAGCAGGGTGTCAATTCTTTGGGAGAATATTAGTTACCGGGCAGTGTAAGAAGCAAACATCGGTTGCATTGTCAACCTGTGAAGCCGAATATGTTGCTGCTGCAAGTTGCTGTTCACAAATCATCTGGATTCAACAGCAAATGCGGGATTACGGTTTAAAGTTCTCTTCTACTCCTATTTTTGTTGATAACTCTGCTGCAATTAAAGTAACTAAAAATCCGGTCCAACATCCTAAGACCAAACATATCAGTATTAAATACCATTTCATAAGAGACTGTTTTAAAAAGAACCTAATTGATGTGGTAAAAATTAATACTGATTTTCAACGCACTGACCTCTATACTAAAGCCTTTGATAAACCACGTTTTCAATATTTGCTAGAGGTCAACGGCGTTAAAAAGAAAAGTGAGGTTATTCCTGATGATGATAATGTGTAGTCCGATGTTGGTTTAAGTTATTTTTTTTTCCTTTTTTATTTTATTTTATTCATTTATTTTAGTCTATTTAATTTAAACTCATGTTATTTTGCTGTTTATTAAAATCCTAAAATAATTAAACCAGTTATGATTTTAGTATTTTAGGGGGAGAATATGTCAGCAAGTAACATTAAAAAAAAACGAGGGAGAAGGAGTGGATAGCTGATATAAGGTAGATCGTATCTGTGATATGATTCAAACCCTTTGGAAAATGATAGTACACAGGAACAAATCAAGAGGGACTTAAAAAATTAAATTTAGAAAAGATGCAAAAATTCAAAGTTAAGTCTGTGTAGTCTAAACAATATAAAAAGGAAGATGATAGAAAAACTGGTAACTCCTAAGGTAACACAAAGAAAGTAGACCTAGAGGTTGCGAGACCACAAATGATATGTCGGTAGATTCAACACAATAGATGATTAGACCTGACTGGTGATCTCAAGATCAAACTAAGTTGTTCAACTGACTGTGGGCTTCCATCTTATCACTGGTTAACACAATCAACAATATTCCAATAAGGGGTAATGAGCATGTAAACGCCACAAATGTGTGCGGATGACCATAAATAGAGCAAAGCAAGAAAAAAATTGAAAGACAAATGCTATAAAGCTAATGACTTATGTTGTTGGTGCATTTTGTGCAAAATAAATTAAGTTGCTCTAACAAGGAGATAGGTTGTGTGCCTCTCTGCTATGCGATGGCACTGACCTGAGGATAAGCATAACCTAGATATTCTAGAATTCATTGTTGTTTGCCGCCTCTCTGCTGTGCGATGGCACTGACCTGAGGACTGGCTTCTCTTTGAAAGCTCTAAGAATAGTCTCTTCTTGTAATCAATACCCGTAGACCGCTCAAAAGCTCCTGAGGAATGTTGATTACCACATAAGTGTGGGGTCCACAAATGTTAGTTGAAATAATTAAACCTAAAACAGTCACCAGTCTGTGTCAAAAGTCTGTGTATGGATTTAAGTGGACAAACATATTGACAATCATTGTGGCTGCAATTCTTGAAAGTTCAAATCAATGTGGAAATCTAAGAGTTCCAGTATGATTTCCTAAAGTTGCTAACGACTCTGGATGAACACCAAGAATTGAGCATCAAAAGATTTTGATAACAAGTCCCAAATGATTTGACTTGCCTGTATGATTCCAAAATTGAATTGGTCCAGGTGTGGTCAATCTAAGTTGAAGCTGTCTATTCCGGAACCAAATCCAGTAGATTTCCATCTTAGGATTTATCTCTCACAAAAAGCCAAAAACAAGTCTTGTTTTGATTATTTAGTTTAATTTTCTAATTCAGTTAGTTAATTCAGTTTGTTCTGTCTGTCGGACTACATCAGGAAAATCAGTAAGGGATCAACTCACTAAAAGGGTCATGTCTGAGATGACCACATGTGTCTTAAAAGTTTAAAACAGTCACGACTGAGGTGACAAAGTGTTTAAAAGAGTCACGCCTGAGGTGACTAAATTGTTTAAAAGGATCACGTCTGAGGTGATCAAAAAGTTTACAAGTTAAAATGATCATGTCTGAGATGATCAAAAGCTCATAACGTTAATTTCAAAAGTTAAAAGGATTTTAAAAATAAATTGGTCAAAATGGCAGAAAAATTACTAAGTGTGACCCATTCGCACGATTGGACCATGAGTATGGACCAACCATGCGAATGGCTCCCATTCGCACGACTGGACATGAGATTGAGCCATTCACACGAATGGCTTATCAGAATGACCCATTCGACCGATTGGAAGGGGGCGAATGAGTCAGTCGACCGACTGAGACTCATTCGGGCAACTGAACATGCGAATGAAATGTACGATTGAGTCAGTCGACCGACTGAACCTCAGTCGGTCAACTGCATGCGACTGACTGGGCCAATCACACGATTGAGCCTCAGTCGCCCGAATGAACTGAGCGAATGAGGTCAGTCGGCCGATTGAACTCAGCTTCAGTATTTAAAGGGCACAGTCGATCGCATTTCACTCATCACACCCCAATCGCTCTCAAATCGCACACTATACCGTTACTCTGCCAAAATTTCATTAGACCTTGTTTTCTCATTGCCATTGATTCACTGACGTTGGCTATTGATTATACAGGTAGATTGAAGTCTTATTTCATCGAAATCAGAAGGATTGAAACCCTAATTTGGTGATATTCGAATGAAAACAAGAAACAAACTGAACTTGACCTAATAACCTACTTAAACTATGCAAAATGTTAAAATTAAGGTTAATAGGTTATTAGTAACAAGAATACGAGTCTGTTGAACCAGTAATCCATGTTAAATCATCTGTTTTGATAAAGATTCGAACAACAGGCGACTGAACTGTGGGACAGGCGACTGGTCGTCCGGATGAACTCCAATCGCACGATTAAATCTTGCGATTGGGTCAATCGGCCGAATGAACCATGCGATTGAGCTCAGTCGGCCGACTGAACCAATCGCAGACTCAGTCAGCAGATTGAACCCAATCGCATGTCTCATTCACCCGAATGAGCTCAGTCACATGAAAGGACAGCCGACTGACTTCAGTCGCATGCTTCATTCGCACGAATGAATCAGAATGAATTTCAACATTACACTTAGAACTGAATTTTGATGTATTGTACTAATGGTTCTGTGTCATGTGTTTCAGGATAATGGCTAATAGATGGTCCATTAATCCAAAGCACAACATCTGTGCTCACTTGGATCATACTACTCGGAACGGGGCCGAGTTCACAGAGATTATAGCTTTCCTAAGACGTTCCCTGATCCATAAGGCTATCTCTACTCCTTGCACGCCCTACAGATCACTACACCAGGCATTCTTGGAGAATGCCTCTGTGGATCGTTCTCGTGAGCCCTACAGTATTCGAAGCTCTATTCTAGGTCATGATATCGAGGTCACTGCTGCTGATATCCAGAGAGTTCTAGAGTTTGAAGATGATACAGATCACCCTATCAGATTACATCCACTGACTGTCCGAGGATGCTTTCTGAGGATCAAGTACGCTGGGGACATAAACTCAGGTGTGCTCAACAAGAGCAACCTGTGCCCCCAGTACAAGTACTTAGCTCATGTGATCCTTAAGTGCATTGCTTCACGGAGGGGTGGGTTCGACGACCTATCAGACCAGATCCAAAATGCCTACGTGGCACTGGTGCTGAACCACCCTTTCAGCTTCTCTAGTATGATCTTTTCTTACCTGGTAGAGAACTTGGAGGCTAAAGGGAAGGAGGGTTTTGTATGTACCCCAGGTTCTTACAGCTGATCTTCAACGAGAAGCTGCCACACCTTCCCAAAGAGAGTCATGATGCAGTGGCGCTGGAGATCATGGATGACACGACTCTAGGTCGGATGAGGGTGTATAGGGGCAAACAGGTGAAGCCCCAGGTTAAGAGGTTGATTGGCCACCTGGCCAACGAGAGATATGTGGCACCGGGGAGACGCAAATGGCGTCATGAGGATAGTGATTCTGATGATGAGAGGCTACTGCTCCCAGAGCATGATTCTGACGATGATGATAGTGGGGACGTTGGGGACGATATGCCTGCTCCACCAAGAGGCACTATGTCTGATGTTATACCTCCAGTGTCTGGCCTAGCTGGAGACGTTGTCGAGTCAGCAAGATTTCATCAGGATTTTGTTCATGGTGCTGAGGAGGAGGAGGAGGAGGATGAGGAGCCCCTAACGCGAACTGTGGGAAGCAAAGTTGTTCCCACAGAACATGGGCTAAGGGTGGTTGGTGAACACCCGAGAGACTCCGGAGAGACTGATACTGACCCGAGTTATGCACCGGGGTCAGCTAGCAGGGTTGTAGGGGGAGCATCCACTTCAACGGGGACGAGGAGGAAGAGGATGGCTCAGCCCCATGGTCAGAAGAAGAAGAAGCGTCGGTTGACCTTCGTTACCACCACAGCCTCTACTGCTACCACCACCACTACCACTTCCACAGCTATACCATCCACCACCACTGCCATCACATCCACCACAGCTACCACAGCCACCACCATACCTCCCACCACAGTACAGATTTCATCCACCACCATATCCTTTACTCCCACATCACCTCCACTATTTCACAGACCTATCTTCACTACAGCCACCACCACCACTACTTCACACCAAGCAGGACCCTCAGCCCATCCCTCACATACTTATGGATCACCTCTACCTCCAATCGGGGTAGAGGAACAGCTGTCTGCGCTCAACCGGATGGTGATGCGCCTACTAGCTGCAGATGAGGAGAAGGCGGCCCAGATCCGCCAGCTTGCTGACCTGACTGCTGCATAATCTCACCAGATTGCAGAGCAGGCTCGAGTTATAGAGGAGCAGGCCCAACAGATGGCTGCTCAGAGCACTGAGATAGCCCAACTCCAAGCACAGAGTGTCACATCAAGCAAAAAGATAGAGGAGTTGGAGGAGGCAAAGAAGACTATCATGTTAAAGCTCAAGGGATCTAAGGAGGAGCCCTTGAAGATCAAGGAGGGGGATGGACATGATGGAGATGATGGTGATGACGATGATGAAGATGATGATGAGATAGAGGAGGAGGAGGAGGAAACTGAAGGGGAAAGGACAGAGGAGAAGGACGATGATGATGAAGCAGAAGGAGGGGATGCAGCTGCATCGGCCTCTGGTTCAGGTCAAGAGAGAAGGTCAAAGAACAGACAAGACCAACCAGCTTCTACCTCTGCTCCTCCAAGTGACGAGACGATGATACATGATAAAAGTAAAGACTAGATGTTTATGTATTTATTTACTTTTGTAATTGAATCCTGTATTGAAAACGTTGTATTGAATGTTTATATTAAGTTAATGCATTTCTGTTTGATTAATTACTAATGATTTATGTGTTGAATGTTTAAATCAAACAGATCCAAATTACCAAAGAGATGAGTTTGATGTTGCTCCCCTTCAACAGGTCAAGACTCAGCTAACAATGATTCTTGATCTGCAAGGGATCATTAGGAGGTCAGTGAGTTATACCCCTAAAGAAGGGGAAATAATTCATGACCTATCAAACGAGAAACTCGCAGAGATTTTCAAGCTAAATCCGGATGAGATAGTGAAAGATGCTCCTACATGCGATTCGACAAGTGATGAAGAGCTCAACGATGTTGATGAAGTCGAGATCGAAGGTGTCACCGCTGAGGATTACCCTCAGTACGCTGACAATGAGGGAAATGTGGTCCCCAATCTGGGTGAATCCCTCGTCAGTGATACTTTTGAGGTGTTGAACAAGATGGAGCAAGAAACAGAGAAAGCAGAAGGAATAGCCCAAGCCTCAAATGGTGATGTCGACATTCGAAAGGCTGAGTGAGCTGCATGTTTTGAAGAAGTTAGAGCCCAACGTGCTGCACCGAAGAAGGATGCCTACACCAAGCTCTACAGAGTCAAGAAACATCATAAGGTGTCAGGCAGGATCATAGCATCAGATTCCCACATGATCTGAAGACTCTACCAGGTTTTGAGCTCAACCAGCTGGCCAAACTAAAGCTTTTGTATGCTGACCTGAGGAAGATGTCAGGCTGGTTCGAGGCTGCCCTAAAGAAGGAGTACCACACCAGATGGGTTAACTTCAAACCCCAACAGCCTACTAGGTATATCAGAAGGTCTGAGGTTGATGCCATTACTGGCAAGCCCAAGATAGTGTTGAAGTGGAGTCCTCCGCGCACAATGTCAAGAATCCCACTCAGGGAAATGCCACAGGACTTCACTCCACACTTTAAGTGGTGGTACCATGATTGGAGAACAGCAGAAGCGGTCATAGTCCTAAGCAAAGAGGGCCAAATGGATACGATCAAGGTATTCGACCCGATGTGGCTTACTAACTTGTCAGCAAATGATGTCTATACGTTATACAAGTGGCCACTGTTCTATGACACGCAGGATATTGTACAAGCCCTCTAGTTCTAGAATGTCATACGACTCTGCTTCGCGTTTGAGATTCACGCGGGAGTCACAAAAGAGGAGAAGTACAAGAAATACAAGGAGGTTATGCAGAAAACAAGAGATTAGAGAGATCTAGGTCCAAGGGGGAGTTTGTTGATGCATGTATGTCCCTAGATCATGATATGAAATGTAATAGATCTTGTTTGTCTGATTATGATGTAATGTGTAATGATTAATGAAATGATATGGATTGTTTATGATTTGTTATGTCTAATATTTCATTAATGAGTCGATATTGAATTGTTAATTAGGTTGTGATTGTTTGGGGTTACATATAATGTTATATTAATGAATACATTCAAACTTAACTTAATGAAGTTCTCATGCGAATGGCCCATGCGAATGGCCCATGCGAATGGACCACACGCATGAATAACTTCATACGATTGACTCAGTCGCACGACTAAATCAGGAGACTTGATCAGTCGCATGATTGACACATAAGATTGGCTCAGTCGCACGACTGAACACTCAGTCGTGCGGATGAATCAACCGCATGGTTCAATCGCACAACTGAACCATACTTATGGTTCAGTCGCACGAATGAACAATACTAACCTATAAATACAACCCAATTCGTGGAAAAACGTAAGCATTGATACCATTACGATTCCAGACGTACCCTAGCCGTCCAGAAGCCTCCCAAATCGTTCTCCAAGTTCACAAAACACATTAGATCGATTCCCAATCGACTTCTAATGTTAGATTCAATTCTTGATTGATTCTTCGTGTGTTCTCACTGATTGGATCGCCAATCAAATAGGATTCCGCACTATTTGATCTGGTTTACACGCTAATCACTAGGTATTTCGTTCAAATACCAGGTCCTAACACTATGTAGCTCAACCTCCAAGCTTTGAAGATCTTGATTACCCACACAAGATATACAAGCTTGAGAAAACTTTGTATGGTCTTTATCAAACTCCAAGAAAGTGGTATGAAACATTATCATCTTTCTTACTCAAGCATGGATATAAAAGGGGAACTATTGATCAGACTCTTTCTCAAACAAGAACATCAAGACCTTTTAGTTGTCCAAATTTATGTAGATGACATTATATTTGGATCAACATACAAGAGATTGTGTGAAAGCTTTGAAGAGTTAATGAAATCTGAATTTCAGATGAGTTCAATGGGAGAATTAACCTTCTTCCTTGGTTTACAAGTTCATCAAATCTTGAAGAAGTACAATCTTGCTGATACATCTTCATGCAATACACCTGCTTCAAAATTGACAAGATTGTACCTAATCCTACAGAAAAATCAATTGTTCAAAGATTGTATAGATCAACGACAAAATCTCTCATGTATTTAACTGCCGGCAGACCTTGCATAATGTTTGTTGTGTGTGTTTGTGCTAGGTACCAATCAGATACTAAAGAGTGCCATCTAATGTTGTTAAGAGGATCTTCATGTATCTCAAAGGGAAACTAGCCCTTGGTCTTTGGTATCCCAAAAATGGAGACTTCACCCTCTACTCATACTCAGATACTGACTTTGGAGGATGCAACAACAACAGAAAATCCACAACTGGTGGATGCCAATTCATAGGACCAAGACTTGTTTCATGGCTGTGCAAAAAGCAACAAATGTATTTGTATTCACAGCTGAGGCTGAGTACATAGCTGCTTCAGCTGGTTGCTCTCAAGTTCTTTGGTTGTAAAACACATTACTTGGTTATGATTACAATTTCCTTCAAACACCAATTCATATTGACAATTCAGCTGCTATGTTTATTACTGCTAATCCAGTGCAACATAGTAAAACAAAACATATTGAAATTAGATACCATGTTTTGAGAGATTGCTCAGAAAAAGGTTTAATCAAGTTAGTCAAAGTGGATACAACAAATCAGCTTGCTGATTTATTCACTAAAGCCTTTGATTCACTTAGATTTAATTTTCTTATTGAGTCTTTGGGCATGATTAACTTTAATTAATCAAAATAAAGAAAAGCATGAGTCTATCCTTGTATATAGTCATTAGTAAAATCCAAAAACATTCATAAAAACATACAAAAATACAAAAATATTATCTTTATTTATTGTGTCTTTTTGATTCAGCATGACATATATTTGGGAAATCATAGTAAAATATATCTTTGTTTGCTTCCTGAGTTCTTAAATTTCATTAAAGTCTGATCAAAAGTGATTTGATATATGAGTAGGTTCAGCTAGAGTGGAAACTACACTAGAGCATGCCTAACATAATGAAAAGGTGATTGTCTGTGGGAAACTCCATTTTGAGAATACAGTAAGCAAGTCATATGTTGATGTGACCAAATCACTCATCCAAGCACACTATGTACCAACACTTTATAATCTCTATCTTCCCAAATCATATTCCCTCTGTTTGTTTAAACAAAGACCTGGGTTTATGACCACTTTGGTATACATTTGTAACCAATAGGTGAACAGATCATGATCCTTATCATCCCTCTGTTATGTGTAAACAAAGACCTAGGTTAAAGGCACCTTTGTTTTACAAAAGTAAAGACCTGGTGACCTGATGATGATCATATCTTAGCTCTCAAAAGAATCCTTTATGATCAACTAGATATTAACTTAAGAGCTTTAGCATTACTGTATTAATGAGATGTAAACTACATCTCAAGATAGAAGTTATAACTTAAAGTGCATAGTTTCTAAGTGTGAAAAAGTGATGATTTGACTCAAAAAAGGAGGACAAACTCTAATGTGAATTGAATGTGGAGCCCATAATTGTTTATCTTTTATAAACATCAAAACATGATAAACAGCATGCCTAGTTGACACCATACTCTTGTTTGAATTTAAGTGGAAAATCATACTCGCAATCAGGACTAGATTAGGTCTCATTTCATCAAACAAATTAAAAAGGAAGCTGCTTAGTGTTATAGTATGATCTCATTATATGTTTATATAAGCTTATACATAGGTTTCCTTTCAATTTTGTTTATTTTAGCTTATTCATGTTTAGGTTCTTTTGGACATTCATGTGCCTTTCATGTTATTCTTCTACATAAATTTATGATAAATGCATCAGTTCAACATTAATCACAAATTTAGGGAGAGTAGTTAATTCATAAAACTTTATCTGAATTGTTAAATCAATTGTCAAATGAAGGAATTGGAACTTGAGCACTAACTTGGTTGTAGGATACATGAAGTTTTTCAAGTTATAAGTTTTCCTTGTGCACCTATTGTCATGTAAACAAAGTCAACAAGGTCCAAAAGCAATAAATGATTCTATCTTTGAATAGAACCATATAATAAAATAAGTTTCAAACTTTACATTTCAGCATCAGCAGAAGCTACAGTGCATTTCACTTAACAGCACATGCTACAGTGCGAAACTTGATCCAAAAAAATATGACAATCCGTAGATTGGTAACCTACGGTGTGGTTATATTTTAAACGTATAATACATTTCCATGGATTGGTAACCTCTAGAAAATCAAATTATACTTCATCAAAATTTAGTTCTTTAAAGTTAGGCATCCGCAGATGTCCTACGGAAGAATTAGAATTTGCGGAATATATAAATTCCGGAAGGGTAATATGGAAAGAGGGTAACACTTCATTTAATAAATGAAATTAATGCGTCCAAGGGAGTATAAATGTTGTTTTTGACTTGATATTCATTATTCACTTTTACAGAGCACTTTTTGACCTAGAAAATCGTTAATCAAAAAGATCATCCCTCTTTCTCTTGCACTCACATTACTGGAATCAAAACATCAAACAAAATCGTAAACTTGATTTCAGATCTTTGTTTTCAAGGTAAAACACATCATAATCATCAATAATGAACTGATTGATTCATTATTATCATCTAAACTCTTCGCATTCTTATGTTTGATAACTTTGTTCTAACCTAATCTTCTTCATTCTTATGGACAGATGGCTAATCTTTTTGCGAGAGAGCACAATGTATGTGCTTTCTTAAATGCCAATGACCCTATATCGGAAGGATGTCGAGATATCATCCGATTCTTACGACGATCCAGGCTGTTTTATGCTTTAACTGCGGACCTTGTGATTCACCAACAACACATCATCGACTTCTGGAACACCGCTGTGATAGACGAAGAAGGAGATAATGATGTGATAGTTGCTACAATTAAGAATGAGCGGCTGAGGGTTACTGAACAAATCATTAGTAGAGTCCTTGAGCGGAGAACAAGAGGCGGGTCATCTTGATGTGTTTGAAAACGAATACATTGAGAAGATCTTCTATCTGATAGGTTATCATGGTGATTTTAAAAAGGGAGAGATTAAGAAAGGAAGACTATGCAAGCCTTACCGATTCCTATGTCACACTTATCTTAAGTGCTTTTCTAACAGGAAATTCGGATTGGATAGATTTTCAAAGCATATCTCATCTGGAATCATTGGAATATTTGAAGGAAGAACTTATAACTACTCAAAGTACATTCTAGGGTGTTTGTGTGACCAAATTAGAGTTCAAGAATCGGATAAGATGTTCATGTTTTCAAGGTTTATGCAACTGATCATCAATGTTGAATTGCCTGGGATAGAAAGAGTTGGTGATGTGTTTGTACAAGCTCACTTAGGAAGATCTGTTTTGAACAAGATTACTGGAAAGTATCAAGGTGAAGACATGCCCATGTTTGCACATGTGGTTGATCCTAATGCTAACATTCCCCCACAGTTGGTATGGGAAGATCAACAGGATAGTTCTCCTACTGCTACTGAGCAAGCCTCTCATTCTCCTCCTCCATCACCCATATACCACTATCATCAATTTCCACAAATCCAATCCCCTGCCAGTCAAAACACCCAGCCCATCTTACCCATTCATCATCAACCATCTCCACAACCTCAATCACCAGCCAGTGAAAACACCTTGCCCATCTCTCCCATTCACCCACAATCACCAATTCATCAACAATCTCCAACGCCACAAAATCAATCACCTGAAAGTGTCTATACAGAGCCTATTTCTGCTACCAAGTCTCAAAACTCAGTTCACACTGCTGAGATAGAGTTAGCATCCCAAGCAAGCACTGTTCCATTCTAAATCACCCAATACCAAACCCCTGTCTTCTCTAATAACACTGAACCTGTTTCAACGAATTACTGATGTCCAACACCAGCAACAACCACATCCAGAACCAGCAAATCCAACAGCTGAATCGAGCTCAAGTTCCACAAGTGTAGCTCCTACTAAAGTGACAAACCTTGAGGAAGGTGATAATATTGAGAATGCTGAGATTAATCAAGATGGTAAAGGTGAAGCCAATTATGTTGATGTTATTGCCTATCATGAAGATGATCTTAGTGATGATGATGTTCCAGTGAGCAGAAGTTATCTGGTGGCTGAGTAAAATAAATCGACAATCAAGTCTTACAAGAGGTTGGAAAGAATAAAGGAGTTGAAAGGAATGATTAGGGAGAAGGAGGACCAACTGATAAAACAAGAAGGTTCCATTAAAAGATCGAGAGAAGATGCACAAAGTAATAATAAATGGATAGATGCTCTCCATGAGTTGGTCAAAGACCTTGGAGAATCTATGAAGCTTGAAAAAGATGAAAAGGAAAGACTGCAAGTGGAATTGGAGAAAGCCAACCGCAACATAAACAATATGTCAAAGATTTTGAAGAGAAAAGATCAAGAAATTGAGGAGCTAAAGATGAGACTATGTTCTCTTGAATCAAGTACTCCTGCAACAAAACCAACAAAAGAATCTGTTGAAGCTTCAAAGCCCATCATACGATACAACAGGAAAAGAAAGTACTGGGGATCAGTCAAAAAGGAAGTGATTGAAGTTAAAGATTCTCCAAAAATATCAAAGCATATGTCACCAAAACACACTCCTTCGGCAGCGTTCTCAACCTTGAAGCCAATCTCACATGCTGCAGTAAAGAGTGATGAGGAGTGGGAAGAGCTAACCAAGATGGAATCTCCCAAGGAACAAACAGAAAAAGATGAACAAATTATGACTACCAAAGACATCTTGGAAGAGAGGCCAGAATCTGCCATGTTTATGACTCTCATAAACCATGGTTTCCCATATGACATGGTAGAAAGGATGAGTATGAGTGAGATGAAGGAAGTACTTAAAGAATATGAGCTTGCAAGATTCATGATTCCAAACTGCAATTATGAAACCTTCACTGCCTTTCAGTCTATTGAAAAAACTAAGAAATAACTTGGTCACTGTGATACATCAAAGCTAAGCAAATACAATATGACTTGTTGGTTACAAGTTCATAATTACAAAATGCATGAGCTGAAAGGGAGATCAGTTTGTAAGTTGAGAAAGATGATGGAGCATGTTATGAAGGTGGAGCTAGAAACTGGAGTGAGATTCAGGACTGAAGCTCCAAATCCTGCTTATGAACATCAAGACAAACTTCCTTTTGAGCTTGTGACTTTTGAGAGAAAAGATCAGCACAAAGGAAAAGAAAAGCTTATCAGAGAACCCCGAGAAGTGATTCCTAGCAAGGTATGGCCATTGGGGACTACAATGAGGGAGATTACTAAGTAGAAGTCAACTTTGATTGAGCTATTTGATCAATTCACAACTCCTAGTTTTGTTGAAGAAAACAGGATTATGGCCTAGAAATATGATCCAGACTAGAATTATACAGTAATTAAAAGAACAACTAGAGGGATTCAATACTTCCATGATGTAGAAACAATACTGGGTCTTCCTAAATGTGAAATCAAGGATCTTCAAAGCTTAATCATCTCAAACTACCCAATACACCGAAGAGGAAAAGACTTCTCTGTATTAGTGGGTAAGTTAAAAACAAAATTCAGAGATGATGTGGTTAATGAAGCTAGAAGAGATTATGTTGAGCATAGAAGAAGAAACTAAGGGCAGAAAAGATCCAAATCCAACTCCTCTACATTGATAGACGATGAATTCCTAAATAGGGCTGGATACATAAACAGAAAACAACAGCTGCAAAGAGCTTTGATGGCAATCAATATACATTTTCCATGACTGCATGAGGATATGTTGAGAAAACCAAAGAATTAGTGCTGCTAAGAAATGAAGATAAAAAGAAAGCTAAAAGGATAAGAATCTTTGATCCGGTGGAAATCAAGCTACACCACCCAAGCTACACTTTATATCTTCATGACAAGTTTTTCCCCAAGCTGACTGATGAAAAAGCCTAAAATGATCTATGCTTGTATGTACACTTAATTCAAGTGATTGACAAATTACATGCAAAGGCATACAAGAGAAGGAGATATGAAGCAGGCCAGCCAATTGGAGCTCAAATCAAAGAAGTATCTGAATTTAGAATCTCAGAACAAGATGAACTAGAGATAGTTTACAATCAGAGTGTTGTGGAAACTCTTACTACTGAGGAAGATGTTCTGGGATTTAGTTTTGAAACATAAAGATGATCTTGAAGATTGAGATAAAGTACAAATATGATGATCAGAAAGCTGCAGTATCTTACTTCTACAACAAAATGATTTCAAGAGTCAAAGAGCTTTCAAGCCTGAAGAGCTGATCTGAAAGTTGCTAAGCCTAAGGGGGAGTATTGTTAGATCTAGGAACAATAGGTCTAGTTTCTTTTGTATAGGCTTAGCACTTTTATCAATGCTTGTAGTAAACTCTTGTAAATCATTATTTTAATGTATGCATTATGTATATAGGTTAACCCATAATTGTGTTGAATTATATGTGATTGTAGGTTTAACATCATACTTAGTCAATTTCATGAAATTGACTAAGTGTAAGAAACATCTACGGATGAACATTTATGTTCTTCCGTAGATAATCTTCTTACACAAAAGAAATCCAAGGATCTTCTACGAAAGAACACTCCTGTGCAGATGAATGCAAGGGTCACCTGTAAGACCAACGATCCACGGATGAACAACTTGCACTTCAATGAAGTCTACTAAGTGAAGACTCCTACGGAAGGCAAAAATCCTACGGAAGGCAAAGTTCCTGCAGAAGACCAACACTTGTATATACTTCATCAAATAATTCAAATCAACAAGTCAAACACTGACTCCAAGAGATTCGTTGTTTCCTTAACAGAAAACCACGAGCCTATAAATACTAGTCCTAGGTTGACACATTAGATGACGGCTGAATACCTAACAACACATCGATGCACAGATCAATCAAACACAAAACCCTAGTAGCCGCCACATCAATTACACCAAATTCATCAAGACGATCATAGCAAACATCATCATTAGCAATCATTATTTGATCGTTTGTACTCATTAATTTCTTTTAATGAAGAACTTTTGAATCAAAATTTGTTAGTTCATTTATTGTATTGAAATCATTCTGTTCTTTATTATTAATATTTATTGTGTTTGATATTTAATATTCAATCAATTGAACAGCGATTAGTGATAATTCCACGATCATTAATTTGAACCCAATCTAACGCTGATAATTCCTGATTGCGATCCTTGGATTCACATAAAATCATTCATATTTCCTAACGAAAGTTTCCTCAAACAACGCCATTTTAAAAAAGCTCAAGAGCTAGAGAAAAAATGTCAAGCGCGCATTTATTTTACATAACATGAACACTAAGGACAAAAAGGCTTGTAATATGCCTACATTATGAACCTAATGACACGCCTACAATTTAGCTTAGCCAACACGAACTACTACTAAACTGTGTGGCAATCAGTGATAAAGAACCTTATAATAAATTAAAAGCATATTTGGTTCACCATGTTTATTGACATCTTGGTGATTTAAGCCGTTTAATGCTTTAACTTTTTGTTTAAGGATTAATAATATTTAGTGTATTTTTTTAATATTTGAATTATTTTACTATTTTTAAATTAAGTTATTTATAACTTATTTTACATAAATATATAAATGCTAAAAAAACTATTTAGTGGTTTTTTCATGATCATTAAAGGGCTACCTTATAGAAAGGCTACCTCTTAGTGTTTTCTACGAGTTATTCGCTTTTCACCATTATATATTAAGAGTCAAATAAAATATGGAATCATCAAAAGGAAATGGAAGTCAATGATGGTTATTTGTAAGAATAAACTTTCTACCAAATGATACACTTATATTACTGTAAGGATCGTTACAATGTAAAGATCGATCTCGTAACTATGAATGCAGAATGTAAACAATTATGGATTAGAAGTAGAAGAATCAAATGAACAAACACCATGTAAATAAATTTCACTTCTATTGCTCACTGAATTCAAGTGTTTACAAGTGAGTACAAATTCAGGAATATGATCAAAAGCTTTTCAATTACAAAAAAAACTAACTATCTATACTAATTAGTAAGTTATCGCGCGAGATCAAGTTCTCATGCGACAGGAATAAGTCACGCGATAAGTATACTTCTCGCGCGGTAACTCTAAATTTCTTGTTTGTCTTGAACTTGATTGTTATCTTTATTTGATTTCTCGAGCCTTTAGGTTCAATCCTTACAATCTCCCCCTAGGCTCGCTAAATCAATACTCTCTAGAAGTCCATATTATCAACTTTGTAGTTGTCCCCGTAAGCATACATCTTTTTTTCCAGGGCCTTCGTAATCAACCAACCGAACTGTGTTGCTAGTAAATGAACAGATTCATCAGCGGTAATTGGATATGCCTGCAACCTCATAAAATCTTCTTTCCAAATTTAAACAAATCCAAAGGGTCGATAATACGGTAATCCTTATCTACACAATGAATCAACACGTGACATGTCTCCTTTTCATAACTCCACCACATTAGCTTGTACAAGCTGTTAACTAGCACTAGAGCGTGTATAGGGATCTTTCTCACATATCTTGAATGACTAAAAACCATTAACTTCATTGGTTCTTGTGTGTTAGCATCAATTCGGTTCTCATCTTCAATGACTTTGGATTTGGAAGTTTTGAAGTCTTTGAAGTTGGATTTGCTTTGTCTCCAAATCATGTTCCTTATCCAATTTCCTTTCACATAGTTACTTGGATTTATGAATGGGACATGACCCTATGGCATATAAATCAGATGCTCTAAGTGTATGAAAATAGTGTTCATACTAAAACTACTCTATGGCTCATGCTCGTCTCTTTAAAACATACAATTTATTTTCCTCATCATACGCTCAGCTGATAATTGCCTCTGAATTTCCGTACCTTGTAAAAGGTTTGGAATGCCTAAGTGTATGAATGTAAGCTGGCGGCGGAGGCGTAGGTGCATCAATTGTAAGATTACCAATCTGACAAACAACCATTTGACCAGTTTGATCTAATGCCTTGTCAGTGGCCTCTGTAGTGCTTGATTCTCCAACAATCTATCCTTCTTCAATCAAAATATCAGAAAATAAGTCTGTTAGACTATTCCCGAATATATCAGTGTAATCCACAGTTTCATCCAAATCATCAAATGATCCTAAGTCATCATTCTCTTCTTCTTCCAATATGCTTTGCTAAAATGAGTAGAATTCCTTCTCATACTCAGCTTTAGTGCAGGATCTAACGGTGTGTAATCAACTGTATCATCAGGACTTGGTCCGGAGACATTAGCAGTTCCTGATGATCTAGAAGTACCTGTAGTATCACCCGTATCACCGCCTTGATGATCATAATCATTTCCACCATCATCATCATCATTACCATAATCACCATTATCACCATTATCACCACCACCGTAATCATCATCATCATTATCATTATCATCATTATCTTCTTCTTCTTCCTCTTCTTCTTCTTCTTCTTCTTCATACTCATCATCCTCATCATCAAAACCAAAATCTATGTGCTCCAAATCATCATCGTCATTAACTAGATCAGGAATAGGCTCTTGATCAAAAACAACAACAGTGTATGTTGTCCTTTCTTCATTAACTAGATCAACAACATGCTCTGTATTTGTGATAATATCATAAACAGGTTCAGGACCAGTAGATTGCTATCCACTATATTCTCCAGCCTCAGTCGTATGTTGATGTGTGAAAGATGAATACACACGTGAGGTGAGATCTCTTAGATTCTACTCCATAGTCCGGACATAACTAAACATGAACTGTTGTTGGCTCTCCAAACTCTTAATTCTTTCATCTTTCTCCACCATACTCCTATACAAATCATTAATGATCTGAGTTTTCTCCAAAATATCCTTCTCAAGTGTACTAACTCTTTGTTCTAATGTAACCCTCGTTGGTGATAGTGAAGATGACTCTGGTTGTGGACGTGGTTCAGGAGTAGTATTGAAGTAATCAATATCACCAAAAAGATCACCATAAATTGGCTGTCTTGGTGTAGTCCTTAAAATGTCATCAGTAGTGGGCATAGATGTAGATGTCATAATTGTTGATTCTGTGACTATCACTGGAGTAGTGGCGTCACTAAGTGAGACTGGGATATCTGACATAGCAACCTCATCAAGTCACGGTGGTCATCGGGGTTTGACGTTTCCTCAACACTCTCTTCCTTTACCCCTCCTACGAGAACATTCACCAGAAACCCTGGTCATTCTTTTTCTAAAACCTCGGGTTGGAGTAGGAGTATCATCAGGTATGAAATTTGCATCATGATACTCAACTGTACATTTTGCAGGAGTTTCACGTACTCGGGGACGCTCTTGCAGTACATAAGGCACATTCCCTATCTGATCACTATCAGTCTCACTGTCATCTCCTCCGCCTTGTAACCATTCATCTACCTCTTCTTTAGCAGATTTCTCACCAGCCTTTCTGGAGCTTCCTAAGCAGCACAAGATGAAGTACCAGTTGTATCATCACTATGTACATGTATTGTCTCAGTCTCTTCAGCACGTGCCTCGGCTTGGAAATCATCAACAAACCATCCAAGCATTGCAAAATGTGAACCATCCTATGCACTCCCTAATGCTCCCATAAGATATGTGAATATATCTTTCTTCATCACCATAATAGATTAGGTGCATTAATTAGAAATGGCTAACTCAGGATGAGCAGCATTCACATCCAGCTGTATGAATCTTGGGTACATAATGAACTTTGCAATAACATTCTTCTGCATATCATAAAATATAGCCTTGGATATGCTATATGGAAGATCGTCGACCAAAGAAACTAGCATGGATCCAAAAATGGCACTTAGACTATCATTCCTACCTTTAGATTGCTAAGGCAATGGATAACTACATGGAATAAGTACTTCTAGAGGGGAGGTAAGTACTTTTTCTCTAGAGATGGGTGTGTATGACTATAACCCATACGTACTAAACAGTCCTTTGCAGCATCATCATCAATCTTGATCGATGCATGGGGAATGTCTTCTAATAGTCAAACACTGTTAATCACTTCGGCAGTAATGACAACTCTTTTCCCCTTCACGGTTGCTGTAATACATAGCTCACCCTTAACGTCTATCTCATTAGTTGCGGATTCCCAAAACTGATCTATCACATATGTATAGATGGTCGTGTTAGCAGATATAGCATGAAAGATCCGAGACGTCTTCAATCCTTGGATCAATGATCGGAATAGAGCTTTATCTTCAGGAACGTCTTCTAGATGTGCAAATGCATTATGGTTTTTTCTTAAAAACCATATGTCTAACCATCTGAAACAATGAACAAACATGATAAGTACACATTAAAATTTAAAATTAGAAACGTTCAACACTTAGAATGATTTTAACAATTTTGAACATTTCGCGTGAAAGGTGAAGTACTCGCATGAAATAATAATTTTGAACACTTTAAATTTTCGCGCGACAAGTCTACTTGTTGCTTGAGTTTGAATTTCAACCTGATTTCAACTTGTCGCGCGACAGAAATACTTTCCACGCAACAAGTTCAGGTTTTTTTGAAAGCTTTTTGCATCTGTTCATCTTCCATGAACTTTTTGTGTGCGATAAGTCTCTGTAAATGCAACTTTTCAGTCCATCAAATTCTCAGTGATTTAACCGTTTATTCATGTTCATTAAGTGTCAATTTAAGTATTATTAAGATTTATTATATTTAATTTGTTTAGATTAACATGTATTTGTCCATTTAGATTCGGTCATCAAACAAACTCATACAAACCCATCGATTAAACATTGATATACCTTTTAAAACACTTGAAAATCAATAGGCGACAACACTGATCACCATCACATCGAATAACACAAAATTTGAACACTTAGAAATTTTGATGAGAGCTTTCAAACTATTCGTGCGAATAGTCTACTATTCGCATCACTATGCCTTTTAAAGACCAAAGTCAATTGTTGCAAACAGAACTTTTCCCGCAAATAGAAACCTTTCGCAGGACTGAGTTTGATATTTTTAAAAAAGTTTATCTTTTGTTTTTTCATTTTATTAAACTTTTCTAATTTGTTATGATAAACGATTATATTTAGCTAAGTTCTTACACTTATTCTAACACCTTTAATTTTGTAAATTTTGTAAAACAAAACTAAACTAAAAAACTAAACTAAAGTAAGATCAAGTGAAACAAAAGTTTACTTACATAAGAACTGTACTATTAACTTAAGTATTTGTTTAATAAATTTTAAAGTATAGGATCTTATTTTTTAGAAATCAATCATCGACCATCTTCCAGCATTATTATACACAAGACTATTTATGTTGATTGTTAGTATATAAAATACTCTTTAAACTTAGACTTCAAGTTTACTTAGACACATAAACTATAATTTTTTATCATGTTTTGATTAAATTATATGATTTCAATGGTTCCCACAATCAAAAATCCTGCAAAACACCTATCCAGCTTCAAGACACTTTTGAGATTTCAAGTCACCACAATTTAACTAAAAACTTTCATTTCTGATCAAACTTTTCAGAGACAATTATTGTCTTAGATAATATCTAATTTGAGAATAAGTAACACGAGAAATGTTTTTGCGGACACAAAATATTAACAAGTTGTAGGACTTATTAACTGCTAGTTGGACTTATGTTTTGCCCTCTCAAGACGTTTATGACTTACATGCCAAGACGGACTTACATGCCCCATCTTTTGATTTTGCCTCTTGTGTCATAACATGTTCTCAAAGAAGAAAATGTTATCATATAGTATGTATGTCTATGACATATCCTTTATTAAAGTGCTCATTGGCATCTTTTATTCCTATATGGCCTTTTGGCTTCAATTTGCTCTTTTTGAATAATTTTCTTTTTTGTCTTTTGATTTTGCTAATGTATCTTCTTTATTTATATATATATATATTATATATATATATATATATATATATATATTATATATATATATATATATATATATATATATATATTATATATATATTCTATATATATATAATATATATATATATATATGAAATAAGCTGATGAGTCAGAAAGTAACTAGTTTGAGTATCACTCGACTGTAACTCTGTCTGTTTTAGCTTGAAATCAGGGTATTCACAAAGCCTTGACATGTTACCCACTTCAGTCATAGATGTTTATTTTTTATTGTATCACAGTACATAGTGCTTTTCATTCTTGATTGTCAAGCCTATCAACATATCAAACATAATAAAAGTCAGTTTCTTGTATACCTTCATATGTAATGAATCAAAATCAAGAAATGTACTATCATTTCCTATATAAACTTGAAATTTTAATTTACTCAAACATTTGTACACATAAAGTCTTCTTGTAATTTTGTATTACTCCCCCTAAGAAAAAAATCTTTTTCAATGTATTTTCAAATTTTCTCCCTTAAAATTGTGATTATCTACACAGAAACTAACAACTTTAAACTAAAAGTAAGATAAATATTTTTGAAAAGGGTGTAAGAAGAAAAGTTAATCATTCCCAAAGATTGGACTAAAAAATCAAATCTGAAATGATCAAACGCCTTAGTAAATAAAACAGCAATGTTATAATCTAAAACAGATTCCAAATGAATCAGTTTCCATTCAAAACAATCACGGATAAAATGCATTCGGATGTCAAGGTGTTTTGTCTTTGAATGTTGAATTCGATTCTTCACATTATTAAGAACTGCAGTGTTATCACACAGAATATTAGTGTCATAAATGTTCAGGCCATAATCAAGAAGTTGTTGTATCCAAACAATTTGTGAACAACAACTAGAAGCAGCCACATATTGAGCTTCTGCAGTTGAAGTGGACACTGTCTGCTACTTTTTGCACTGCCATGAAATTAACCTATTACTCAAAAATTGACATCCACCAGTGGTTGACTTCCTGTCCAAGTTACATCCATGTGTAACAATTGTAGAATAGAATCAATTTTTGTGTGAGCAACTGGTTTATAAGGAAGTTTATGTTGTTTGCCTTTTGAACACGACAAACAATGTTCAGTTAATTGAAATTCTTTTAATGGAAGACCTATAACATGATTTCCTCTAACCAACTTATTCATATTTTTTTAATGTTGACATAACCAAGACGACGATGCCACAACAATGAATCACTTTCCGAGGCTTTGGATAATAAACACGACACAGTTACAAATGAACGTGAGCCATTCATATCAAGTAGATACGTGTCTTTATCTCTCGGAGAATAAGACCCATTCTTCAAGAATTACAAATCTTGGTTTTAGAATTAAACATTCTTTGTCAGTGAAGTGTGTTGAATATTGTTTGTCATAAATTTATGAAACACTTAACAAATTATGTTTGTGTTCTTCCACAAAATGGACATTTTCAAAGCTTAACACACCGTTTGACACTGTAACTTTCTTTGTAATCTTACCACCTTTGTCTCCAGAAAATATAACATATCCTCTATTGTATGGTTTTATATTATGTAACAAGGATATTCTACTAGTCATATGCCTTGAACATCTACTATCAACATGCCAAACACTGTTGATGTTGGGTCTAGGATGTTCATGCATGAAGAAAAGATTTATATAGTTTTAGGAACCCAAGCCATGGTAGACTTGAGTACACCATTTTCATCCAAATATGATACTGATTTCATTATCATTAAAGATATGATCTTCAACAACCTCAGATTTTGGTTGAACTGTCTTAAACTTCCATTTTTGAATTGGTTTGATCAAATTGATGACCAATTTCTTGAATGTAGTTTTTGTGGAGGATGAAACACCATAATTGAAATGTAAAGATTTCTAGATTATATTTTTTTTTTGCAAATTAGAGTTTATTTGTTTAGTATTAGCAAAATATTTTGACTAATTTATATTCCTTTTAAATTTAGCATTTAAGAAAAATTGTTTCCTATTATTTGTAACATAATTGTGAAATCTTTGTTTACTTGTCAATGGATATTTGTAATGACAATTTCTTGCCATGTGATTTGGCTTTTAACACACATAACAATATTTATTATGATACACATTTTGTAGTTGAATTTGTTTATCAAGTTGATGATAACATCCGCTGTTATAATGGAATCTAGGTTTAGTATTTCTTTGGCCTATTAATTCTTTACCTATCTCTCATTTTTCTTTTTCATTGTTAAAAATCTTAATATATGATTCCCTCTTGAGACTAATGAGGTTTTAAGTGTTGCCTTTTCCTTATGAATAGAAGGTACTGGAGGAGAACCAGTTTCTTTTGTACTTGATCTACACACATCTTGTTTCACATGGTTAGCAATCATTGAAGACTTATTTTTTAAAGAAACTTGCATTTGTTTTTTTAAAAATATATTCTTCTTTATCAATATTGCCTTTTGAAACAAATCTGTTTTTGAAATCAGTTTTCAAGTCAGATACAAATGGTGAAATTCATTTCGTTTCATTTGTCTTGAAATATATTTTGGATTTTAGTTTCTTTTCTTTGTTAGAGAACTTTGAATAGTCATTTGAAACAATCAAAACATCTAAACTTTCATTAATCAAAGATGATGAATCACATGAAGATTGTTCATTACAAATTTTATTTTTATTAAAATCTATTTCATCATCACATTCCCATTCTTCAACCAACCCGTCCTTCTTCACACTTGTTGCAAAGGAATTATCATGATTAATTTTAATTTTAGTTTCAATAGCAGGGTCAACAGTCAAAGAAACATTGATTGAAGGTGTTAAGGCAGACTTTGGTTGAAAACCTAATCCACAGGTCTCTTCATCACAGATGTTAATTGATGAAAGTGAAGAGGTATAATCATGATTAATCAGTGGTGCTTTGTTAGACTAACCAACTCCTCCTTTACCACCATTGATTTTCTGTGTCATTTGAGACTTGATTATACCTTCAACCATATTTGAATATAATTCAAAATTTTCAACAATTAATTTTGAAGACAAGAGTTCACTGTTTAGTTTATTAATTTCTAATGAAAGTTCATTGTTACTATTTGTCAAACCCTTTATATTACAATCTTTGTCATAAAGATTTAATTTTGATTGATATATCGATTTGTTTAAGCCATCTATCTTTTCTTTGAGAACTTTCTCATTAGTTTTATATCTACGTTCTTGATATTGAAGTTTCTTAACTTCTAATATCAAACGCTCATTGTGAACTCTGTAACTTTTTACCATTTCAATGCAATCATTAGAACAAAGATTAATATATATCTAATCAGTTTCAGCTTTCTTCTTTGTCTCTTCATGGACAACATTCACCATGAAGGACTTTTGACTTGTCTTCACTACTTTAGATGCCAAAGTAATCTCAACAGTATTGTCTTATATGTCTTGAGCAGTGGCTGGAATATTCTCAACAGCATGGACCTTTTCTTCAATTATAGCTGGAGTTGACTTAACAGCTTTGACATTTTTGTAACACCCCGAAAAGTCAAAACGAGTTATCAAGGATAATAGGCTTGATTATTGGGTATTTAATTATGGGCTAAATTAGGCTTATGGGCAAGAGCCTAAGTGATTTAGGGCCCATAATCATCCCTCTAACCCACCTAATCAGCCACCATCTTCCTCATTTGAACCCTAGCCATCCAAATTTGTAGAGAGAGAAAGTAGAGAGAGAAAGTGTAGAAAACTCAAGATTTTGAGCTTTAAAGGTTAAGGGATTGAAGATCTGAATGATTGAGCAACAAACCATAAGAAAGGAGCAACAAATCCAGGTAAGAATCAGCCTCTAAACCCCTCTGTAGATCAAACCCGGATTCTAGGGTTTTGGGTTTTTAAAAGTTGCAAAGAATCACGTAAAGGTCATATTTTTACGTATGAAAACATGTATAAAGCTTAGATGTAGCCTCATGGTTGATAAACTAAGAGATTGGACGTAAAAAGTTGCGATTTTGGGTTAAAAATGGACTAGTTCGTAATTTTTATGCGATCTGCGAAACTGTCTGTGCATCCAGCGAAACTGGGTGATCAAGCTGCGAAACTGTGGGTTTTCTGCGAAAGTATAGTTTCACAGGTAATTTCGCAGCCATGGAATTCCAACAAAAGTTGGGCAAAACTTCCATGCAAAACTGGCAGTGAAACTGTCAGCGAAACTAGTAGCGAAATTAGCAGCGAAACTGCTTTTCTGGCAGCGAAATTAGCAGCGAATTTAGGCAAAAATTAACCCCTTTAAGTGTTAACTTATCTGCAGGCTGAGTAGTGTGATCCTAGCCTAGAAAGCTTAGTCCAGAAGTTACTCAAGATATCCAGGTGAGTTCTAGATTCCCTTATTTATAAGTTTTTCCAGGCTGAGTAGTGTGACATGGCAGCACGGCCCCAGCCAGGGGCGTTGCCCTTTGGACCCTACTAGGGGCTGCTGCCCATAGGACCACGCTGTCAGGGGTTGCTGCCCCCGAACACCTGTTGTCCCGCGGTGGGTCGGTGATGTTTTTATGATGACATGTACTTGATATGTTGTGTTGTTTATTTGTAAAGTATTATATACTAAAGTGGAAGATGATATTAATAAAAAGTGAAACTTAATGAATGTTACCCCCGGGCCCATTTGATGAAGAAAAGTCTTGCAAGCACTATGACCGACTTCACTTACGGGAGTCTGATGTATGATGATTGATCCGTATTCATAAGCGGGCTATGTGCCTTGTAGTGTGGATCAACTGTTGGGGGTTAGCTACCATGATGATGTGTACCGATAGGGATCGACATTCGTTGACGATCAACATGGAGCTCTTGCTTTGTGCAATCTCTATGATGAAAATGAATGATAATGAAAAATGAAAGATAATGAACATGCTTATTATAATGCTAGAATTGTTATGTATTATGATGTATGTGTGGTCATTATATTAAGGATAAAGTTTTTATTTTCTTATTTATCTAAAACTAGAACTCACTCAGCAAAGCTGACTTTTATGCATAATAGTTGGCAGGTAAATGCAGATGCTGAGGATGGCACCGGTTGGAGGCTACTTGGATGGCAATGGATGGCATTCTTGTTAATGAAATCTTTTATTGTAATTTAAGAAAAAGTACTATGTTTTATTTACCATTAAAGGACAAATGTATGATCACAATATCAACTGCAAGTTTTAAGTAAATGTTTTTATTATTCCGATGCATTGTTTTGTTATTAAAACGATTTTATGCTATGATTAGCCAACTGTGAGGTTTCCCAGGAACTTTGTATCAGCGCCAAAGTTTAAGATATTTAGGTAAACATTTTTCAAAACCTAAACTTAAACTGAAAATGGGAGCAAAGGAAGGATGGCACCCTAGTAGCTACGTGCCATCAGGTAAAAGTTTTCAAGTAAAACTGGAATTATGTGTGTGTGCTACTTGTTTTATGTGCTTGTAGATTTGAATATTGATATGTGTTAGGATAGTGATTGCTTGAGACAGGAGGGTAAGGTAAGCGGTTAATCACACTTGGCCACTGTAATCAAGGACATACAATACTTATAATGATCTGAGCAATTATATTGAATAACCATTTTGGTGTTTGAATCTTATAGGAATTAGTTATGGCTGGTAGAAAATCAAGGAAGGCAACTCGAGGAGGTGCTCGTAGCGGGCGTACTACTGAGCCACGTGTCACCCGGAGCAAAGCTAAGGCCCCTGAGACTGTTCACGAGGAGTCACACCTCCATAGTCACCCGCAGGGAGAGGGATCAGCCACCCTCAAATCCACTATGAAAGAGGCTATCGCTGACGAAGTCTACAATGTCATGCAAAATGTCTTACCCTTGAGGGTGACCAAGGTGATCAAGGCAGTCAAGGATGGAGAGAAAGCTAATAAGAAGGGGAAGGAAAATGAGAAGAATTCTGGAAAGTCCACTAGGAGGACGGAGGAATCTGAAGAGGAGCCATCAAACCCTAAGGTGGTAGTCCATGATGAAGACAATGATGAGGAGTCCAAGAGAGAGACTACTAGGGGGTGCAACTATAGGGCAATTCAAAGGTGCAAGCCCCCGACCTTTGACGGTAACGGCAATGCTACTGCCGCTCATCGTTGGGTCAGAGAGATGGAAGCGGTTATTGAAATTAGTGAGTGCCAAGAAGATCATAAAGTTAAGTTTGCCACTCATTCTTTCGTTGACTCAGCGTTGTGCTGGTGGGACAATATTGTCTAAGCTGAAGGAAAGCGATCTATAGCCAAAATGAAGTGGTCTGAGTTGAAGGAGTTGGTGCTGGAAGAGTATTGTCCCCATTGAGAGTTAGACAAGATCGAGAAGGAGTTCATGTATTTAGAGGCTGGGAACTTGACTCATCAAGATTATACCTCCAAGTTCAATGAACTTGCAAGACTTGTGCCAGACATGGTGACACCTGCATCCAAGAAGATCAAGAGATACATGCAGGGTTTGCCTGTGGATATCAGGAGGCACATGATTACGGCTAGACCTAGCACGTTTAGGTCTGTGGTGGATTTAGCTGGGAGGTTGTACGATGAGAGAGATCCGATGCCGGTACAGAAGAAGGTGGAGAAATGGAGTAGGAACAAGAATGGAAATGGGAAAAGGTTCGGAGGGGATAACTTCAGGAGTGGAGAAAAGAGGATGAGAGTTGAGGATCAGTCAGGGAGACAAGGAAATACAGGTGAAGGAGGTGCTTAGAAAATGTGGAAGAGGTTATTCAGGGGAGTGTAGAGTTGGGACTGGAAAATGTTTTAATAAGGGGGTGAGGGCCACTATGCTAGGGACCGCAAGGCGGTAAAGTGTTACCAGTGTGGCAAGATGGGACATGTGGAAAGGAACTACAAGAAAGGAAAATAAGTAGGATCAGGAAAGGTTAAAGCTGGAGAAAGGGAAAGCGTGACGGTTCGAAGGCGAAGGCGAGGGCATTCAACATAACTCGTGAGGAGGCCAGGGCAGATCCATAAGTAGTTTAAGGTATGTTTTTGGTGGAACAATAAATATGCTTTTGTGCTCTTTAATTCGGATACTAGTTGGAGTTTTGTGTCTGCTGCCTTTTGTCGTTTGTTGCATGATAAGGGTAGGAAGTTAGACGAGCCTTTCTATGTAGAAACAACCATTGTGCAGGATCGGGTTTTGTCACTTAACACTTGTTTTTCTCTCAAACTCACTTATAATAGTCACTCAAACAAGATGAAGCAATGTCTTTGACAAGAGTTGATAGTAATATAATAAGTAATCAAAGCAACAAGCAGAAATATTTTCAAGGTACTTGTATATATTACTTCTCAACTCAAGATTACAAGACACTTACAAGCATACAACATGAGTTACAATGAGAAACTATATATACTAGATCCTACAGCCGGTTATACTTGATACCAGCTGGAAACCTAAGACTAAAGCATATACTACAAATGCTATAGTTAAGGTATCATAGAAAGTATTATCTAAGATATGGTAGTCATGACATGTCCATGACTTACCTTTGTCACCAACTAAAGATGGCAACTGTACTTAACATGAAAAGGTAAACAGTAGATTAAAGTATGGTCAACTACATGGCTTTTGAGAAAACACCATGCAGTATCTCAGAGATTTGCAGCGGACTGTCAGACAGACCATACTTATGTCTACTGGATAATAGAAGTGTCTTCCGAAGGTTAACTGGCTTCGGAAGAACAAGTTCTTCCGAAGCCACTTATACTTCGGAAGATGCTTCTATGCTTCCGAGGCTTTAAGGACTTCTTTTATTCTTCGGAAGTTGACTTCAGATCTTTGTCTTCAAGTCTTGAACCTTCGGAAGTAGCTTCTTTACCTTCGGAAGTTGGAGTTCTCCTTCGAAGTGTATTTCACACTTAGACTTCGGAAGAACTCTTTCTTCCTTCGGAAGTCCCACACTTGGCTTCGGAAGTCCTTTGCATGTAGTACTCAAAATCTTCTAAGTGATATGGTTTTGGTTGCAACAGCCTCTTATGATCAAACAAACTCCCCCTAGGCTGATGCTACCAAAACTTCACTTATCTCTACTTCTCAAAGTTTTCAGCACCAGGGACAAAAGATATTTGTCTGTCTCTCTTTTTTCCCGGAAGTGGTGCTGAGAAGCTTGTACAAGTCATTCGTGGATAGGAGATCCAGTCTATCACTTTGAATGACATGTACCCTTTGTTGTGACCCCCTGAAGAGAGTTAGTTGACGGGGTTGTAGTCATACTCCCATCTAACTATGGACTCAAGTTCAGGACCTTCAACCATTTGAAGAAAGGCTTTGCCTTTGGTTGCTGATCCTTTCCTTTCCTCCTCCTCTCTCCGTTTTGACTCCTCTTCGACCTTGCTTCTTGCAGTGAGCTCGGCCATGTGAAGGCTGCCTAAATGATTTCTGATGTGAGCAGCTACTTCGGAGTTTGAGGGGTTGGAGAATGGTTTCTCTGCTAACTCAGCAATATCGAATCTGCTTAAGTGTAGCATAGATGAGGCATTCAGCCTGTTAATTTCACCATTCTCTCTCTCAACAACAAAGTTGTGAGAAGAGTCTTCGAACCTCCACTGGACTATCTTCTTTCTGGGTACAAGAGATTGTCTTGGTACCCTATCTCCTTTCTTTGTGTCCAGCAGAGTCACCAGCCTTCTCCTCAGCTTCTTTTCTTCTCATTCAATGTATCTGAATTGAGGCCAAAGAGTCTTGCGGCTTGGTCCAAAGTTCCTCTTGGCAGATCAAGAAACTCATCTCTTGTGAGGGAACTTGAGGATCCATCAACATAAGTCAGGTTGACTGTATCCTCCTCACATGAGATGTCGCTCAGAGTAGTGCAGTTGATGAGCTTGGTTTTGATCTCCTTGAATTCCTCCATTGAGAGATGTTTAGAAGGCTGAGGGGATGGTTTGATTGGTTGTTGGGTAGGTTTAGGAGGTTGGGTTCTGGGTAAGGCTTTAGGTTGGATGATGGGTAGTTTAGGTGGTTGAGGTGAGAGAGTTGGTAGATGGGAAGATGTAGGTTCAGGGGTGAAAGGTTCAGGTTCAGTTTTGATTGGGAAGGGAAAGGGTATTGGTTCAGGTTGATGTTGGGTTTGGATATTTGGCTGAGAGGTGGCTTTGAAGGTCATCCCCTGTCCCCTTCTATACATCTCCTTTCTTCTCCCTGCACGAATGTCAGCTTTGATGTCACTGACATGTCGTTGCAGAGTCTTCTCAGACATTGGACCCACTTGCCTGCCAGAGAAGCCGTGAGCTTTAAGATAGTTCTTCATCCAAGCTTTGTCACCTATCTTCTGGCGGCAGACAGTCCAGCCTCTTCTTCCTTCTTCTTCTTCTCTACCAGCTTCTCCCTTGCAGCTCTCTTTCTCTCCTTCTCCATTTGATCTTGCTCTTTGTTAAAGAGCCACAAGATCGTGTCACTGTTGTGTGGAGACAACTCTTCTGAGAGAATCCTCTGGAGAGTAGGAAAGTGATCCTTCTCTCCTGAGCTGCAGATCAGCTTCTCTTTCTTTTCTCAGCCTTTCTTCTTCTAAGGCCAACCTTGCTTCTTCTTCTTTTTGCTGTTTTTGCAGCAAGGTTGCCTTTTCAAGCTCTATCAGCTCCTCTAATGGTAGCAGGAGTACATCTTCCGAGGCAGCCCCTAGACTGACTAGTCTATCAATTACCTCCACCCTTCTTCTATTGTTGATTGCCTCTTGGTTGGCTGCAGCTGCTTTTGAACTTGCAGCTAACAGTTTCCCAGTTGGCAGTCTTCCTTTCCTTTTAATTTCTCTCCAGCCTTTCTTCTTCCAGAAGCTCTTCCGAAGTCATCTTCCTTTTACCTTTAATGTCTTCGGAAGTGCTAGACTTTGGTGGTTCTTGGGTAGAAGACTCAGGTTGGATGGTGGAGGTAGGGGCTGAGGTCAATGCAGATGTAATGGCTAGTGGTTGGCTGAGAAAATCCTCCCTATTAACCTCAGATGCAAGTTCTAGAATTGCATCTGTGACTATTAGATCATCGGAAAGAGAGAACAGTCCTTCCGCAGCAGCAATTTCAGCTTCGGAAGTTTGAGTTGGTTCTTCCGAGGCTTCAAATTGTGCTTCGGAAGCCTGTGAAAACACACCTTCTGTCCCAACTATTTCAGTTGCTGGGCCATCAGTCCTAGTTTCCCCTTCGAAATCAATCTCAGGTTCCACTTGGCCTTAGGTTGACCAACTTCCTCAACAGTGGTAGGAGGTGCATTCAACCTCTGAAGCTCTTGAGCTCCAAAGTATATCACAGACATATCCGGACTGGGTTGATCAATGAGGGACTCTAAAAGGAACTTGTTGAAGATCCTATTTAGATCCTGAAGCATCCTTTGATCCACTTGAAAACACAACTGGAGGAGGCTCAGGGAAGATGGCGGCTTGTTGTTTTGAGCTCAAAGAAGTGAGAGCTTGACTGATGGAATCCTGTCTTTGACTTAGTTCCTCAACATTATTCTCCCCCTTTTTGGTAGCATCATCTTGAGAGGTAGATGAGCTAGAGGAAGAGGTCAAGGAGACTTGAACGGGTACATGCCTAACAGATCTCTCAATCTGTTTCTCAGCTAGTTTTACCTTGAGACTTTCAATCTCAAGTTGCTGAGTGGCAGACCTATCCTCTAAAGTCTTAACCTTTAATTCAAGGTTTGAGACTTTAGAAAGTAGGTCTCTGATTGTGAGTTGCATTCTTCCCTCATCTTCTTTGGAAGAATCACGGGGAGATGAGGTAACATACCTAGTATGTTCATCCTCACCACCAGATGTGGTTTCTTGGCACCCTGGTTTCCCTTGCATAATGATGTCTCTTTCAGAGGCATCATAGGGCATGGTTGCCGTAGATTCAGTCTGACTATTGTTACCACTGTCCTGAGGATCCAATGAGGCTCCTTCAGTAGTGGCAGCTGAATCTACATGAGTCCCCTCCACATCAGTGGGACTCACCTCAGTAGGGCTTTGCTGGTGTGGGCTAGAGACAAGAGGTTTCTCTAGGCTCTGTTGATCCTTAATGGGTGTTGTGGATCAACTTCATTGCCTTGAGAGACATAGTTTCTTCACCAGCTCCGGTCAATAGGTCAGTAAAAGAGAAGGAATGAAGACCTAAAGACCCGGGACTTTGATCAATGTCAAAAGGCATTGAGCTGTCCCTTGTGGCTGCTCAGGGGAGTATAGAGACTCACCCTGAGGGCTATCAGCTGGAGTTATGGGCTCATGGGTCTGAGACTGAGGAGACTCAGACCCATATTGAGGTCATAGTGAAGGATTGGGGGACCTCTGGCTGAGTGGGAGCCCCTTGTCCACTCTAGCCTTTTTGGTTTGAAGAGGAGGGGCTTGTTCAATCAGAGTAGATTGAACAAGGGTTCGTTTGGTACGTCTCTATAGTGACTTTTATTGGTGGAGAAGGTAGATTGGAATGGTGTAGTTGTGTGGTTTGGTGCAGTCAGGGGTAGTTGAGAGAGGCAAGCACCCGGGATAGTGTCTGCGGGATGCTCGTCGTACCGTTGTAGAGGGTGGTGGGACGTCAATGACCCTTTGGAGATAGTGAAGGTTGGGTCTCTGGGCTGGTGTGTTTGTGAGTCACCTCCAGATCAAGCCTGGTGGTGGATAGGAAGCAGGAGAGAGGAAACGCGGCAGCAAAGTCCAGAGGGAACAAGTGACACTGGCGGTTCGGTATGGAGTGTAGACAGAGTAGATCAGTGTCCCTGATTGTTTGGTGATTGTCAGGATTGGTGGGTCTGGTGGGTACTAGTTGCTAGTGTGGGTTCATCACCTGTGGGGATACAGGGATTCACAGGAGCCATTGGCTCAATCATACCTGGAAGTAGTGCGGTATCCCTTCCAGTGTAGTTGGTAACACTCTCTTCAGTACTTTGAAGATAGTCGGCCTCATTTGAGGAGCAGACAGAGCAGCTGCACAGACAAGCTTACTCTGATCTAGCTCGCAGTTGTTATGTGCTGTAGAAATCTGGATCATAAAGAATGTGTCCCTTTGTAGATTTCCCATGAGGTTAGTCAGCACAAACCTGGAGTAGTTAAAGCGCAAGCCTTGTACCAACCCATGAACTAGGCACCCCGAGTTCATAGGGAATTTGATCCCATCCCCCTGATTTGTTAGATAAGCAGTGGAGAACCACATGTAGCAGGAACTTCCACTTGTAGGAGAAGTTGAATTTGTAGACTGTAGACCTGCTTACATCTCCACCGTATCCCATTTGGAGATAAGAGTTATCTAACTCAGACTTGGGGAATTCCGTCGGTGCGCCTTCATCATGGAGCTCAATGCTCCCTGATGATTTGTTCAGTACGACGACAACTCTTGGCCACATACACTTGACCTGATAGCGCGAACCCCATTTAGGGTTTCAACCCGACTATTTGCCCAGAATTCGGACATTTGGTTGGTGTAAATGGTAGGGTTTACAGTCAGTGCTGTGTAATATGAAGATTGGGCTAAGAAAGAGATAATATCAGAGAGTCAGCATCCCTTGAGGAGTCAAGGAGTGCGACTTGGTTGTGCTGAGGGTTTAGAGCCATTGAGAAAGTAGCAGAGGAAAAGTTCTTGAGAGAGAGGTAAATTGGTGAAGAAGAAAGCTTTTAGGGCAGTGAATTTGGTAAAAAGAGTGTAGTGATTAACCGGAAGTATTTAATGGGTGAAATGGCGGTTTAAGGGGGTTGATAAAGA
This sequence comes from Flaveria ramosissima, assembly GCA_025215565.1. Taxonomy (NCBI): domain Eukaryota; kingdom Viridiplantae; phylum Streptophyta; class Magnoliopsida; order Asterales; family Asteraceae; genus Flaveria; species Flaveria ramosissima. Next base: position 31,226,759 of record CM046036.1, read on the forward strand.
GATGTGATAAGTGATGTAGGTGTTTAGGGGTGTGTTGAGGGTGGTCGATGTGAATGTGTAAGAGATTTGATAAGGTTAAGCCATTTAATAATCATCATTAACAAAATCTTTACTTTTTACAGAGTGGGCCCCAAAAGATTCCGTTACACAGTAAAATCCTTCTTCCGAGTATAAGGTATTTCCGAAGGTAAAGTTCTTCCGAAGGCAAATGTATTTCCGAAGGTAAATAAATTGCTTCCGAAGATACATGTTGCTTTCAAGTGGAAAGTATTAAGTGCTTCGGAAGTAGATCTGAGATTACCTCAATCGCTTCTTCCGAGACTTAGTATACTTCCGAGAAGAAAATTATCCTATGAGAAATTTGCTTCGGAAGTTATGCTAGATATCTTCCAAAGGCAAGTTCTCTTCGGAAGAACTTATACTTAGTAAATAAGAAAGATCTTTGTAACAGGGCTTAGATTGTATTGATAAGACTTTTATTGAAAGGGCATTAGATGTATTGACATATGACATATATAGTTTTCAATTGAGATTGACTAGTCATGTTTATCATCCCAATAGCTGTAATAAGATACTTAAATCTTTGTTCATCAAATGCTTTGGTGAACAAATCAGCATATTGTTCATTTGAATTGACTTTGACTAGTTTGATAAGATTTTTCTCATGAATATCTCTAATGAAATGATACCTGATGTCAATGTGCTTTGTCTTTGAGTGCTTTACTGGATTTTCTGTAATGGATATAGCACTGTTGTTGTCAATGTGGATAGGAGTGCTCATGAAGTTGAATCCATAGTCAATCATCTGGTTTTGAATCCACAGCAGCTGAGCACAGCAACTTGCAGCAGCAATGTATTCAGCTTCAGCAGTTGATGTAGAGACACAGGATTGCTTTTTGCATTGCCATGAGATGATCCTTCCACCAAGAAATTGACATCCTCCTGATGTTGATTTCTTGTTGATGTTGCAGCCACCATAATCACTGTCAGAGTATCCATAGAGATTAAAATCACTATTTCTTGGATACCAGAGACCTAACTTAGGTGCTCCTTTGAGGTATCTGAGGATTCTCTTGACAGCAGTTAGGTGAGACACCTTCGGAGCAGCCTGATATCTTGCACAAATACAAGTTGCAAACATGATATCAGGTCTACTTGCTGTAAGATACATCAGAGAACCAATGATTGCTCTATACTGATGTTGATCAGTATCCTCCCCCTCAGAGTCAGGGCATAAATCATGGTTTCTGGGTATGGGTGTCTTTGCTGCTTTACAATCCTTCATATCAAATCTCTCTAAGATATCATTGACATACTTAGATTGATTGATGAAAAACCCTTCCTTCAGTTGCTTTACCTGAATTCCAAGGAAAAAGTCCATTTTTCCCATAGAACTCATTTCGAACTTCTTCTTCATAATGCTCTCAAAGTCTTTGCACATTTGGTCATTTGAAGAACCAAATATGATGTCATCGACATAGACTTGAACTAGCAAAATGTCTTTCCCAGACTTTCTGATAAAGAGAGTCTTGTCAATGGTTCCTCTAGTGTAGCCGTTCTTCAGAAGAAATTGAGACAATGTCTCATACCACAGCCTAGGTGCTTGGTGCAGCCCATATAGAGCTTTATCCAATTTGCACACATAGTTTGGATGCTGTGGGTCTTCAAATCCTGGAGGCTGGCATACATAGACTTCCCTATCTATATCCCCATATAGAAAGGCACACTTGACATCAAGCTGGTAGACAGTGAAATTCTTGGATGCAGCATAAGCAAGGAAGATCCTAACTGCCTCAAGTCTTGCAACAGGTGCAAAGACATCAGTATAATCAATTCCTTCCTCTTGAGTGTATCCTTGAACCACTAGTCTTGCCTTGTTCTTGATAATCAAACCTCTGTCATCTCTTTTATTTCTGAAACCCACTTGGTGCCTATAGGTACTTGACCAGATGGTAGCGGACATAGGTTCCAAACCTTCTGTCTTTTGAATTGAAGCAGCTCCTCTTGCATTGATTCAACCCAGCTACTATCCTTTAAGGCATCTTCCACCTTCTTGGGTTCCATTTGGGATAAGAAGCATGAGTACAGGCAGACATTCCCATTGTGAGTTTGTCCCCTTGTTCTCACACCCTCAGAGACTTCCCCTATGATGTTTTCAACTGGATGAGTATTGTGAATTCTAAGTCTTGGAATCACCTCCAGCTGCAAAGATACGTCCAAGTTGGACATATTTTGCTCTGGAGCTTGAATACTTGGTCCAGCTGCTGTTTCAATCTCATTCAATGAGGACTGATTGAATGAAAGAGAAACATCATCATTTCCTTGCTGTGAAGCATCATTAACAGTTTCCTGTTCCTTCAAAATGCTGCTTCCATCAGCTTGGTGTTGTGTAGGATCACCTGAGGAGACTTGAGGATCATCAGGTGAGTCCCTTGTTGAAGTTCCACTATTTCTTGAAATGGTTATACTGTCAGATCTTTCAATAGCAGGAACTTGATTTGTTGTTCTTGGAGAGCTTGGAGCAGGTCTGGGAAGCTCAAATAGTTGATCTTCATTCGAATAGCCTTGAGCACCTGTTCCAGCTGAAACATTCTCACAAGATGGTTTAGAATAGTTTGGAAACAATTCTAAATCAAAAATATGATCAGGGCCATTCCCCCTAACACAAGGAGTGTGCTCATTAACTACAATGTTGGAGGATTCCTCAAATTGTTGGTTTTTAATGTTATAAACCCTGTAAGCTTTAGAGTGGGAGGAATATCCAACAAAGATGGCATCATCTGACTTTTCAGCAAATTTTGCTAAATTGTCTTTTGTGTTAAGTATGGTACACCTGCTGCCAAAGGACCTTAGAAAGCCAATGAACGGTGGCCTCTTGTTCCATAGCTCATAAGGGGTCTTTCCATGTGGCTTTACTACAAGAACTCTGTTCTGCACATAGCATGCAGTGCTGACTGCCTCTGCCCAGAATGTTAGAGGCAGCTTTGAATCAGCTAACATAGTCCGAGCAGCCTCAATAAGTGTCCTATTTCTCCTCTCAGCAACACCATTTTGTTGAGGAGTTCTAGGAGCACTGTATTGTCTGGCAATCCCTTTTGAGTTACAGAATGAGTCAAGAACAAAGTTCTTAAACTCAGTCCCTTGATCACTTCTGATTATTTTAACCTTGTGATCAACTTGATTTTCTATTTTAAGAATAAAAGATTTTAAAGTTTCAGCAGTTTCATCTTTACTTCTTAAAAAGAATACCCATGTAAATCTAGTAAAATCATCAACTATCACAAGGCAATATGATTTCCTTCCAATGCTCATTATACTTGTGGGACCAAATAGATCCATATGCAATAAGTGTAATGGAGTAGTGATAGAGTTAACAACTTTGGATTTATGAGAAGACCTGTGTTGTTTCCCTTTCAGGCAAGCAACACAGTTATCTTTGCAGAAAAATTCCTTTTTAGGCAAACCATGTACCAAGTTATTTTTAGCCAATTTATTCATTGTCTTAAAATTGACATGACACATTCGTTTATGCCACAGTGTTGACTCATCACTATCAGCTTTGGAAAGAAAGCATGATACTTCTCCCATTGGGGAAGCATTGTTCATATCAAGCTTGTACATATCCCCTCTCCTGGGAGATCTAAGAAGCACCAATTCCTGAGGAATTGTCATCCCAGGTTTGAGGATGATGCACTCATGTTCTGTGAAAAGCATTTGATGCTTTTGATCACAAAACTGAGAAACACTTAACAGGTTGTGTTCAAGCTGTTTGACAAAATTAACTTTGTCAACTTTTAGTTTTCCGTTGGATATACTTCCTCTGCCAGAAATATATCCTCCGGCCTCACCTCCAAACTGGACAGGACCTCCATCATAATGTTGAAATTGTTGAAGGAGGATCTGTTCCCTGTCATGTGCCTGGAGCATCCACTATCTACTATCCAAATGTTGTTATTCTTGTCATATGGATGTCCCTGCACATAAGGTGAGATAATTAGTTTTGATTGGAAACCCAAGCCTTTTGGTCTTGGGTTCTTCCATGAAAGTGACATGATTGAACCAAAGTTTATGCATGGGGGTTCAATGGATGTCTTTGAAGAAGAGGTTTGGGCTACGGCATCTTCCTTGATCTTCCATTCCATCCCTTGGTTGATCATAGAAGATGAGCTTGATGAAGCTTTTGTAGCTTGGCATTCTTCCGAAGCTTCTTTCTTTTCGGAAGAGACCTTCACCACCTTTTCTTCCGAAGCAGTCTTCTTCTGGGATGGTTTCAAGGGAACTCTTTTGTGAGTCTTTGCAGCTTTTACTTCCGAAGCCTTTTTCCTCTCTCGGAAGAAGAGTTTTCTTCCGAGACAAGCCTTGCTTTGGAAACAAGCTTTCCCTTTTTCAACACTTGAACCATCTGATATGGTCCAAATGTGAAACCTTCCCTGACTCCTTCTCTTTTAACATTATTTGCATAATGTGTGCTAGCAGGATTGTAATAACAATCTTTAGCCAAGTGATTTTGCAAACCACACATTATGCATGCAATGTTAATTTTCTGGGAATTGGAGGGTTGCTGTTTCTTGTTCTTTTTCTCCTCATCAGCAACCTTTCCTTTAACTTCTGATCCTTTGGTAGGACAGAAGTACTGGTATTATACTCCTTTCCTGAATCAGAAGGTCCAACCACCTGGAATCCTGCTGATATGAATACACCCTTTTGCTTTGGGTCTATCTTCAGCTTGGATTCAGCCACCTTCTTGGCAGTTTTTCTGGCTGCTTTAGCCCTGCTTCTTCTGGCTTTGGTGGTCAGGGATTGATCATCATTGGTCTGGGAGGGCTCAATTACCTGTTCCTTCCCTGTGATGGTCATGGTATCCACAGTTGCATCACTCTTTGACTCTTTACAAGGTGGGTCAACAGATGGAACCTCTTGCTCTTCAGTACCACATCTTGGTTGTCTTACAGACTCATAAGAGTGTGGTGGAGCAATTTCATTGGTTCCCAACCCACTTTTGTTTTGATAACACAGTTTGGAGTGAGATGATGATGCAAGTATGGCTTGGAAGTTTTGCTCAGCAATAGCATACTTCCTGGCTTGAGCCTCAGCTGTGACAAGCTGGGCTTGAGCCTCAGTCAATTTGGATATTAAATCCTTGATTTGAGTCTTGTAGTTGGTGTGTTCATGTTTTAAAAGAGATACAGTTTTCTCTAACTCCTCAATTTTCTTTTGATAGTCAGATTCAGCTCTTTTAAAGTCAGATTTTAGCACATTTAAAGACTCAATATCGGATTTAATTTCCATATTGTAGTCCTGGTACAACTTAACCTTAGCAATACAAGCAGGGGTACAGAGATGTTCATATACCTTATTTTCATCTGTTCCTGCCATGAGTGCTTGAGCAGGAGTCACATCTTGAACCATAAAGCTCCAGTCAACTTCTTGAGCCATAGCTGCAGTTTCAGTTGACTTCCCATTGGGCTTTGGTGTAGAAGGATGTGTGGAGGCCTGTGAGGTTCCCGGGTTGGACTTGGGAGCCTTGCATTCCCTTGCAAAGTGGCCAAGCTGGTTACAGTTGTAACACTTAGCCTTGCTTTTGTCAAACCCAAACTTGCTAGTGATTGGGTTTGAGGGAATTGCCTTCCAGTTCTCTTAAAGAACTTCTTCGCTCTGTAGGTAAGGAGAGCCATTTGCTGGACAATGTCCACATACTCTATATCATCTGGACTAAAGCACTCAAGATCATCAAAGCAGAACTGATGATCATTGGAGTGTCCACTCCCTGAAACAACGCACAGCCCTCCTGAAAGGAGCTTTGCTGAGTTTGATGAGACCTTGGAGTCTCAGGGAATGTGATGTAAGGTCCAGATGAACAAGATGGCTGCTGGGTGTATGACAGGTACTGCTGAGACTGTGAAATACCTGAGCCTTCAGCAACCATTAAAGCGTTGCTAGCAGGAAGGCTCAAGGGTCTGCTTGCTTGGTGACCCTTCTTGCTTTCCATTTCCAAACGGTATCCATCAAGGATCCCATAGAGTTCGGTCATGGTGAGAGTGTTTAAATTCTCTGTTCTCTTAATGGAGACACAGTAGAAAGTCCACTCATTGGGTAGAGCACTCATGAACTTTCTGGTAAGGTCTCTGAGTTTTTGAGTGATTCCCACAGATTGGAGGGAGGAGATAAGATCCATATACCTGAAGTATTGCTGGCTAAAAGTTTCTCCAGCAACATAGGTGAAGTTCTCGAACTGCTGCTTCAGTGAGTCCTTCTTTGAATCATTAGAGCTCGAGTACATCTGAGCAAGTGCATCAAAGAGTTCTTTGGCTGACTTGCAATGCTCAAACCCCACCATGATGGAGTTTGGGATTGCAGTCATGAGAACAGTCATAGCATTGCTGTCAATGTCGCCTCTTCCTATCTTCATCGGAGTAGTCTTCAACATCCTTCTCGATCATGGCACCGTTTCCACCAGCAACTTTTGGCTTGTACGGGCCATTCACGATGGACTGCCACATCTTGCTATCCTGGTATCTGATGAAGCCTTCCATTCTTCTGCTCCAAGACCTGAAGTTTTCAGGATCGATGATGGGAGCTTTGGTCATCGTTCCCATTTCGACTTCAGATTTGTTGAGGGCCATTTTTGAGTGAGGTATAAGGAGGAGTGAAAAACTTGGTTGATTAGGATGGTAAGATCTCACAATCAAGAGCCTAAAAAGCTCTGATACCAATTGCAGGATCGGGTTTTGTCACTTAACACTTGTTTTTCTCTCAAACTCACTTATAATATCACTCAAACAAAGATGAAGCAATGTCTTTGACAAGAGTTGATAGTAATATAATAAGTAATCAAAGCAACAAGCAGAAATATTTTCAAGGTACTTGTATATATTGCTTCTCAACTCAAGATTACAAGACACTTACAAGCATACAACATGAGTTACAATGAGAAACTATATATACTAGATCCTACAGCCGGTTATACTTGATACCAGCTGGAAACCTAAGACTAAAGCATATACTACAATGCTATAGTTAAGGTATCTTAGATAAAGTATTATCTAAGATGGTAGTCATGACATGTCCATGACTTACCTTTTGTCACCAACTAAAGATGGCAACTGTACTTAACATGAAAAGGTAAACAGTAGATTAAAGTATGGTCAACTACATGGCTTTTGAGAAAACGCCATGCAGTATCTCAGAGATTTGCAGCGGACTGTCAGACAGACCATACTTATGTCTACTGGATAATAGAAGTGTCTTCCGAAGGTTAACTGGCTTCGGAAGAACAAGTTCTTCCGAAGCCACTTATACTTCGGAAGATGCTTCTATGCTTCCGAGGCTTTAAGGACTTCTTTTATTCTTCGGAAGTTGACTTCAGATCTTTGTCTTCAAGTCTTGAACCTTCGGAGTAGCTACTTCTTTACCTTCGGAAGTTGGAGTTCTCCTTCGGAAGTGTATTTCACACACTTGACTTCGGAAGAACTCTTTCTTCCTTCGGAAGTCCCACACTTGGCTTCGGAAGTCCTTTGCATGTAGTACTCAAAATCTTCTAAGTGATATGGTTTTGGTTGCAACAGCCTCTTATGATCCAACACATTGGTAAGTCCACTAAGGTAACTGAGGTGGTTGAGGATTGCCTGATTGAGTTAGAAGATTGTAAGTTCCCTGCTAGGTTGCATGTTATGGCCTTAGGAGGTTTCGATGTGGTGTTAGGCATGAATTGGTTAGCTAGCTATGAAGCCAATATAGTATGTAGTAAGAAGATAATTCGTCTAATAGCGCCCGACGGTAGTTCTGTTATGATTCATGGGGATAAGGTGTGCTATGTACCGAAGGTCGTGTCGATGGTCACAGCTGAAAAGTACTTGAGACGTGGGTGTAGCGCTTACTTGGTCTATGTAAAAGATGCGAATCCACTAGAGCCACAATTATTAGACGTGCCGATAGTGCGTGAGTTTCCTGACATCTTTCCTGAAGACCTGACTGGTGTGCCGTCTGACCGCGAAATCGAATTCCAAATTGACTTGCTACCGCGAGCACAACCCGTCGCTAAAGCACCGTATCGATTAGCTCCTTCAGAGATGGTAGAACTGAGGGATTAGTTGGAAGATTTATTGGATAAAGGCTTCATCCGACCGAGTATCTCTCCATGGAGTGCTCCGGTTTTATTCGTCAAGAAGAAAGATGGTTGCATGCGGATGTGCATTGACTATCGCGTGCTCAATAAGCTGACCGTAAAGAATCGGTATCCGTTACCAAGGATCGACGACCTGTTCGATCAACTTCCGGGTGCCAGTTGGTTTTCAAGGATAGACCTGTGGTCTGGTTACCACCAAATGAAGGTGAAAGAACAAGACATTCCTAAGACAGCGTTCCGTACGCGTTTTGGACACTATGAATTTATCGTCATGTCCTTTGGCTTAACCAACGCGCCAGCTACTTTTATGGACCTTATGAATCGGGTATGTCGGCCGATGTTGGATAAATCAATGATAGTGTTCATCGATCACATCTTGATTTATTCAAAATATGAAGAGGAACATGCCGATCTTATTCGAGAAGTATTGGAGACGCTCAGAAGTGAGAAGTTATATGCTTAGTTCTCTAAATGCGCATTTTGGCTTTGAGAAGTTCAATTTCTGGGTCATGTGGTTAATCCCGAGGGGATCAGGGTGGACTCTACGAAGGTTGAAGCGGTGATGCAATGGGAACCTCCAAAGACCCCATCCAAGATTCACAGTTTCTTAGGCCTGGCAGGTTACTATTAGAGGTTTATACAAGATTGCTACAAGGTAGGTTCTCCTTTAACTAAGCTGACCCGGAAGGACGTGAAGTATGAATGGGGTACTGATCAAGAGAACGCCTTCCTAGAACTGAAGATCAGGTCAACTCAAGCCCTGTCTTGATGTTACCTGAGGGGAACGAGGACCTGGTAGTCTACGCGGATGCCTCGTATGCAGGATTGGGTTGCGTGTTGATGCAACGAGGGAAGGTGATAGCGTATGCTTCAAGACAATTAAAGGTCCATGAGGCCAATTATCCTACCCATGATTTGGAGTTGGTTGCGGTGGTATTTGCATTGAAGATTTGGAGGCACTACCTGTATGGGGTGAACTGCACCATCTTCACTGATCATAAAAGTCTGAAGTATTTATTCGAACAAAAGGAACTCAACATGAGGCAGAGGAGGTGGTTGGAACTGATCAAGGATTATGACTACGAAATTCATTATCATCCAGGCAAAGCCAATGTGGTTGCTGATGCCCTTAGCCGGAAGGGACAACCCGAACCAATTCGGGTAAGGGCTTACGAGATAATCATGACGCCTGATGTTATGAAACAAGTGAGGGAGTTTCAAGATGAGGCATTGAGAGATGACAGAGTCAACTCTGAAAGGAGGAAAGGACCAAGTTTCTGACTTGGGGGAAAACACCCTGGTGTTAGAACCCGATCTGGGCGAATGTGGATCCCTCTCTATGGGGATCTAAGGGGGAAGATCATGGATGAGGCTCACAAAACTCGATATTCCATTCATCCCGGTGCCACAAAAATGTATCAGGATCTGAAGAAATATTACTAGTGGCCGGGAATGAAGCAAGACATGACTAAGTACGTGAGCAAGTGCCTGACTTGTTTGCAAGTGAAGGCAGAGCACCAAAAGCCATATGGAAAGATCCAGCCATTGGATATTCCTGAATGGAAATGGGAACACATCACATTGGACTTCATCACGAAGCTACCTCGCACGACGAGAGGAAGCGACGCGATCTGGGTAATTGTTGACCGTTTAACAAAGAGCGCCCATTTCCTACATTCATGAGATGTTTTCCTCTGAGAGGTTAGCAGAGCTATTTATCAAGGAGATCGTGGCTCGTCACGGCGTGCCAGTGTCTATCGTTTCGGATAGGGACACACGGTTTACGTCCAAGTTCTGGAAGAGGTTTCACGACTCAATGGGGACTAGACTGCATATTAGTACGGCTTACCACCCCCAGACATATGGTTAGTTGGAAAGAATGATTCAGACGTTAGAAGACATGCTACGAGCGTGTGTAATCGACTTTGGAGGAAGTTCGGATGAGCACTTACAGTTGGCGGAATTCTCATATAATAATAGTTACCATGCCAGCATTGGCATGCCACCTTATGAGATGCTATACGGTAGGAAGTGTAGAACGCCCGTGTGTTGGGGTGACATCGGGCAAAAGGAACTAAGAAGTCTTGAAGTGATTGAGGTCACAACTGAGAAGTTAGATAAGATTAAGGCATTCATGAAAGCCGTAAAGGATCGCCAGAAGTCTTATGCTGATAAGAGGCATAGACCAATAGAGTTTGAGGTTGGTGACAAGGTTATGCTCAAGGTATCTCCCTGGAAATGGATAATCAGGTTTTGAAAACGAGGAAAGGTAAGCCCAAGGTTCATAGGGCCATTTCGTATTGTCACGAGGGTAGGGGAAGTGGCCTATAGATTATAACTACCTTATGAGTTGAGTGGAATTCACCCTACGTTCTATGTATCTCATCTCAGGAAATGTTTGGCAGATAATGATGCAGTTGTACCATTAGAAGACATTGAAGTCGATGCACAGCTGAATTAAGTAGAGCAGCCGGTGGCCATCCTTGATTAGAAAGAGAAGCACTTACGGAATAAAGTAGTTCTGCTAGTACGAGTACAGTTAAGACACAGAAAAGGATCAGAATCTACATGGAAAACCGAGGAGGAGATGAGGAAATTTTATCCTTAATTGTTTGATGACTGACATGTTTCGAGAACGAAACCTAAATAAGTGGGGGAGACTTGTAACACCCCGAAAAGTCAAAACGAGTTATCAAGGATAATGGGCTTGATTATTGGGTATTTAATAAAGTAAGAAAGTTGGTTATGGGCTAAATTAGGCTTATGGGAAGAGCCTAAGTGATTTAGGGCCCATAATCATCCTTCTAACCCACCTAATCAGCCACCATCTTCCTCATTTGAACCCTAGCCACCTAAATTCATAAAGAGAGAAAGTAGAGAGAGAAAATATAGAAAACTCAAGACTTGGAGCTTCAAATGTTAAGGGATTGAAGATGTAAACGATTGAGCATCAAACCATAAGAAAGGAGCAACAAATCCAGGTAAGAATCGGCCTCTAAACCCTTCTATAGATCAAACCCGGATTCTAGGGTTTTGGGTTTTGAAAAGTTGAAAAGAATCGTATAAAGGTCACATTTTTACGTATGAAAACATGTAAATAGCGTAGATATAGCCTCATGGGTAATAAACTAAGAGATTGGACGTAAAAAGTTGAGATTTTGGGTTAAAAATGGGCTGGTTCGTAATTTTGATGCGATCTACGAAAATGTCTATGCATCCAGCGAAACTGGGTGTTCAAGCTGCGAAACTATGGGCTTTCTGCGAAACTATAGTTTCGCAAGTAATTTCGCAGCCATGGAATTCAAACGAAAGTTGGGCGAAACTGCAACACGAAACTGGTAGTGAAACAGTTAGCGAAACTGGCTTCGAAACTGCTTTTCTGGTAGCGAAATTAGCAGCGAATTTAGGCAGAAATTAACCTCTTTAAATGTTAACTTATCTGCAGGCTGAGTAGTGTGATCCTAGCCTAGAAAGCTTAGTCTAGAAGTTACTCACGGTATCCAGGTGAGTTCTAGATCCCCTTATTTATAAGTTTTTCCAGGATGATTAGTGTGACCTGGCACACGGCCCCAGCCAGGGGCCTTGTCCCTTGGACCCCACTAGGGGCTGCCGCCCCCGAACCCCCGCAGTCCCGCGGTGGGTCGGTGATGTTTTTATGATGACATGTACTTGATATGTTGTGTTTTGTATCTGTAAAGTATTATATACTAAAGTGAAAGATGATATTAATGAAAAGTGAAACTTAATGAATGTTACCCCTGGGCCCATTTGATGAAGAAAAGTCTTGCAAGCACTATGATCGACTTCACTTACGTGAGTCTGATGTTTGATGATTGACCCGTATTCATGAGCGGGCTATGTGCCTTGCAGTGTGGATCAACTGTCGGGGGTTAGCTAGCATGATGATGTGTACCAATAGGGATGCACATTCATTGTCGATCAACATGGAGCTCTTGCTTTGTGCAATCTCGTTTATGCTGAAAATGAAAGATAATGAAATAATGAAAGATAATGAACATGCTTATTATGATGCAAGAATTGTTATGTATTATGATGTATGCGTGGTCATTATATGAAGGATAAAGTTTTTATTTTCTTATTTATCTAAAAGTAGAACTCACTCAGCAAAGCTGACTTTTATGCATAATAGTTGGCAGGTAAATGTTGATGCTGAGGATGTCATCGGTTGGAGGCTACTTGGATGGCATTGGATGGCATTCTTGTTTATGAAATCTTTTATTGTAATTTAAGAAAAAGTACTATGTTTTATTTACAATTAAAGGACAAATGTATGATCACAATATCAATTGCAAGCTTTAAGTAAATGTTTATTTTATTCACTGCATTCTTTTGTTATTAAAACGATTTTATGCTATGATTAGCCAACTGTGAGGTTTCCCGGGAACGTGGCCTTACAATTTTCTTCATGTTCAGTTAAAGTAGACTCAACGGCTTTTTCTTCTACAACAATCTTCTAAGCTGGAGTAATCTCAACAGCTATCTTGTCAGAAATTATCACATCTTTGACAATCACCTCTTCAACCTTTCATTCTTCAACTTCCACATTCTCAACCACTCTCATCGTTTCTTCAACAAACATACCACTAATCAAGTCATCCGGTACAAATTCAGCAAATGGATTTTCTTCAACATGCATTTCCACAGTTTGAATCTCAGCTAACAGAGCAGTAGACAGCTTGATATCCAAAGCTTTCATTTGATCTGACCAATCATAATCCTCATTTGTTTGAGACGTAAGTGCTTTGGTAAACTAGCTTAATAATTCTTTGTTTCAACCTCCAGTTACCATGTTCTTGCCATGATCATTCTGATTTGTTCTAACTTCAGTGCATTCTCTTGCAAAATGACTAAGCTTATCACAGTTTTAGCATCTTAAGTTAGACTTATCATACCCAATTTTGCTGGAGTTGTAAAAACCAAAAACCTTTCTTCCTGTTCTCCTAGCAAAATTCTTTGTTCTACACACCACCATGGCCATCTGATATTTAATATCATTCTCTTCTACATCATCGGGATTAACTTGTTGCAAGTCATCAACCAAGATGGTAGGTTGATTGATTCTTCTAGTAGAGAAAGCTTTATAATTGTTTATGAATGATGTAAAAAGAGCAAGATGCTCTTCAGCAATCTGAATGATTTGCTTGTTGGTTTGAGAGTTCAAAACAAAAGCTTGTTATGTTGGTAAGTGGTTTGGATAGGTGAGTAGGCTTGAGATTGTGATTGGGCTTGAGCTTGGACATAAGAATTTTGTTAAGTGTTTTGGAAATGAGGCAAGGATTGGGGAAAAGCTTGATCTTACACATTTGGATGAGCAAAAAAAGGTGACTGTTGTAGCGGATAGAGTTAGGAATAACTAACATAGTAATTTGGGTAACTTGCCATTATGGCATACAATGCTGATGCTCAGCTCCCATAGTGTTGATGTAGTTTGCAGCCTTTGCTTATCATCCATGTCATAAGATTTGATAGTTGAAATTACATCACTTAAAGACAAGGTAAACAAATCCTTGATTATTTTGACGGTAGTGCAGTTGTTGTTACAGCAGTATGGTAGAGAATTTAACATCTTTTTTTACTGCTATGTTCTCCAAAGTAGTTCCTGCACTTTTCATCTTTGTGATTAATTCACAAATCTAGACATCTAGGCCTCCAATGTTTCACTAAGAACATGATTAAACATGTTGAATTCCTTGTTCAACATATCTTTTATGCTCTCTCTCATGTCTTTGTTCCCCATGATTTTCTTTTCCATTGCATCCTACAAATCTTTATCCTTTGTGTAATCTTTTAACTTTTGTGCAATTTCAGTGGTGAGTGCCATTCTGATAGCAACATAAGCTTTATCATCAAGCTCCATTCTCTTAAGATCATCTTCATCCCATAAATGCTCAGGCTTAGGAACCAGTTCATCATTTTCATTCTTGTACACCGGGACATATGGGCCTTGTTTGATTGACCTCATCAGCGTAGGTTTAGTATAATTGACATAGTTCTGAAAACGATATGCCCAATCTGGATAATCTTCTTCATTCAGTAGTCGGGGTGGCTAGGTGCTTGTGTCAATCTCATTGTCGATATTCAAAGTAGCAGTGATGTGGTTTAGATTAGCCATTGTTCCTGAAATCAGAAAAATTTCTTCAAAAACATCAAAGTTCTCGCGTGAATACACAAATATTTCGCGCGGTAAGTTTTGTAACAAAATCTTATGAAAGTCTTAAGCTGTCGCGCGAAAGGAATCCTTCTGTAACAAACTTTTAACAAACTGGTGCGAAACCTCTACTTTTCACGCGAAGAATAACTTTTCGCACAGAATAATCAACTTTTCACCTGATTCAATCCTTCCATTTCGAAGATTTTTTGGATTCAGTTTTACACCAAATTGATTAGATTCAGGTTAATCAAGTGCTCAATTAGTGAATTAAATACAAATTAGATCCCAATTTTCTCTTATTAATTCAAATAAGCTTGTTTAAGCTTGCAGGACCGGTGAAGGGTATGCACTTACAACACAGCAACACAATGAGGAGAGTTCCTTAGTAAACTTTACATATCAAATAGGAAACTGGTTAACTTAAGTGAAAGATGCTAAAAACACAAGTAATAATGAGATAGAACAAGATAGCAAACAACACAAGTATTTGGTTTTCAAGAATGCTATATATTGCTTCTCAAGTTCTATTACAAATGTTACAAAGCATACTTAGAAAGTTACAAGTACTTGAGATACATATACTACATTCTACAACCGGCCATACTTTGAAGGCCAGCTGGATACATAAGACTAGACAACAAAATCAAATGTAGAGTCAAAAGGCAGATTGCCTTTTGACTAGTGACTATGACATGCCATAGCTCACATTCTAATATATTACAAAAAGGATAAAAGTACATAAAGTAGAAAGCACAGACTCAAGACCTTAACGTATAGTTACCAAAAGCATGGACCTTTTCACCAACTCATGTAAGTTGGTGACTAAACAGAGTTGCAGCGGAAAGGTAGTCCAGCTTTATGGTAAAGTACATCAGATAAAAGCATGTCTCTAAAAGTCTTCGGAAGAAATATGTCTTCACTCTTTGGCTTCGGAAGACTTTGTCTTTGAAGCTTCAGAAGACTTCACTTTTGGCTTCGGAAGATGTTGGTCTTGGCTTCGGAAGATTTTACACTTAAAATATTTCTAGTGCAAGGAGTAAAACTTCCCAAGCATTTCTACTTATGTTCTTCAGTGCATGCATGCAGAGAGACTTTGGATGTTTTGGTTGCATCAGACTTATAGGAATCCTTACAAACTCCCCCTAAGTTGATGCTACCAAAACATTTGAAGATCTTCAGTTGTTGACAGTCCTTATAACGATGATGACCATGCCCTTCTTCCTTAGATGGTTAAGATCACTCAGACTCTCATAGTATCTTCTCATCTCAAAGAGATCATGCAAATGTAGGTTGAATAAGTCTTGCCATGTGAAGTCATCTTCACCACCTTGATTTCTGATCACATGTCATCTCTTTAGATTAGTTATGAAGGTCCAGGATAAGATGGGTCTCTCAGCTGCAAGAGAAGCCACTTGGGTTGGAGTTGATTGGGCTGCCTCTTCATGCACTTCTTCAGGTTGATCTAACTCAGCCTGAGGTGTAGAGGTGGAAGATTCGGGCTTCTTCTTCTTTGACTTTGGTTTAGAAGCCATCCTTTTCCTCCTCTTTGAGAATTTTAATTGAGAAAACTGGTCTGCAGCACCTTGATGATCAGTCTTGTCTTGCTCAGTTGGGTGTTCCTCCCTCACAGGTTCAGAAGGAGACGGAGTTTGACCCTGATGTGGATCAGAAGATGAAGCTTGCTGAGGCTCAGCAGGAGGTCCAGGCTGTGTTGTCTCAGGTTGTTCAACCTTAACCTCCACTTCAGGAGGAGCTTGACTTGGAGGGGAGTGTAAGTCAATTAGCTCTCCACTTTTGATCTTCTGCTTGATTACCCTGATGTGCTCATCCATTGTGGATAGAGACATAGGACCAAGTCTCCTTCCGGAGAATCCATACAGCTTTAAGAAGCTCATCATCCTTTGTCTGTCAGCAGACTTCTTCATGCTCTTTTGGATAATGGCTCTTGACTTTGCAGCCTCTTCCCTCATCTTTCTATTTGTTGCCTTATGTTCTTTGAGTACTTGAAGTTCAAGCTGTTTGAGATACTCAAACTCAATGTACTCAAAGGATAAGGGAAGAAGTGTAGATGCCTGGTGGAGCCCTGTGGCACTCAGGTAGTTGATCATGTTTTGCCTATCTGTTTCCTTGTCTACCTAAAGTTCTTGTATTGCTTCCACTGTCACTTCCACAAGGCTTTCTTGAACTGGGGAGAGAGTAGGAACATGGTTGTATAATCTTCTCTGTCTCTTCTCCTCTTTGATTTGGAGAAGTAGCCTTGCATCCTTAGCTTCCTCTTACTCTCTCTCTCCTCCTCCTCAATCTCCTCCGGAGTTAGAATCCTTTTCCCTTTGTCACCCACAGACCTTTGTGACACAGGGTGGAGAGAGCTTTGGCCTTCATTGCTTGGTGTAGCATCCAAGCTCTGGCAAGAGAGAGGTTGTGATACACCTTCCCCAGCAAGTGTTTCACTGAGGGGATGAATTTTTGAAGTAGTTGTTGGTGTGACAGGGCTCTCAGGCTCTATCACTGGGCCTTCAGCCAAGGTTTTCCCTTTGAAGCTAATCTCAAGGTCTGCCTCAACAGCCATTTAACTAATGACATTACCTAATTGCCTTTGTCTCCTTCTTAGACTGAACTCTTCAGTAATTCTATCTTGAATCCTTTGTGCCAGCCTGTCAGCTTGTATAGATTTACTTGGGTTGACAAGTGGCATGTTGATCAGGTCAAGACCTTCAAGTAGTTGAAGGTCTGAATATTGAACACCTCTTGCTGCCCTTGAACTCTTTGAAGAATAAGGACTCTTCTATCAGCATCATACCTCCACCCAATAATGTAATTTGAAGTTCCTTGAGGTAGGGATGATATAGCCCTTGGAATGCCTTCCTCAAAGAGACTCTGAATGAAAGAGTCTAAAGAGTCCACATCAATGTGAACTTGAGGAAGTTGCTGAGTATGCATAATTGCAAGTGAGGATGGTGAGTCCTCAATGTCCATACTCCTTGAAGAACTCCCAGGTTCTGTGACTGTAATGACTTTCTCCCCCTTTTTGGTAGCATCACCCTTTTGCACAGGTGAGTTAGGAATTAGGTCAATCATATTCACAAGTTCTTGTGTTCCTGGTTGAGCTCTCCTTAAAGGTCTCCCAGCTAGTTTTTCCCTGAGATAAGATATCTCAAGTTGCTGATCATTGAGCCTGTTGTGCAGGGTAGTCACCTGAGATTCAAGGTGACTAACCTTAGAGACTAAATAGGTGCATGTTTTTGATAGTTTTTGCACCTTTAGTCTCAAGTTCCCCTCATCTTCATCAGAAGAATCATTGGGGGATTAGATAATTGGACCAAAGTCCTCTCTTTCACCACCAGCTTCAGGTTCCAGGCTGCTGGATTTCCTTTGCACATTGACAGCCTCAGTTGAAGTGGCAATGGGCTGAGTTGCCATGGTTGAGGTCTTAATGATGTAATCACTTGCAGAAGTGAGAACCTCTTCCATATGAACCTCCTGAACATGTTTAGGGAGATCCACCTCAGTGATAAGTGACTGATGTGGGCTAGACAAATGAGACTCAGAAGTACTCATCTCCCTTTGAGTAGGGGAAGAGTAGAGAGACTCATGATACTCACTGAAGCTTAAGTCTTCATCAGTATAGAATTCAAGGTTGGGAATGGGTTGATTTAAGTCTAAAGGCTAGGGATGGTAACTGTCCCCTGAAGGTTGTTAACTTGAGTGTTGAGACTCAAAGTGAAGGCTTAAGGCAGTTGGGCTTGTGAGCTCATCAGACTGAGCATGAGGAACCTCAGCACTGATTCTTGAAGAGATGGGAGTGGTTTGCTCCTCAGGGGAAGTGGGAGCTCTAGTATCCACTTCCTCCTATATGGGTGAGTGTGTGGGGGCCTGCACAAGCACAATAGCTTGAGCAGGGGTTTGTTTGGATTTTCTTTAGTAGGTGAGGGTGATTTGAGGTCTTTTTGGTGGTTGGGAGGTAGAAGGTATGGGTTCAACACCATCTTGTGTTGCTAGGTTGTCACCTTGAGCAATGAGCTCTAAAATTTTTGGGACAAGGGCTGTTTCTACCCCTGAGAAGCCTACATTTGGCTTCTTCATGATTTTAAAGATGTCGGGCTTCATCTGTCCTAATTTAAGAATATTTCCTGTTTCCCTCAACTGTGAGCCCAGTTCACAGTTGAGAATGTATTCAACATATCTATGAAACATATAATACTCTAAGGAGTCCAAGTTAGCAAGCAAATTGGTGTAAACAAACTGAGATTACCTAAACTTGACCCCTTGAACCATTTCATGCACTATGAAGGAGAGATCTTCAGGAATCTGGTCCCACCCTCTATGCTTGTGTGACAAGCTGTGGATAAACACATGAAGCAGGTATTTCCACTGGGATGAGACCTTCCCTTTCCTAAAGGTCTTTACAGAGAAATCTCCCTCATAGCACATCTACTCAAAAAATGATTAACAGCTTCTTTTGGGAAGGACAACTCACCTTCATCATCATCCAGCTGTAAATGAGTGTTGATGATAGCCGGAGTGATGAAGATTGTCCTCCCTTGTTGATACATGTATGTCCCTAGATCATGATGTGTAATGTAATGAATTTGTCTGTCTGATTTTGATGTAATTGTAATCGATTAATGAAATGATATGAATTGGTTGTTACTTGTAATGTTTAATATTTCATTAATGAGTGTGTTTGAATTGATTGGGTTTATGATTGTTTGAATGATAGCACATTATGTTATATTAATTAAAACATTCAAACTTAACTTAATGAAGTTCTCATGCGGATGGCCCATGCGAATGGACCACACGCATGAATAACTTCATACG
Source organism: Flaveria ramosissima (assembly GCA_025215565.1). Lineage (NCBI taxonomy): Eukaryota > Viridiplantae > Streptophyta > Magnoliopsida > Asterales > Asteraceae > Flaveria > Flaveria ramosissima. Next base: position 31,245,877 of record CM046036.1, read on the forward strand.
ATTGACTCAATCGCACGACGAACCAGGAGACTGGATCAGTCGTATGATTGACACATAAGATTGACTCAATCGCACGACTGAACACTCAGTCGTGCGGATGAATCAACCGCATGGTTCAATCGCACGACTGAACCATACTTATGGCCCAGTCGCACGATTGAGCAATACTAACCTATAAATAGACCCAATTCGTGGGAAAACGTAAGCATTCATCCCATTACGATTCCAGACGTACCCTAGCCGTCCAGAAGCCTCCCAAATCGTTCTCCAAGTTCATAGAACACATCAGATCGGTTCCTAATCGATTTCTGACGTTGATTTCAATTCTTAATTGATTCATCGTGTGTTCTCACTGATTGGATCGCCAATCAAATAGGATTCCGCACTATTGAGTTGGTTTAACACGCAATCACTCGGTATTTCGTTCAAATACCAGGTCCTAACAAGTGGTATTTCGTTCAAAGGACCTGCCTACTTCTTCGATTATGATGGATTCTTCAAATCCTTCAACATACCTCTCTCTCCCTCGGACGATGAGCTAGCTACTAGGATGATGTATGATATTCTGAATACACCATCTAGCACACAGGGAGAATCATCTACTCAGTCAGGGGGAGTAGTCGACGACAGTGACTCCTCCTCTGAAGATGAAGCTGAAGCAGATGACCAGAACAGTCAGGAGGAACAGGTTCCAGTTCCCGCAAGTCCACAAGCATCTACGAGTGATGCACCTTCGACTTCAGAACCTCAAACTCCAACTACCTCAGATGCAGAACCAAATGTTCATAATCTTGGTTCTGAGGTAGCTGTTCCTACTACTCCAGGATCACGACTAAACGTCTATCATCCCCTTGACAATGTTATTGGGGATGTCAGATCAGGAGTACAAACCCGAAATCAGTTGTACTCGGCTGATTACGCCTCGGTTATGGAGAAAGGTTACCTTCATGATGGTGCCTATCGATGTTTTGTCTCGCAAGTTGAGCCAAAATATGTCAGTGAAGCACTAAATGATGAGGCGTGGGTGAGTGCCATGCAAGAAGAACTTCTGCAGTTTAAGAAGTTAGGTGTATGGACACTGGTTGATAAACCTAAAGGTGCTAAAGTTATTGGCACTAAATGGGTACTAAAATGCAAGAAGGATGACCAAGGGGTCATTATCAGGAACAAAGCTCGACTGGTGGTTCAAGGTTTTCGCCAAGTCGAGGGAATTGACTACAATGAGGTGTTTGCACCCGTGGCAAGGATGGAAGCTATTCGTATCTTCCTTGCCTATGCATCGTACATGAAGATCAAAGTCTACCAATTAGATGTAAAGAGTGCATTCCTTCATGGGGAAATCAGAGAAACAGTCTATGTAAGTCAACCTGAGGGTTTTGAAGATCCTTACCATCGGGATAGAGTTTACAAGCTCGACAAAGCTTTGTATGGGCTTCATCAAGCTCCTCGAGCTTGGTATGAGAAACTCTCAACTCATCTTGTGAAACACGGCTTTCGCAGGGGAGTAATTGACTGTACACTGTTTATTAAGGAAAAGGATGGCGACCTACTGCTTGTACAGATATATGTTGATGACATAATCTTCGGGTCAAAGAACGAAGAGTTATGTAAAGAGTTTGAAGCAGTAATGAAGAAAGAATTTGAGATGAGTGCCATGGGGAGATGAAGTTTTTTCTCGGTTACAGGTGGATCAAACACCTAATGGAATCTTTCTACATCAGACCAAGTATGTAGGAGACATTCTCAGTCGCTTTGACATGGAGAATGCTTCTGCTGCTGGGACTCCACTTGCTACTAATCATGATATAGCACCGGATGATAATGGAGATCTAGTAGATGCCACTATGTACCGAGGAATGATCGGATCCCTCATGTATCTCACTGCCTCAAGACCTGATATTTATGCTACATGTCTATGTTCGAGATATCAGGCTAAACCAAAGGTCAACCATCTGATCGGGTCAAGAGGATTTTTCGTTATCTGAAGGGTACACCCACACTTGGATTGTGGTACCCTCATGATGATGACTTTGAGCTTACCGCGTATAGTGACTCGGATTACGGGGGCTGCAAGATGAACTACAAGTCTACATCAGCAGGGTGTCAATTCTTTGGGAGAAGATTAGTTACCTGGCAGTGTAAGAAGCAGACATCGGTTGCCTTGTCAACCTGTGAAGCCGAATATGTTGCTGCTGCAAGTTGCTGTTCTCAAATCATCTGGATTCAACAGCAAATGCGGGATTACGGTTTAAAATTCTCATCTACTCCTATTTTTGTTGATAACTCTGCTGCAATTGCAGTAACTAAAAATCCGGTCCAACATCCTAAGACCAAACACATCGGTATTAAATACCATTTCATAAGAGATTGTTTTGAAAAGAACTTAATTGATGTGGTTAAAATTAATACTGATTTTCAACGCGCTGACCTCTATACTAAAGCTTTTGATAAACCACGTTTTCAATATTTACTAGAGGTCAACGGTGTTAAAAAGAAAAGTGAGGTAATTCCTGATGATGAAAATGTGTAGTCCGATGTCGTGTAGTTAAATTTTATTTTATTTATTTTGATTTGTCTATTTGATTTTAATTTTATTTAAACTCATGTTCGCTTGCTGTTTATTAAAATCCTAAAATAATTTAAACCAGAAATGATTTTAGTATTTTAGGGGGAGAATATGTCAGCAAGTTAACATTAAAAAAAAAAAAAAAAAAAAAAAAAATGAGGGAGAAGGTGTAGCGAGCTGAAATAAGGTAGATTGTATCTGTGATACCGATTCAATACCTTTGGAAAATGATAGTACACAGGAACAAATCAAGAGGGACTTTAAAATTTAAGTTTTAGTAATATGCAAAAGTTCAAAGAAATAAATCTGTGTAGTCTAAGCAATACTAAAAGGAAAGATGATAGGAAACTGGCAACTCCTAAGGTGACACAAAGAAAGTAGACTTAGAGGTTGCTAGACCATATATGATATGTTGGTAGATTCAACACAATAGACAAATAGACCGGATTGGTGATTTCAAGATAAAACTAAAGTGTTCAACTGACTGTGGGCGTCCATCTTATCACTGGTTAACACAATCAACAATATTCCAATAAGGGGTAATGAGCAAGTAAACGCCACAAATGTGTGCGGATGACCATAACTAGAGCAAAGCAAAGAAAAAAAATGAAAGACAAATGCAATAAAGCTAATGACTTATGTTGTTTGTGCATTTTGTGCAAAATAAAATAAGCTGCTCTAACAAGAAGATAGGTTATGTGCCTCTCTGCTGTGCGATGGCACTGACCTGAGGATAAGCATAACCTAGATATTCTAGAATTCATTGTTGTTTGCCGCCTCTCTGCTGTGCGATGGCACTGACCTGAGGACAGGCTTCTCTTTGAAAGCTCTAAGAATAGTCTCTTCTTGTAATAATACCCGTAGACCGCTCAAAAGCTCCTGAGGGATGTTGATTACCATATAAGTGTGGGATCCACAAGTGTTAGTTGAAATAATTAAACCTAAATAAGTCACAAGTCTGTGTCAAAAGTCTGTGTATGGATTTAAGTGGACAAACATACTGACAATCATTGTGGCTACATCCTCAAAGGTTCAAATCAATGTGAAAAACTAAGAGTTTCAGTATGATTTCCTGATGTTGCTAACGACTCTGGATGAACACCGAGGACTTGAGCATCAAAAGGTTTAATAACTAGTCCCAAATGATTTGAATTGCCTGTATGATTCCAAAAATTGAATTGGTCCAGATGTGATCAACCTAAGTTGAAGCTATCTACTCCCGATCCAAATCCCGTAGATATCAATCTCTGGATTTATCTCTCACAAAAAGCCAAAATATGTCTGATTATGTAATTAGTTTAAATTCTTAAATTAGTTAGTTTTTTTAAGTTTTAACTTGAGTCAAGTGTCGGGCTACATCAGGAAAATCAGAAGGAATAAACTCACTAAAAGGGTCATGTTTGAGATGACCATATGTTCTTTGAAAGGTTATATCAGTCACGTCTGAGGTGACAAAGTATTTTTAAAAAGGGGTCACGTCTGAGGTGACCAAAGTGGTTAAAAGGATCACGTCTGAGGTGATCAAAGTGTTTTCAAGATAAAAGGATCATGTCTGAGATGATCAAAAGTTCATAACGTTGATTTAATTAATATAAAAGAGTCTAAAGGTAAATTGGTAAAATAGCAGAAAAATTAACTAAGTATGACCCATTCGCACGAATGGACCATACGTATGGACTAACCATACGAATGAAGTCCATTCGCACGAATGGATCATACGATTAGTCCAATCGGAGGCTTAAGTGCGAACGAGTGAGTCAGTCACACGACTGAACTTCAGTCGGACGACTGGAGAAGGGCGACTGACCCAATCGCACGACTGAGTCCCACTCGCACGACTGAAAGGTGCGAATGAACTCAGTCGCACGATTGGATCTAGGGTGGATATAAATAGAGGTGGAGTCGGTCGCAGAGACTCCTCATTCTCAAATCGCCCCTAATTCGCATATCGTACCGTTACTCTGCCAAAATTTTATTTGCTTGATTTTTCTTGTTGATTCTGTGATACTGACGTTCGTTCATCATCGTACAGGTACTTTGAAGTCCATTTCCATCAAAATCAGCAAGAATGGAACCCTAATTGATTGTTAAAACTGTAAAAGGCGAACCGAGACCTCAAAACCCTAATAACCTATTAAAACTAAGCAGATGTTAAAATTGAGTCAAATAGGTTGTTAGTGAATAGAATGCGACACTAAAGAACCGGTTAATTGAGTGCTAAGACTTATTCTGCGTAGATTCGATCTTGAGACGACTGAACACATGAGACAGACGACTGGTCGTCCGGATGAACTTCAGTCGCACGACTGAAGGGAACGATTCACTTAATCGCACGACTGAACCATGCGAATGAGACTCAGTCGCACAACTGGTGTAACCGCACAAGAGTTCATGCGCATGAGTCCAGTCGCACACTCAGTCGTGCGCATGAGTTCAATCGCACGTCTGAATCTCAATCGCACGATTCAGTCGCACGACTGTCTTCAGTCGTACAACCCCAATCGCATGACAGGCAGTTTTATTCAAAGTCTAAGTGTTGCTTTGTACTCTTAGCCAACGAAACTAACGTTTATATTATTATGTGTTACAGATGGCGTGTAGATGGAATATGAGCACCAAGCACAACATATGTGCTCACCTGGACTTGACATCCAGGAATGCAGCCGACTTCACAGGCATTATCACTTTTCTACAGAGATCCAGGATCTCTCACGCTATATCCACTCCCTGCACACCATACAGATCAGTGCAGCAGGCCTTCTGGGAAGGCGCATCTGTAGACAGATCCACCGAGCCTCATTGCATCAGGAGCTCGATTTTTGGTGAGGCTATCACTGTTTCTGAGGAGGATCTGAGGATAGTTCTTCAGTTTGGAGACGATGCTGAGTGTCCCACACGTCTACACCCCCTCACGGTCCGTGGATGTTTCATGAGAGCCAAGTACTCTGGGGACATCAATGCCGGGGTACTCAACAAGAGTAACCTCTGTCCCCAGTTTAAGTACCTTGCGCACGTGCTGCTGAAGTGTATAGCATCACGGAAGGGAGGTTTTGACGAGCTCTCTGACCAGATCCAGAACGCTTATGCAGCGTTGGTGCTGAACCACCCGTTCAGCTTCTCCAGGATGATATTCAGCTACTTGGTGGAGAACCTCGAGGGAAGGGGAAGGAAGGCTTCTGTATGTACCCTAGATTTCTACAGATGATCATTGATCAGAAGCTTCCCTCCCTGCCGAAGGAGAAGGAGGATGCTGTTATTCTTGAGGTCATGGACGACACGACTCTTGGCCGGATGAAGGTATACAGGGGGAAGCAGGTGAAGCCCCCTGTCAGGAGGTTGTTTGGGCATCTGGCCCGGGCTGATTATGTGGCGCCAGCAAAGAGGAAGTGGCGCCACGAGGACAGTGACTCAGATGTGAAGCATATTGCTATACCAGAGACAGACTCTGATGATGATGATAGCGGCGACGCCGGGGATGACATGCCTGCCCCATCTAGAGGCACAGATACAGACGTTATTCCCCCGGGGTCTGCCACTGCCGGAGAGGTCGCAGAGATGGCCGGCTTCCATCAAGAGTTTGTTGCTGGTGATATCGAGGAGGAGGAGTCAGACGAGGAGCCCCTCACCAGGACTGTGGGAAGTAAAGTAGTTCCCACAGACCACGGGCTTAAGGTGGTTGGTGAGCACCCCAGGGACTCCTCGGAGGGAGATACTGACCCGAACTACGTTCCGGGGTCAGTTAGCAGAGCTGCAGGGGGAGCATCTACTTCCTCCGGGACTAGGAGGAAGCGGATGGCTCAACCACATGGGTTGAAGAAGAAGAAGCGTCGTTTGACCTTCGTGACTACCACATCCAGTACCACAGCCACCACTACCACCACTACTGACATACCACCCATTACCACAGCCACCACAGCCACTACTCCTACTACCACATCCACCACTTTACCTACCACCACCGTAGCTATCCCATCCATCACCAGATCATTCACTCCCACCTCACCAGCATCAGCCCACCGACCCATATTCACCACGGCCACTGCCACCACCACCACACATCATGTTGGACCGTCAGCCCAGCCCTCACATGCTCATGGATTCACTCTACCTCACATCGGGGTAGAGGAGCAGCTCTCAGCGCTAAACCGTATGGTGATGCGTCTGCTTGCTGCGGACGAGGAGAAGGCGGCGCAGATCCGCCAGCTGACCGACCTGGCTGCTGCCCAATCTCAGCAACTGGCAGAGCAGGCTCGGGTCATAGACCAGCAGAGAGTTGAGGTGTCCCAACTCCAAGACATTCAGGCTCAGTCCGTCAACGTATTGAGGAGTTGGAGACGACCAACAAGACTATCATGCTGAGGCTGAAGGGGTCGAAGGATGAGCCCCTGAAGCTAAAGGATGGTGACGGAGATGATGGAGATGATGATGATGAAGATGAGGATGATGATGAGGAAGATGATGATGATGAGGAAACCGAAGAAGACAGGACAGAAGGACGTGATGATGATGACGAGGCAGAAGGAGGGATGCGGCTGCATCGGCCTCTGCTTCAGGTCAAGAGCGGAGATCTAAACGTCGACAAGACCAGTCATCCACTACTTCTGCTCCTCCGAGCGACACGCCACAGATTCAAGACAAAAGTACTGATTAGACGTTTTATGTATTTATTTGTTTTGTACTTGAATCATGTAATGAAAAACAAGTGTATTAAATGTTTATATATATTAAGTTAATGTATATCTGTTTGATGAATTACTAATGATTTATGTGTTGAATGTTTATATCAAACAGATCCAAACTTTCAAAGGGATGAGTTTGACTTTGCTCCCCTTCAAATGGTCAAGACTCAATTAACCATGATTCTTGACCTACAAGGGATAGTAAGACGGTCTGTGAGTTATACCCCTGAAGAAGGGGAGATAATTCATGACCTGTCTGATGAGCAAATAGCAGAAATGTTCAAACTCAATCCCGATGAACTAGTGAAGGACGCTCCAACAGTTGATTCAACCAGTGATGAGGAACTGAATGACATTGATGAAGTTGAGGTTGAAGACATTACTGCAGAAGAGTATCCTCAGTACGCTGACGCCGAGGGAAATGTGGTCCCCAATCTGGGTGAATCCCTAGTCAGTGATACTTTTGAGGTACTTGACAAGATGGAGCAAGAAGCAGAAAAGACTGAAGGAACAGCCCAAGCCTCCAATGCAGACGTAGATATTCGCAAGGCTGAATGGGCTGCCTGTTTTGAAGAAGTAAGAGCCCAGCGTGCTGCACCAAAGAGAGATGCCTACACCAAGCTCTACAGAGTCAAGAAACACCATAAGGTGTCGGGCAGGATTATCTCATGGGCTATTTTTGAAGACCTTAACGCTTATGCAGTTAAGAGGGAGCAGGGCATAGAGTACATTTAGGTTCCCACATGATCTGAAGACTCTACCTGGTTTTGAGCTCAACCAGCTGGCTAAACTAAAGCTGCTGTATGCTGACCCGAGAAAGATGTCAGGCTGGTTTGAGGCTGCCCTGAGGAAAGAGTACCACACCAGGTGGGTCAACTTCAAACCTCAACAACCTACGAGGTATATCAGACGTTCTGAAGTTGATCCCATAACTGGTAAGCCAAAGATAGTGCTGAAGTGGAGTCCCCCAAGAACAATGTCGAGAATCCCTCTCAAGGAAATGCCACAGGACTTCACTCCCCACTTCAAATGGTGGTACTATGATTGGAGAACCGCTGAAGCTGTCATAGTGTTGAATAAAGAGGGACAAATGGATACTATCAGGGTATTCGACCCAATGTGGCTAACCAACTTGTCTGCTAATGATGTCTACACATTATACAAGTGGCCACTATTCTATGACACGCAAGATATTGTACAAGCCCTCCAATTCCAAAATGTCATAAGACTCTGCTTTGCTTTTGAGATACACGCAGGAGTCACTAAAGAGGAGAAGTACAAGAAGTATAAGGAGGTGATGCAGAAGACAAGAGAATAGATAGATCTAGGTCCAAGGGGAGTTTGTTGATACATGTATGTCCCTAGATCATGATGTGTAATGTAATGAATTTGTCTGTCTGATTTTGATGTAATTGTAATCGATTAATGAAATGATATGAATTGGTTGTTACTTGTAATGTTTAATATTTCATTAATGAGTGTGATTGAATTGATTGGGTTTATGATTGTTTGAATGATAGCACATTATGTTATATTAATTAAAACATTCAAACTTAACTTAATGAAGTTCTCATGCGGATGGCCCATGCGAATGGACCACACGCATGAATAACTTCATACGATTGACTCAATCGCACGACTGAACCAGGAGACTGGATCAGTCGTATGATTGACACATAAGATTGACTCAATCGCACGACTGAACACTCAGTCGTGCGGATGAATCAACCGCATGGTTCAATCGCACGACTGAACCATACTTATGGCCCAGTCGCACGATTGAGCAATACTAACCTATAAATAGACCCAATTCGTGGGAAAACGTAAGCATTCATCCCATTACGATTCCAGACGTACCCTAGCCGTCCAGAAGCCTCCCAAATCGTTCTCCAAGTTCATAGAACACATCAGATCGGTTCCTAATCGATTTCTGACGTTGATTTCAATTCTTAATTGATTCATCGTGTGTTCTCACTGATTGGATCGCCAATCAAATAGGATTCCGCACTATTTGAGTTGGTTTAACACGCAATCACTCGGTATTTCGTTCAAATACCAGGTCCTAACATCCCTTGCACTGTGGCAGACAGTGCCTTCTCCCCATCCGTAATGACCTTTTGGCAGGTCTTCCAAAATTCAAGCAAATGATCCTCATAGGGAGGTGAAATGGTTGGATAGAGCCTGATAACAGCAAACCTCTGAGAAACTATCATCTTTCTCAGTGTTCAACAGAGCAACCTGGTTGTGTTGCCTGTGAAGTTGCATGAAGAAATCTGGGTCGTTTATACGGTTTAGGTTGGCCATTTTGAGAAGCTTAAAGGTGAAGGAAGGTGAAGAACAAAGGTGGTTTGGGAGAATTTAGGTTTAAGGAATAGTATAATTGAAGAAGATAGTGAAAAAGGGGGGAACCGTTGGGTATTTATGTGAAAAGGATTTGAGACAAAGTTAATGAAAGAGGATAAACTTTGAAATCCGGATGTCGGTCCCACCTCTGAAAAGTAGTTTACTTTTGCCCAAAAAGTAGTTTTCTTGGAAGTCGAGAAATCTTCCGAAGGTTATTTGCTTTGGAAGTTCTGAAGAAAAAGCTTCCGAAGGCAAATTGTCTTCGGAAGATACTTCAAAGGTTTTTGAGAATTTTGCTTCGGAAAAGAATTAACACTTAGAGTTTTTATTCTAAAAAAGAATGAAAACTTCCGAAGGTAAATTGCTTTCGGAAGAAAAATTGTTCTTTTAAAACATAAAAGTACTTAAGTTGATTTTTAGCTTTGGAAGATATTTCAGGAATTTCTTCCGAAGGTAAAATTTACTGAAGTAGTTATTTGTTTATCAAGACATAAATTTCTTCTGAAGGTAATTTAAATCTTCCGAAAAGAAAAGAGATCAAAATTTTCAAAAATCTAAGAAATTTCATTTGAAAAGATTTTCTTCCACAAAAAACAAGGGCTTATGAAGATGATGAAATAGACAACTTAGGACACACAGGTTTTAGAAATAATATGATTAAGTTTTAAGATATGCTATTCAAAGTTAATCATCCCAATAGCTGATACAAGATATTTAAATCTTTGTTCATCAAAAGCTTTAGTGAACAGATCAGCATATTGTTCATTTGTGTTAACTTTGACTAGTTTGATTAATCCCTTTTCAAAGTTATCTCTAATCAAATGATACCTGATATGCTTTGTCCTTGAGTGCTGCACAGGATTTTCTGTGATTGAGATAGCACTGTTGTTGTCTATGTGGATGGGAGTCTCCTTGAAGTTGAATCCTAGTCCAGCATCTCATTTTGAATCCAAAGCACTTAAGCACAGCAGCTTGCAGCAGCAATGTATTCAGCCTCAGCCGTTGATGCAGACACACATGATTGTTTCTTACATTGCCAAGAGACTATCCTTCCACCAAGAAATTGACATCCCCCTGATGGAGACTCTGCAGTAATGTTGCAACTACTATAGTCAATATCTGTATAAGCATTTAGATTAAAGTCAGAATTCTTTGGATACCAAAGGCCAAGTGATGGAGCACCTTTAAGATATTTTAAAATTCTTTTGACAGTGACCAGGTGTGATGTCTTCGGGTTTGCTTGATACCTTGCACAAATGCATGTAGCAAACATGATATCAGGCCTGCTAGCTGTGAGGTACATAAGAGACCCAATCATTGCCCTGTAGAGATGTTCATCAACACACTCCCCCTCAAGATCAGGTCCAAGGGAGTGGTTTCTGGCTATGGGTGTCTTAGCAACCTTACAATCCGTCATGTTGAACCTTTTAAGTATGTCTTGTATATACTTTGACTGACTTATAAAGATGGCATTTTCAACTTGCTTCACTTGAAATCCTAGAAAGAAATTGAGTTCCCCCATGGCACTCATTTCAAACCTGTCTTCATCAGCTTCTCAAAGTCTTTGTAGAGCTTTGGATTAGTTGACCCAAAGATAATGTCATCTACATATACTTGAACTAGAATTATGTCATTTCATGTTCTTTTGATGAAGAGAGCTCCATCAATAGTATCCTTTTTGTATCCATGCTGACAGAGATACATAGATAGGATTTCATACCACTTCCTTGGTGCTTGGTGCAGCCCATAAAGAGCTTTATCAAGCCTGCAGACATAATCAGGATGATCAGGATCTACAAACCCAGGTGGTTGTCTAACATACACCTCTTCATCAATCACCCTATAAAGAAAAGCACATTTTACATCAAGTTGGTGACCTTAAAGTTCTTGGATGCAACAAAAGCTAGGAATATCCTAACATCTTCAAGTCTTGCTACAGGAGCAAAGACATTTGTGTAGTCAATTCCTTCTTCTTGAGTATACCCTTGAACAACTAGTCCTGCCTTGTTCTTGATGACAAGTCCTCTATCATCCCTCTTATTCCTGAACACCCATTTAGTTCCTATGGTAGTCTTCCCTTGAGGAAGAGGACATAGGTTCCAAACCTTTTCCCTTTTAAATTGAAGCAGCTCCTCTTGCATAGCTTCAACCCAACTTCCATCTTTTAGAGTCTCATCAATTTTCTTTGACTCTATCTGCGACAAGAAACAAGAGTGAAGACAAACATTTGCCTCATGGGTTTGTCCTCTTGTTCTCGCCCCTGAATCAACATCTCCAATGATGTTTGTGGTAGGATGAGACCTGTGGATCCCTAGCTGAGGGATCACAGCAAGTTGCTTAGACATATCTAATTTAAAAAATTCTGATCTGGCAAGGAGGATTCACCTGCACATCAGCACACTTATCAAGATTGACTTGATCCAATGAGTATGTGACATCATTGATGTTGTGTTTAATGGAGTGGTTATCAGCATCAACGAATTCCTGATCGCTTTCACCACCACCATTTTCTCCAATAATTGAAGCTCCTTCACCTGAGTTTTATGCCTCTAGCTAGAATTTGAAGGCACCCCAGAAGTATCAGCAGGATTTGTCATTGATGTGCTGGTAGAAGCTTCATTTGCATGATTGGTTACCACTGGAGCTGAAGATGTGTAGCTTGAGGGTCGTCTTAGCTCAAATCTTGGGTCAGGATCACTTGTAGGTAGTATATCTATGGACCCTAAAACATGCTCACAAGATTTGTTAAAACATTTGGTAACTAAATCAAGATCAAATAGCCAATCCGGACAAGAACCTTTCATGCTGGGAGTGTGCTCATTGAAAGTCACATTGGCTGACTCCTCAACTACTCTAGTTATGAGATTGTATACTCTATAAGCTTTAGCTTGAGAAGAGTATCCATTGAAGTAACCATCATCTGATTTCTCTGCAAACTTGGCAATTTGATCTTTGGTATTCAAGATGATGCAAGGACATCCAAATGACCTGAGAAAACCAATGAAAGGCTTTCTCTTATGCCAAAGTTCATAAAGAGTTTTACCATGTGTCTTAACTACTAAAACTCTATTTTGCACATAGCAAGCAATGTTCACTACCTCTGCCCAGAAGGTGATGGGCAGTTTAGAGTCAGACAACATAGTTCTTGTCAGGATCAGTGATCACAAGTTTGATAGTTTTGAGTGTAACGCAGTGGAATAAGATCAAGAATTAGACAAGTTGTAGCAAGAATTTGATATTCGTATGCATTAAAAACAAATACGAGAGAATATATTTCTGTGACAAGGAATGTCTTAATTATGACAAATATTTCTGCTCAATCATTCACTAATTACAATAAGGTTGACACTCCTTATATAGAGTGCAATCACTGCTGTTATCACGGGATAGTGACAACTGGCAGATCTATTACAAAAATAACTAACACTTAACAAACTACTGAAATGTTCACAACTACTGAGAACATATCAGAGTGCTAAGTACAAAATATAAAACTACTGAAACTAAACTACTGAAACTACAACGACTGAAGAACAAGCTCTTCAGTCGTTTTACAAAACTACTGAAAACATAAAACTACTGAAAGCAAACCGTCACAACTACTGAAGAAGTCCTCTTCAGCTGTTATGACAACTTCTGATACTTGGTCTTCAGCACTTGTGTCTTCAGACTTTGTCTTCAGCACTTGTGTCTTCAAACTTTGTCTACTTGTCTTCAGACTTTGTCTTCAGCACTTGTCTTCAGACTTTGTCTTCAGCACTTGTCTTTAGACTTTGTCTTCAGCACTTGTGTCTTCAGACTTTGTCTTCAGCACTTGTGTCTTCAGACTTTGTCTTCAGCACTTGTCTTCAGACTTTGTAATCAGTTGTTGTCTTCAGCTGTTGTGGACTTCAGCGGTTGTTGTGACGTCTGTGGGACTTAAAGGTTTTTCTGATCCGGCTCATTGGTTCTTTTGGTCCAACAAACTCCCCTGAACCAATGCAGCCAAAACCTTTAACTTTATTGAAGTCCCACTTATTGTTGGCAGAATGGTTGGTCTTTTTCCTTCTTGATCAGTTGAGAAGATGACCCATTATAAGCACTGGCTTGGGAATGAGTCTCTGATGATTTGGTTGGCAATGTATGGATGGGAGCTCTGTATTGGGGAATTGGACACTGAGCTGTTCCCCCATCCATGAGACTCACTTCCCATGTATAAGCCTGTAGGATTCTCTGGTGTATGCTCTGAGAAACATAATTTGTTCTTCCATGGTAAGATTTTCAGCTTCACCATCAAACAATCCTTCACGCCCATACAGCTCTGAAATGTACTTAGCCTGCTTGCCATTTTTGAGCTCAACTGTTGTAATCTGTCTGTATGCAAACTCATCTGGGTGAGTACCTTCAAGTAACAGACTGAGCTCATTTTGTTTGAAGTTCTCAAGCTTCTTGTAGACTAACCTCTTTTTAATTACTCTGTTCTCTAACATCTTTTGGGGTGGCTGTTTAGTCTCATAGGCCTTCTTGAAATCTTCTACAATTTCCCAGGGTGATACTACCAGGACCACTGTGATCTCTTCATCTACGATCCTTTTTACTTGGCCCTTGTATCTCGCAGGAATGTCTTTCTTCACAATTCTGTGAGCCACCCTAGGATCAGGCCATATTCTCACCTTTTCCTTTTAATACTGAAATGTGTTAGCAAGGGTGTACAATCTCAGAGCTTCTTTCTTCATACTGATTATTGACGAAGAAGTAGCATAAGTTTTGTCTATGCTTTTCAGCATCTCATCATCATGAAGCCTTTGCTGCTGTTCTTCTTCTATCTTTACTCTCACAGTTTCCATCTGTGAGGTGGGAGTGATGGGCATAGGTTTGGCTTTAGGCAAAGTTAGGACTGCGGAAAGAGGCAGCCTATCTTCTTCCTCATCATCCTCTTCTTCTTCTTCTTCTTCTAGCCGCGACACCCTTCTCTTCTTCTTCTTGGGTGCATCATCGGCTGTTGGTTTTGAGGGAAAAGGAGTTGGTTTAGTGAGTTGTGGTAGTGGTGATTTTGAAGTGGGAAGTTTTGCAGGTTGTTCTAGCATTCTTGTAGTGAGTGAGGCTTTTGAGTGTTTTGCTAGTTCCTTTCTGTTCCCAGCACCTGCCTCATTTAGTGCTTCAATCACCAATCCCTTAGTGTATGCTTCAGACGTACAGATCTTGGTGGTTATTGCCAAGATACTGTCCCTGGTCCATGACTTAATCTCGATCAATGATCTCCCAAGGTACTTTGCATGAATCTGATCATGATCTCTAGTCTTTCTCTTTCTAATGCATCATAACTTGCCCATCTTGAGTTAATTTCTTCAACTTCAAGTCTCCTAATCTCTGAGTCAAGCTGTGCAGTATCAAACCCTTGTCTATACAGTTGATCAATAATGGAGTCCATTGATTTACTATGTGTAGCATCCGCCATTTTGATCATCTCATCAAGTTGGAGTTCTTTTTCTTTTCCTTCAACCTTCCTCTTCTTATATGTGATATGAAAGTCTTTGTGACTTTCACCCACTTGATCAATGTCGGCTCCCTTCACAAACTCCTCTTCTTTCTCAGTCTCCTTCACAAACTCCTCTTCCTTCTCATTCTCCTTTTCTTTCAGTATGTTGTTCCTCTTTGCTTTCACTGACTGACTCTCCCCCTTTTTGGTTGCATTGGTTGCAAGGGTTTGAGTAGCAGAAAGCCTTGTGCTCACAGTCTCCTCCACCAGGGGTTGTATGATTGAGGGAAGCCTCTCATCCATGGTTTTGATCACAATGTCTGTGATCATTGGGGTGATGAGAGGTAGGGATTGCTGAAAGATAGCAGCTGTTTGCTCAGAGGGGTTCTGTCCCTGAGAAGCAGTGCCAGAAATAGAGGCTGGTGGGTTGGAAGTTTGGAGTGGCTGAGTGTTTGGGAGACCTTCAGGTGAAGGTGCCATCTGTGGGTTTATGTTGGTGGCAGATGGACTTGCTTCTTGAGAGAATTGGTCAAGTAGTCTTTGTAGTCTACGGACTTCTTCCTCAAGAATTGTGTTCTGGGCCAGAACATCATAAAAGAAGCCCAGTCATCATCAGCAGATGCTGAATCACCTGACCTCCTGCTTGTAGCAGGATGTACATGCACTGGGTGTAGACCAGTTTTAGCATGTGCCCTTTTTTCTTGGAACTGGGGACTTCCAGCCTCAGGACGATGTCCTTCATCAGCTGTTGCCTCTGATGAGGTCTTAGCAATGTTACCAGCCTCAGTCTGATCATGTGCTGATTCAGAAGAGGTGGCAGCCTCACCAGATATTCTGATCTCCATATCCACACCAGGACAGAACATTTAAACCCCGGTGCTGTGGGTTGTCAGAAGCATGTTGATCCTCTTCCTCAATGGCTGTGGTTGTCCCCTTTGTTGGTGTTTGGTGGGGAGGAGGAGAGGCATGCAGCTGAGTCAGCACGTTTGCAATTATAATGGTTGGACTTTGGGGGCATTTTCATGGGGAGATGGGGTAAAAGCATTATGCACCTGGAGAGAATGGTGCTCTTCAATGGCAATCTCCTCAAATGAGGAAGATTCCAGATTAGTGGGTACCCCTTCTTTGGTTGCTGCAGGCTCCTTTTGAGAGGAATCCTGAGCGGCTGTGGCTGGTAGAGTCTCTGATACTGCTGGGGGTTTACACCAGCAAGTATATCCTGCCTTGGTGGTACAGGAGCATCTTCAGGGGACTCATCTCCCTGAATAGCTGTTTTGGGCGTTTGGTTTTTGGTTTGGTGGGGACTCTGGATCTGGTGGTGGTGGCTGTGGGTTCCAGCTGCGTGGGTTTACGCAGCTTGGCAGCCATTTTTAGAGAATGGTCAGAGTTGTGCCGGGAGTATACTTCAGGCAATACAGCCATAGCAGGACTCCCAGGCCAACAAGTCCCTCAGCTTGAAGCTGGTTTTCAATTATGGCCATTATGAACCGAGGATATAATATCCAACGGTTAGCAAGTTGTTTTTGGGCCATATCCTTGAGCTCTAAAAATAGTATTTTAGAAATTTTAAAGGTTGTTGCTCAAGGATGGAGTACATTACCTGTTGCCACCTTGTGGACATTTGATCCCATGATGAAGTCTTGGGGGCAAGGCAGACATTTACCATATGAAAGATGAGACGTTCGGCATCCTGGAAATGTTTCTTCAATATGGTAGATGCACTCAGGTTACCTTGGTATCCATGGTGTAAACTTGTTGTGATTATGGATTATGTTGTGGAATCATCAGTGAGTGTCTGGAAGGTGTCTGAGGATGATTTGTAACATGTTGACTCATGTCACAGACAGTTGTCACTAGAATTATCTATTAGATTATGCATATTGGTTTAACAGAAATGATTGGAATAAGTGACAATGATATTAATTGTGAATGGCCATATTGGTGTGTTCATCTTGTAGGTTGGAGTGTCAAGCAAGACATTAAGTCATTGTTGATATGAGACACGAGGTGAATTTAGATTTTTTTTGTAGTTAAGAGTAATCTGAGAGTTTTAGGTAGTTAGGTGAGCAAATGATAGATCTGTTGTGTTTGGATAAGAGTTGAAAGTGGCATCATGATTGAGGGTTTGGCAAGAGTTCTGTAGTAATGACCACTTTTTACGATGGACAACTGATAGAGACTCTGTGTCATTAGAGACATGTACGTTTAAATTGGTTAAGAGATTCGGCATATATTGTGGATTAACAGAAAAGCCGTTTGGTAAGGTGACTGATTAAATCAATGCGTTGTGAAACTTGGTCCAGTTGGCGATTTTGAGATGTTGGACACATTGTCTGGTTTAGTTGCATGGTCGCCATTGATGAAAGAGGTACAGAGTTTTTGAACGTTAGGTTTGAGAAGAGAGCTCTGAGGGTATAAGTTTTAACGGGTAGGTTAGAAAAGTCTGAAGGTTTTGGTGTTATCATCATTTGTTGAAACTACTGATGACGTGGTATTAACTTTCAGAGTTTGTGAAATGACTGACCGTATGGTGTGATCAGTTTGTTATAAAACAACTGAAGACTTGGTTTTAACCGGCAGACGTTGAAACAGCTGAAGTCTCTGATTTAGTCATCAGTGTTTAAAACTACTGAAGACAGTTTTGACTTTAGGTGGTGTGAAACACCTGAGGACATGGTGTTTGTCATCATTTGTTGTAAACAACTGAAGACTTGGTGTTAGTCTTCAGTAGTTGTAAACTTCTGAAGACATAGGTTTTCAGTTGTTTAGAAACAGCAGTTGTAGAAACAACTGAAGAGAAATTACTCATCAGCTGTTTTCGTCAATTCATAGCTTTTCAGCTGTTTCAGTCTGACCTCCACACTTACTCATCAGACTTTAAATCTGAGTTTCAGAGGTTTCATTGGTCATCAGTACTTATCTGCATTTCTGACATCAGTAGTTGTAGCTACATCAGCTGTAGTGATTTCATCAGCTGTTGTAACTACATCAGCTGTTTTAACAAATAAAGTACTTCAGTACTTGTGAGGCATGTAGCCTTCAGTAGTTATAAAAACTACTGAGGGTAAAAGAACTCATCAGTACTTATATGTGACATGGTTACCAATGATCATCAGTACTTATTACTGAGATCATCAGTAGTTGTCACTTATTCTAGCTGCAGCATACCAAGCCTTAACACCAGGTTGTGGAAAGTTGAACTATCCAAAGGCTTAGTAAAAATGTCTGCAAGCTCATCAGCACTAGGAACAAATTTTGGATCAATCAGACCTTTTTCAAAACAATCTCTAATCAAATGGTGTCTGATTTCAATATGTTTAGTCCTAGAGTGCTGGACAGGATTCTTGACAATACAAAGAGCTGAAGAGCTGTCCATTAACAATGGGGTCTTAGTCTCTGTTATGCCATAATCCAATAATTGGTTTTGAAGCCAGAGTACCTGAGATGTACAGCTTGCAGCAGCAATGTACTCGGCTTCAGCAGTTGATGTAGCAACTGAGGTTTGTTTCTTACTCTGCCAAGAAATCAAACAGTTGCCTAGGAATTGACATCCACAAGAAGTTGATTTCCTGGTCAACTTACACCCTGCATAGTCACTGTCAAAAAGGCAACTAATTTACCAGAATGTCTAGTAGATACCATAAACCTAGAGATGGAGTGCCTTGCAGATATCTAAAGATCCTCTTGACTGCAATCAAATGAGACTCCTTAGGTGCAGCCTGAAATCTAGCACAAACACATGTAGCAAACATAATATCTGGTCTAGAAGCTGTTAAATACATCAAGGACCCAATCATACATCTGTAAAGTGTTTCATCAAACACTTTACCTTTCTGATCTGTATCCAGTTGTGTGGTGTTGCACATGGGAGTAGAACAGGGCTTACAGTTTTGTAAATCAAACTTTTCCAAAAGATCTTTTGTGTATTTGGACTGATGAATGAAAATTCCATCAGCCTTTTGTTTGATTTGCAAACCCAGAAAGAACTGTAATTCTCCCATGGCACTCATTTCAAACTTCTGTTGCATCAACTTTGTAAAGGCATCACACAACTGTGGATCAGAGGATGCAAAAATAATATCATCTACATAAATTTGAACAAGTAGATTATGCTGCCCAGCTTTCTTAATGAATAAAGTCTTATCTATGGAGCCTCTAGTGAAATTATTTTCCAGAAGAAAGTTTGATAATGTCTCATACCAGGCTCTAGGAGCTTGTTTCAACCCATAAAGAGCCTTATCAAGCTTATACACCCAATTAGGATGTTTATTGTCCTCAAAACCTGGTGGTTGACATACATAAACCTCCTCTTTAATGTTCCCATACAAAAATGCACTTTTGACATCCATTTGAAAAACTTTAAGATTTTGATAAGCAGCATAAGCTAAAAACAATCGAAGTGCTTCCAGACTGGCTACAGGGGCAAAGGTTTCATCATAATCAATACCTTCTTCTTGTGCAAACCCCTGAACAACCAGTCTGGCCTTGTTCTTAACAATAAGCCCATTTTCATCAGTTTTGTTCCTAAACACCCATTTAGTGCCTATTGCACACTTACCTGGAGGTAGAGGAACCAGTTCCCACACTTGCTGTTTCTTGAACTGAAGAAGCTCAAGGTGCATGGCATCAACCCATCCATTGTCCTTTAAAGCAATGTGATAACTCTTTGGCTCTTGCTGACTGATGAAGAGAGCATAGAAGCAGAAATTTGACAATTGACTTCTTGTTGATACGCCAGTAGTGATATCACCAATGGTTTGAGACATAGGGTGATTCTTCAAATCTTGGTACACAATGAGATCAGTGCAAGTGTTTGTAGCAGGCTCAGAAACAACAGATGGTGATGGTGAAGCATTTCCTTGAAACCAATCAGTAGATGGTAATTCAAAGGAAGTTGAAGTTGTAGAAATCTCATCAGCATTTGCTGTGGATTGTGCTGCTGGAGCTACAGGAACATCAGGTCTAGCTAAATCAGGCAGTTGATCACTAAACTTGAAGAGGTGAGTACTGCTATCATCATCATCATCAGCACCAGCAGTACCACCAGGTGGTGAACTGTTGATAGGAGCAACAGCAGGAGTTTGATAAGGAACATATTGCAGTATGTCCAAATCAAATATCTCCATAGGGCTTTGTGGAATCTTGTCCTTTGGAGATTCATTAAACTTAACATGTAGAGTCTCTTCAACCATCTTTGTTCTACAGTTGAAGACTCTGTATGCTTTGCAAGTTGATGAATAACCAACAAAGTACCCTGCATCCACCTTAGGATCAAATTTTTGGAGTTGATCCCGTGTGTTGAGAATGAAACAAGGACATCCAAAAGCTCTAAAAAATGAAATTAGAGAGGCCAAATGATGAAGAACTTCATATGGAGTCTTCATCAACCTCTGATTTACTAGAGCTCTATTCTGTACATAGCAAGCTGTATTGACAGCTTCAGCCCAAAAAGTCATTGGCAGTCCAGAATCAGCCAACATGGACCTTGCAGCTTCAATAAGGGTCATGTTCTTTCTCTCCACTACTCCATTTTGTTCAGGAGTTCTTGGAATGCTAAATTGCCTCTTGATTCCCTTTGAGAGGTAGAACTCATCAAGTGTATTGTTTCTAAATTCTGTTTCATTATCACTTCTAATACACTTGACTGACAGGGAATACTGCTTCTCAGCATACAACACAAAGTTGATAATCTTCTGAGCTGCCTCATCCTTTGAATGCAAGAAGAAAGTCCATACAAATCTGGAGTAATCATCCACAATTACCAGACAGTATTTCTTCTTAGCCATACTCATCACTCTCACAGGACCAAAGAGATCCATGTGAAGAAGCTGTAAGCAGGCATTGGACTTAGGTTCTTCTATGGAGGGAAATGAAGCTTTGTGCTGTTTTCCTTTTAAACAAGCAGTGCAGTTATCTTCACATTTGAACTCCTTCATAGGCAATCCCCTTACTAAACCATGGTTTATCAGCTGATTTATGTTTTTGAGATTAAGATGACCCAGCCTTCTATGCCATAGAGTAGATTCTTGAGGGGAAGCCTTGGAAAATAGGCAAGGATGGCCTTTGAGATCTATTTTCTTGGAAAGATCTAAGGCATACACTCTTCCTGTCCTGTTGGCCTTTAGGAGAGTGTATTCATCCAACACCTTATCAATCAAACTTAGAACTTTGGATGACAGAATCCGACAGTTCTGACTGGTGAAAAGAGCAACATGGCCTTTGTCACACATTTGACTGACACTCAAGAGGTTGTACTTGCGATTTTCCACATGGTTAACATCATCAAACTTTATTTCCCCATTGGAAACAAAGCCTTTGCCAATGATGTAACCCTTTGCATCATTGCCAAAAGACACAAACCCCTTCCTTCCTTGAGAGTAGTCATTAAGAAGTGATCTGTTTCCTGTCATATGCATGGATCCTCCACTGTCTACATACCAGATGCCTCTGTGGCATGTTGAAGAACCCTGCAAAGCAAAACAAATTAGTTAGATTTTGAGACCCAAACCTTTTT
Organism: Flaveria ramosissima; assembly: GCA_025215565.1. Taxonomy (NCBI): domain Eukaryota; kingdom Viridiplantae; phylum Streptophyta; class Magnoliopsida; order Asterales; family Asteraceae; genus Flaveria; species Flaveria ramosissima. The sequence goes on from CM046036.1 coordinate 31,267,437, forward strand.
GGTTTTGGGCCTGTTCACATCAACAGATGGTAGACTAACAGGTTTATTGGAAACAGCAGCCTGAGAGGAAGAAGATGGTGAAGAAGAGGAATCCTTTGGCTTGGACCTCCTTTTCTGTGGTTTCAACATAGGAACATCTAATTGGTTAACTCTTCCCAATAGATGTTGAACCATCATAACCAGCTGTGTCTGATTTTGTGATAAAGCTTTCAGCTCTTCAGACACATTGGCATTGGAGTTTGATAAGTTCCTATGTTGCACCTTCTTCTTTTGAGCAATCTCAGCTGTTACCTGTTTAACCCCTTCCTTTTTGGATTTCTTTTTGGACTTAAGGGTTACAGGATTTGATGTTGCTGGTACAAATGTGGCTTCAAACTCAGTTTTCATTTTAACCATTTTCTCTTTAATTTCCTCTTTATGTTTGAGTTTGGATCCTCTTTTGTACCAACAATCATCTGTAAGATGATTAATCAAACCACATACTTCACATGGTTTCTTCTTCATCTGATGTTGATCATCAACTAAAGAGAATGAAACTACTGAAGACTTGCTCTTCAGTACTTTGGAAGCATTATTTGCTTTCTTGACTTCCTCTTTAGTAGTCTTCAAACTCTTTCTACTGACAGTTTTCTTCTCTTCAGTGCTGACAGTAGTTGAAGTTTGAACTTCAGGTGTTAAATCTTGCTCTCCAGTCCTTTCAGGACTTTCAGAGATAACTCCTGAGTTGATCAACTCTTTGATCATGTGAGTGTCAGCAATGGAACCATCAACATCAGCTGATTGGTTCTGAGAGGGCTTAGTGCTGACTTCTACTTTTGATGATGCTCTATCAAAAAGTGAATCACATGATGAGGTGGATTGGTTATTACTTTCTCCATCAGATTTCACTTCTGCTCTTGAAGCAAAATCTGTAGGAGGAGCAGTGTGATTATAACCAATGCCAAACTTCACATTGGAAGCAGATTGCTTACTAAGAAGCATTTCAAAACCTTTGCATGATTGTACCCATCGATCACACTCTACTTGGGTGACTGCAAGGGTTTCTTTGAGACTTCTCTGGTCTTCCAGAATAACCTCTAGCTTGGCCTTTTCATCATTTAATTGGCATTTAAGCTTATAAATCTCATCACTTTTACTATTAAGAGTAGACTCATACTCAGCTTTTCGTTTGGAAATGGTTTTCTCAAACTCAAGTTTTTGATTTATTAATGCTACATTTGCCTCTCTAATAGAGACAAAGGCAGCTATGCATGATTCAGAACATAACTTGGCTTTAGCCTCTGAAGATACCTGAGTTACCTGTGAAGATGATGCATTTGAGCAGGAACCCTCAGTGGACTCCAGAGCCATAAGTGCCAGATTCCCAAAAGGACTGTCACCACCATGTTGATCAGCACCTGTGAATAGTTGTTCATGACCAGACATGTCATTTGGCAAACTGCTCCAGTCAACAACTTCAGGGGTGAAGAAGCTGTGTTGTTGAGGTTGAGGAGGTTGATGAGATGGTTGAGGTTCAGGTAGTGCATGAGGTTGTGGTACCATAGGAGCTTGAACTTGACTGGTTTGTGGCATGTAATAACAAGGGTAAGGATATGGCGTTTGACCCTGAGGAACAAAATATGCAGGAGATTATGGTTGAGAATGATGACTAGAATTGACAGGATGTTGCCCTCTGTTTTGTTGACTATTGCCAGGGAAAGTCACAAAACGTGCAGAGGAATTAGATCCAGATGATCTACATTCTCTAGCAAAGTGTCCAAGCCTTTGGCATTTGTGACACCTCAATTTACTCTTGTCAAAACCAACTTTGGTTTTGCCTGAGAGCCCTAGGAACTTTCTTCCAGTTCTTTTGTAGAACTTCTGAGATCTGATATTTATCAAGGCCATTTGGCTCAAAATATCCATCTCTTCTAAGTCATCATCAGCAATCCCCTTGAGATCATCCATGATGAAGCATAGATTGTCATTATTACACCCAGTAAACTGACTATCAACACTCACAAATGCAGAATCAGAAATGTTTGAAGAGAAATCAATATGCTCATCATACTGCCATTCAGATGAAGCATATTCTGACTCATGACTAACCAAGGCAGTGTTGCCTGGTACAAAGTCTTCAGTGAGCTTACCATATGAAGACAGTTTTCGTTTTTCTTCTATCTCTCTCTCAAATGTGAGCAATTTCCCATGGAGTTGGGTGAGAGATAGTTTGTCCAAATTTGCACTGGAGCGTAGGACAATAGTATATGTGTCCCATCTCTCAGGCAGTGATCTGAGAAATCTATTATTCATCTGGATATTGGTGTACTCATGTTTAACCATTTTTAATTCAGAGATCAAACAAGAGAACCACTCAAACTGTTGAGTTAGTGTCTCACCCTTCCTATGAGAGAATGTCTCATATTGTTGGGCAAGGATCTCTCTATTATTTGCCAAGACCTCATCAGTTCCTCCAAATTGTTCTTTCAAGGCATTCCAGAGGTCATGGGCAGATTCATAATGCATTAGCCCAGAATAGATTTCATTGGGTAGTGCCATGGCCAGAATTCCATGGGCTTTTGCATCAATTTCAAACAATTTCTTATCCTCATCTGAGTATTGATCCCTCCTCTTCGGAACCATTTGATTGGTTTCCGGGTTATTCACCATAGGCTTGTGTGGACCATGTACCACTGATGTCCAACAACCTGAGCTGTTAACAGACAGGTGATGGAGCATACGTCGTTGCCATATGTTATACTCATTCCTAACCAGCATTGGAGGCTTGGTTGAGGAACCAGTATTGTGAGGATCATTGGAAGGAGTAGTCATTTTAGGTCCAAAAACAATTTAATTCAAGCTTTTAAAAGATTTTACACAGACCACAACAAACTCAATGAAAACCAAGAATAAATCTCAGGATGAATGACCAAAAACATAGAAAATTCAATCTCTATAACCGTTTCTTGCAAAAATGCTAATTCAATCAAACTTGGATCTTGAATAGCAGTTTCAATGATCAATTATTAGATCGATCAATGATTAACCTGCTCTGATACCATTTGTCAGGATCAGTGATCACAAGTTTGATAGTTTTGAGTGTAACGCAGCGGAATAAGATCAAGAATTAGACAAGTTGTAGCAAGAATTTGATATTCGTATGCATTAAAAACAAATACGAGAGAATATATTTCTGTGACAAGGAATGTCTCAATTATGACAAATATTTCTGCTCAATCATTCACTAATTACAATAAGGTTGACACTCCTTATATAGAGTGCAATCATTGCTGTTATCACGGGATAGTGACAACTGGCAGATCTATTACAAAAATAACTAACACTTAACAAACTACTGAAATGTTCACAACTACTGAGAACATATCAGAGTGCTAAGTACAAAATATAAAACTACTGAAACTAAACTACTGAAACTACAACGACTGAAGAACAAGCTCTTCAGTCGTTTTACAAAACTACTGAAAACATAAAACTACTGAAAGCAAACTGTCACAACTACTGAAGAAGTCCTCTTCAGCTGTTATGACAACTTCTGATACTTGGTCTTCAGCACTTGTGTCTTCAGACTTTGTGTTCAGCACTTGTGTCTTCAGACTTTGTCTAGTTGTCTTCAGACTTTGTCTTCAGCACTTGTCTTCAGACTTTGTCTTCAGCACTTGCCTTCAAACTTTGTCTTCAGCACTTGTGTCTTCAGACTTTGTCTTCAGCACTTGTGTCTTCAGCACTTGTCTTCAGACTTTGTAATCAGTTGTTGTCTTCAGCTGTTGTGGACTTCAGCGGTTGTTGTGACGTTTGTGGGACTTAAAAGATTTTTCTGATCCGGCTCATTGGTTCTTTTGGTCAAACAGTTCTTGAAGCTTTAATTAGTGTCCTATTTCTCCTCTCAGCAACACCATTTTGCTAAGGAGTCCTTGGAGCACTATATTGTCTTGTAATACCTTTTTCATCACAAAATGTATCAAGGATTTGATTTTTGAATTTAGTTCTTTGATCACATCTTATGGTTTTGACCTTGTGATCACATTGATTCTCAACCTTTAAAACGAAGTTCTTTAGAATCTCGTGGTCTCATCCTTAGTTCTAAGAAAGAAGACCCAAGTGAGTCTAGTAAAGTCATCTGTAATCACCAAACAATAAGAGGTCCTTCCTACACTCATTACACTGGTGGGGCCAAAGAGATCCATATACAATAAGTGTAGGGGATTAATGATGGAATTTCTTTCCTTTGGCTTGTGAGATACCTTGTGTTGCTTCCCTTTCAGGCATGCAACACAGTGGTCATAACTTGTAAACTCTTTCTTTGTTATTCCAGTTACCAAATCATTCTTAATTAATTTATTCATGTTTTTAAAGTTTACATGGCACATTCTGTTATGCCAGAGGAAAGATTCATCATTATTTGCTTTAGATAGAAAGCATGAAACTTCTCTTGAGGGAGATGTTTCTTGCAAATCCATCTTGTACATGTTCCCTTTCCTAGGGGCTCTGAGCAAGATGTGCTCATGAGGAATGACCACCCCGGCCTGAGAACATTGCACCCATGCTTAGTGAAGAGCATGTTATGACTCTGATCACAAAATTAGAATACACTCAAAAGATTGTACCCAAGCTCCTTGACAAAGTTTACCTTCTCAATGCTGAACTTACCATTTGTGACCTTGCCCCTTCCTGTAATGTAACCTTCTGCATCTCCTCCAAAAGCAACTGGTCCTCCGTTAATTCTTTCAAACTTTTGGAGTAGTGACTGGTCCTCCATTAATTCTTTCAAACTTTTGGAGTAGTGACCTATTACCTGTTATGTGCCTGGAACAACCACTGTCAATGATCCATCCATTTCTGTTTGTCTTGAGCTATTCCTGCACAAAAGAGATGGTTAGTTACATTTGGAAACCCAAGCCTCATTGGTCTTGGGCTCATCAAAAGAAGTTGAAGACAATACAACAGTAATTGATCCTATAGTCATGCTAGAAGGATCATTTGCTGATGTTGATGAAGAACTTTCAGCCACTTGGTCTTTCTTTGACTTCCACACCACCTTTGGAAGCTTAGACTTGACCTTCAATACTTATAAAGTTTTGATGACTTCGGAAGTTTTGATGACTGGACCTTCGGAAGATCTTGCTTTCACTGCATCGAGCTTCAGTGCTTCGGAAGTATTCCTTTCTTCTGAGACCAAATTTTCTTCCGAAGGCAAGTTTTCACTTGTCTTCTTCTTCATTTTGGAGCTTTCAAAGGAAAGAGATTTTCCTTCCGAAGCTTGCTTCTTCTTCTCCAAACTCTTAGAAGTTTCTTTCTTTGTCATGTGGAGAGTACCCTTTGGATTGTAAACACAATCCTTAGAAAGATGAGAGGTACTCCCACACATAACACAGTCCATTTTCTTCCTTCTAGGAGTTTTCCTATGTGAACAAGGCTAAACTTGATCACTTTCCTTCTCTATCTTCATCTTTGTAAATGTTGTGGCAATTCTTGTGGGGATAGAACTACCTTTGGAGCTGGATGGTTCAGGTTGTTCAATAGTGATATACAACTGATCAGCCTTCTTTTTGATGATGTGATGATTTGGACATGAACCAGAACTCTTGTTGATGGAGTTCAAGTTGGTGTCTAAAGCCTTCACCACTTCAAGTCATGCAGAGATGAAGACTTTTTCTGTGTAGAATTGAAGGTGGCCTTGATCTCTTGAGCCTTCTTGGACTTTCTTTTGGCCTTCCTGATCAAGTTCTATCTCCTGGACTTGGTTATCCTAATAGCTTTGCTCTCCTCAGAGGGATGGTGACCCTTCTTATAATGCTCTTTTTCACTCTTCTCAAAGCCATTCTTCATCATCTCCTCTTCATCCTCTTTAGTTACAAGGTCTATGAGGGGAAGCTCATCTTCACAAGTTCCACACCTAGGAGATCTTATAGACAAGATTGTGTGTAGAGGAGCTATCTCACAAGATCCCAGTCCCTGCTTATTTTGATAACAAACTTTTGCATGCAAGAATGAGGATATTATGTTCTTGAATGTCTCTTCTTCAGGAACACATTTTTCTGCCTTGGCTTACAAGCTCAGCCTGGCATTCAGTAGTAATGAGGTCTTTGATCTGAGTCCTGTAGTTTGTGTGCTCATGTTTCAGAGTTGAAATGGTTTTCTCTAAGTCCTCTATCTTTAGTTTATAATCATTTTCATCTCTCTTAAAATCAGCTTTTAAGATATTTAAAGACTCAAGATCAGATCTCATTTCTAAGTTATAGGACCTATATCTATTAACTTTAACAATACATTTAGGAGTGCAACGATGTTCCAATACCTTGGCTTCATCGTGGTTTGCCATGAGTGCTTGGTATGAAGATGCATCTTCTACCTGAAAGCTCCAGTCAAAGCCTCCTTCTTCAACAGCAATTGCAGCTTGCTACTTTGGCTTTTCATTCTGGGGAGCTTTAATCAGTGTAGTTTGGTCTGGTTTGTGTTTGGCCACCATTTGTCCTTGGTGCCTTACACTCCCTGCAAAGCGTCCCATCTGGTTACAGTTGTAACATTTTACTTTGTTTTTATCAAACCTAAACTTTCCACTGGCTGCATTGCTTGGAAACTTTCTCCCGGTCCTCTTGTAGAACTTCTTGGCTTTGTGAGTGAGAAGAGCCATCTGCTGAACTATCTCCATGTACTCCAGATCATCTGGATGGATACAGTCCAAATCTTCAAGGGTGAAGAGAAAGTTGCATGTGGTTTCATCAGCAGAGACATAGGCATGAGAAGAACTTGTCTCTTGGAAAGGACTTCCTTGAGTGTAGCTTTCTCTTGGAGTCTCTGGGAAGGTGATGAAAAGGCCCTTTTGTGAGTTGGCAGGGTAGCATATGAGATGATGTTGTGGTTCAATGCTTTCCCTTTCAACCACATGGATGGCTGAACTCAGTTGATGGCTAGAGTTACCAGATGAGTTTTGCATGTTCATCTCCATCTGGTAGCCACTAAGAATACCATACAACTCTTTGAGAGTAAAAGTCTTAAGGTTCTCAGTCCTCTTGATAACAACACAATAATGTGTCCATTATCTCGGAAGAGAGGACATAAACTTCCTTACAATGTCCCTGTTCTCAAGAGTTACTCCAACATCCATTAGAGTGTCCACAATCTCAACATACCTGAAGTATTGTTGAGTCATGGTTTCACATACCTTGAAGGTGAAGTTTTCAAACTGCTGCTTCAGGAGATCTTTCTTGTTCTCCTTTGCTTCAGTAGACCCCTCATACATCAGCTTCAGTGCTTCCCATAGTTGCTTGGCAGTTTTGCACTTCTTGAAGCCTCTGTAGATGGAGTTTGGAAGAGTAGTTTGAAGGGCTATCATAGCTTTCTGATCAATATCTATTCTCTTCCTGTCTGCTTCAGAGTAATCAGCCACAGCCTTTGGAATCATACAACCACCAGTAGCAGAAGTGGTGCTTAGTATGTAAGGTCCTTCATCAACAGAGTCCCACATCCTGGAGTCTTGAGAGTTGATGAAGCCTTCCATTCTTTGACACCAAGTATCAAAGTCTTCAGGAGTGATAAGTGGAGACTTTGTCATAGTTCCAGTTTCCATATCAGCTTTGGTAATAGCTGCCATTTGAGTTGTTAAGTATTTTGTGTGTGTGAGGGATCTTAAGATAATGAGATCTTATATCAAGAGCCTGGAGTGCTCTGATACCAAATGCAGGACCGGTGAAGGGTATGCACTTACAACACAACAACACAATGAGGAGAGTTCCTTAGAACACTTAACAGATCAAATAAGGAACTGGTTAACTTAAGTGAAAGATGCTAAGAACACAAGTAAGAATGAGACAGAACAAGATAGCAAACAACACAAGTATTTGTTTTTCAAGAATGTTGTATATTGTTTCTCAAGTTTTACAAATGTTACAAAGCATACTTAGAAAGTTACAAGTACTTGAGATACATATACTACATCCCACAGCCGGCCTTACTTTGAAGGCCAGCTGGATACATAAGACTAGACAACAAAATCAAATGTAGAGTCAAAAGGAAGATTGGCTTTTGACTAGTGACTATGACATGCCATAGCTCACATCCTAATATTACAAAAAGGATAAAAGTACATAAAGTAGAAAGCACAGACAAAAGACCTCAATGTACAATTATCAAAAGCATGGACCTTTTCACTAACTCATGTAAGTTGGTGACTAAACAAAGTTGTAGTGGAAAGGTGGTCCAGCTTTATGGTAAAATACATCAAATAAAAGCATGTCTCTAAAAGTCTTCGGTAGAAATCTATCTTCATTCTTTGGCTTTGGAAGACTTTGTCTTTGAAGCTTCGGAAGACTTCACTTTTGGCTTCGGAAGATGTTGGTCTTGGCTTCGGAAGATATTACACTTAGAATATTTCTAGTGCAAGGAGTAAAACTTCCGAAGCATTTCTACCTATGTTCTTCAGTGCATGCATGCAGAGAGACTTTGGATGTTTTGGCTGCATCAGACATATAGGAATCCTTACAAAGCTCAATATCAACACCAGTTCTTCAATAATCGAACGAAACAGCTTCATAATCTTCAAAATTGATTCAATGTAACAGATATCAACTCAATCTTCAAGTATCGAATAAAATGAACTCACGAACATCTTCAAACAAATCTTCTTCTCAATCCATCTTGAGCAACAAGGCTCCAATACCAATTGTAAGGATCGTTAAAATGTAAAGATCGATCTCGTAATTGTGAATGCGGAATGTAAACAATTACGAATTAGAAGTAGAAGAATCAAATGAACAAACACAACATAAATAAACTTCTCTTCTATTCCTCTCTGAATTCAAGTGTTTACAAGTGAGTACAAATTCGGGAATGTGATCAAAAGCTTAACAATTACAAAAGTGTAACACTCGGAAATTTTCTTTGAAGCCGACGAATGAAGAAAAAGAAATAAAATCCAAATTTGAGGGATCAAACTTGCCAAAATGGGAGAAGGTTGAATGAGTGGGAGTATAAAAGAGGGGAGGGTAGCCCACACCCTCCCCCACACTCACAAAATCAGTCATAGAGAGAAAAGAGAAAGAAAGTGGTCTCAAGCTTCGAGTTTTCGCGGATTCGAACGTGAAAGTTGAAGTGTAGCGGGTTAGATCGAAGCTCTATTCGACAGGGTTGTTTGTGTGAGTTCTAGGACCCCTCTTTTACACACTTTTGAACGATTTTGGGGCTGGAACACATCTGAAACCCGTTTTTGAAAAGTTGGGTGTTGAACCCGTTTGTATGCGTATGTGTATGTGTTTGATGTGGGTGGGGTTTGATTTCGGGCTTGTGTGTGATTGAATGGTGTTGTGGTAGGTGTTTCTAAGGTTTAGGATGGTTGATTTGGGCTTAGAACGAGTTTGGGAGTGCTTGGAGGTCGAAAAGGGCAGTTTGCGTTCGGGATGAACTGCATTTTGCATCAGCTAGGGCTAGGCGGCCGAATGGCATGCGACTGGAGGCCATACGGCCGATTGGCATGCGACTGAGGTCCATGCGCACGATTGCCATGCGACTGAGGTCCATATGCATGAAAGTCATGCGACTGAAGTTCACGTGCGTGTAAGGCATGTGATTGAAGGTTATGCGACTGAGGTCCATGCGCCTGGAGGCCATGCGACTGAGGTTCATACGCACGAAGGTTATGCGACTGAGGTCCATGCGCCTGGAGGCCATGCGACTGAGGTTCATTCACATGAAGGGTATGCGACTGAAGCCCATGCGCCTGAAGTCATGTGACTGAAGGCCATACGCATGAAAGCTATGCGACTGAGAGTCCATACGCATAGGTGTCCATTCGACCATAGGTCCATTCGCATAGGGTCCATTCGCCTGATGTCAATTTACCTAAGTGTTCAGTCGCCTGGGAGGCCATGCGAATGGAGGATGTCCATACACCCAAGTAGGGCTCATACGCCCAAAAGAACGATGGTTTATTCTCTGACTTTCGGGGGAAAGTGCAGATGTAGGTTTTGACTTGGGAGATTCCCGGGGATTTATGTAAGTTGACTTTGGAGGTCATAGATGATATGATGGGCATGTGTGATGTATGATTGATGTATGATGATGTATGATTGATGCTTATCCATGATGGTGTGTATGATGTATGTTATGTATGTATGATGATGCCCTGTATGGTGATGTTGTATGTTTATGTTCCTTAGTATGTGTGGTTATTTTTCCCATGGCTTTACGTTGAATGTTAATGAATGAAATGAAAGTATTATGTAACGTAAAGTGGAAGATAATGAAAAAAGGAACATGATGAATGAATGCATGCATTAATGAATGAAAGAAAGTATGAAAGGCTTGCAAGCAAAATGTAGAAGTGCACGGCTCTAAAATACCGTAAGCTCAACTGTGAATGGTTTAGCTAACCCTTAAGGATACACACAGGAGTTCCAGTCTTTGTGACTGACCAACGGTGTGGTACATGGTGTATAGTGATTACTCACCTTGGTGTTGGTGCCAGGCTATGTGCAGTGTGGAAGTCATTTATGATCTTCAGCCCAGTACTCGAGTTATGCATATTGTTGGGGGTGTAGTATACAGTGGTGTATAATGATTACTCACCTCGATGCTGGTGCCAGGCTATGTGCAGTGTGGAAGTCATTTATGATCTTCGGCCCAGTACTCGAATTATGCATAATGTTGGGGGTGTAGTATACGATTGGGATCTTTGTCGCTTACCCCGGTGCTGGTGCCAGGCTATGTGCAGTGTGGAAGTCAATTATGAACTTCGGCCCAGTACCCTATTGATTTGGGACATAGCTAATGACACTGATCCAGATTGTGATAAAAAGATAATGTGATAATGAAGGAAAGGGCTAATGAAAGTATGTGATGAACAGTAACGGAAGATAATAATGATATTATCTATGTGTACGTATGATGTATGATCACATGCAAAAGTAAAGAACGGTTTTAAACGAAAGAAAAGTATGTTTTATTATAAAACTAGGACTCACTTAGCAACGCTGACTTTCATGTGTTTCCAGTTGGCAGGTAATGGTTGCTGAGGATGGCACGGGGCGACTACTCAGCTCTTTTGGATGGCATCCATTTTTATAATGCTTTTGTGATGTAATGCAACATGTATTTTGTAACTTGATAACGATGTATTGTTTTGCAAAAGCTTTTATGATGAAATGGAATGTTGTTTCAATATTTCCGCTGCAACGTTTTATTTAAGTTAATGTAATTATATGTTTTATGTGCGATGATTGGCCAGCTGTAAGCGTCCCGGGAACAGGGCCTTACAAGTTGGTATCATAGCCAAAGTTTAAGTGAAACGGGTAAATTTACCAAATAAACCTTAACTTAAACTGAAATTGGGACGGGAAGGGAATGGGATGCCAATCTGAGGTGCTGTGTGCCATCAAGTATTTTCTTAATAATAATCGGTATTACGTGCGCATGTTATGTGGTTTATGTGTTGTATGTAGATTTAGATACTAATGTAGTCAGGATATGTAATGCTCGGGGTATGAAGAGTAAAGTAAGTGGCTAATGACAACTGGCCACTGTTATTAGGGACTTACTATACTTGACATACACTTAGCTGTTCCCTTGAATGACCGTGTTGGTGTTTGAATCTTTCAGTGTGTCTAGAGGATGACCGGTGGTAGATCATCTAAAGCTTCGCGCGGTGGAGGTCGTGGTGGACGTGGTGCTGGGCCACGGGCCACGAGAGGGAGACCTAGAGCTGAAGAGGTGGTTCATGAAGAAGCGGAGACCCCTCATCCGGAGGCTGGGGATGAGAGTGTGAATTTGAGGGCCTCAGTGAAAGAGGCAGTTGTAGAGGAGGTTCATCAGGTCATGCAGACGATCCTACCATCTGTGGTGACCGAAGTGATTAAGGCTCTAAAGGAAGGAGAAAGGAAAGAGAGGAACAGGACCGCGGGGGGGACAGGAGAGGCCGGAGACCGAAACGGTTCTCTCCGATGATGAACAAGAGGAAGAAGAGCCTGCGCCGGAGGCGGCACGAGGCTGTATTTATGGGGAATTTATGAGATGCAAGCCTCCGACTTTCGATGGAAATGGCACTGCTGCTGCTGCTCACCGGTGGGTGAGAGAGATGGAGGCTGTACTTGGTATCAGCGAGTGCCGAGAAGACCAGAAGGTGAAGTTTGCTGCTCACTCGTTTGTGGAATCGGCTCTGTGTTGGTGGGACAATATTGTCCAAGCTGAGGGTAGCAGGGCTATCGGGAGGATGAGGTGGACAGAGTTGAAGAGGCTGGTGATTGAGGAGTTCTGTCCTCACCGTGAGATGGACAAATTTGAAAGAGAGTTCCTGCAGCTGGAGGCAGGAACCATGACACATCAACAATACACCACTAAATTCAACAAAATGGCACGGCTGGTGCCAGATCAGGTGACGCCTCTGTCACGATAGATTAAGAGATACATTCAAGGCTTGCCGGCGGATGTCCGTAGGCACATGATCGTTGCCCGACCGAGCACGTTGAGGTCGGCGGTAGATTTGGCGGGGAGATTATACGATGAAAGAACTGCGATGATGACAGAAGCTAGCAAGAAAGGAGAAGGTGATCGGAATTGGAACGTGAAGCGATTTGGACGTGGCGGAGCCACTCCAAGTAACAAGGGTGCACGGGTGGATGACCGGCGTGAGGTCACATCCGGTGTGGGGTCGAGCAGGTGTGACAAGTGTGGACAAAAACACCCTGGGGAATGTAGATTGGGGACTAATGTCTCTTTTCGTTATGGAAGGACCGGACATGTGGCGAAGAACTGCGGTGTGAGGAGGTGTTATTCTTGTGGTGAGGAAGGCCACATGAGCAGGGATTGCAAGAAGCCGAGGGCTGAGGGTTCGGGAGTGAAGAAGGCTGGAGGAGAAGGACAAGTGCTAGAGCATTCGTGATGACGCAGAGGGAGGCTAGGACGGACCCCGATGTTGTGTCAGGTACGTTTCAAGTAAACCAAACTTTAGCCTCTGTATTATTTAATTCTGGTACTAGTAAAAGTTTTATTTATGCTGCTTTTTGTGCTAAACTGCCTGTTAGTAGTAGGAGTGTTGATGCGCCCTTTGATGTAGAAACTGCCATAGCTAAGTCTACCAGGATTTCTGAGATGATAGAAGGTTGTGATGTGGAATTAGAAGGTCACAAGTTTCCTGTTAGACCATTCGTGATGACCTTAGGTGGTTTTGATGTAGTTCTTGGGATGGATTGGTTAGCGGACTTCGAGGCGAACATTGTGTGTCGCAAGAAGATGATACGGTTGACAGCGCCTGACGGGGTCACGGTGACGGTTTAAGGTGATCGAGGCTACGACTGAGAAGCTCGAAAGGATCAAAGCCTTTATGAAGGCAGCCAAAGATAGACACAAGTCGTATGCCGATAAGAGACGTAGACCGATCGAGTCCCAGGTGAGTGTGAAAGTCTCACCTTGGAAGGGTATCATTCGGTTCAAAAAGCGGGGCAAATTGAGCCCGGGATACATAGGGCCTTTCCGAATCATTGCTCGAGTAGAAGAGGTGGCTTATAGGTTAGAGTTACCAGATGAGTTAAGTAGAATTCATCTGACGTTCCAGGTATCTCATCTGAGGAAACGTTTGGCAGAAGAAGATATGATTGTTCCATTGGATGATATCGAGGTAGATGAACGGCTCAATTATGTGGAGCAACCAGTGGCAATCATCGATCGAAAAGAGAAGTGGTTGAGAAATAAAGTGGTTCCACTTGTGCGCGTACAGTGGAAGCACAGAAAGGGATCTGAGCCTACGTGGGAGACTGAAGAAGAGATGAGACAACATTACCCACTTTTGTTCGAGGAATAACAGGTTTCGGGGACGAAACCTAAATAAGGGGGGTGGACTTGTAACACCCGGAATTTTCTTTGAAGCCGACGAATGAAGAAAAAGAAATAAAGTCCAAATTTGAGAGACCAAACTTGCCAAAACGGGAGAAGGTTGAATGAGTGGGAGTATAAAAGAGGGGAGGGCAGCCCACACCCTCCCCCACAGTCACAAAATCAGCCATATAGAGAAAAGAGGAAGAAAGTGGTCTCAAGCTTCGGGTTTTCATGGATTAAAGCGTGAAAGTTGAAGTGTAGCGGTTAGATCGAAGCTCTATTCAACGGGGTTGTTTGTGTGAGTTCTAGGACCCCATTTTTCACACTTTTGAACGATTTTGGGGTTGGAACACATCTGAAACCAGTTTTTGAAAAGTTGGGTGTTGAACTCGTTTGTATGCGTATGTGTATGTGTTTGATGCGGGTGGGGTTAGATTTCGGGCTTTTTTGTGCTTGAATGGTGTTGTGGTAGGTGTTTCTAAGGTTTAGGATGGTTGATTTGGGCTTAGAATGAGTTTGGGAGAGCTTGGAGGTTGAAAAGGGCAGTTTGCGTTCGGGATGAACTGCATTCTGCATCAGCTAGGGCTAGGCGACAGAATGGCATGAGACAGAAGGCCATACGGCCGATTGGCATGCGACTGAGGTCCATGCGCACGATTGCCATGCGACTGAGGTCCATACGCATGAAAGTCATGCGACTGAAGTTCACGTGCCTGTAAGGCATGCTATTGAAGGTTATGCGACTGAGGTCCATGCGCCTGGAGGCCATGCGACTGAGGTTCATACGCACGAAGGTTATGCGACTGAGGTCGATGCACCTGGAGGCCATGCGACTGAGGTTCATTCGCACGAAGGGTATGCGACTGAAGCCCATGCGCATGAAGTCATGCGACTGAAGGCCATACGCATGAAAGCTATGCGACTGAGAGTCCATACACATAGGTGTCCATTCGCCCATAGGTCCATTCACATAGGGTCCATTCGCCTGATGTCAATTCACCAAAGTATTCAGTCGCCTGGGAGGCCATGCGACTGGAGGATGTCCATACACCCAAGTAGGGCTCATACGCCCGAAAGAACGATGGTTTATTCTCTGACTTTTAGGGGAAAGTGAAGATGTAGGTTTTGACTTGGGAGATTCCCGGGGGTTTATGTAAGTTGACTTTGGAGGTCATAGATGATATGATGGGCATGTGTGATGTATGATTGATGTATGATGATGTATGATTGATGCTTATGCATGATGGTGTGTATGATGTATGTTATGTATGTATGATGATGTCCTGTATGGTGATGATGTATGTTTATGTTTATGTTCCTTAATATGTGTGGTTATTTTTCCCGTGGCTTTACATTGAATGTTAATGAATGAAATGAAAGTATTATGTAACATAAAGTGGAAGATAATGAAAAGAGGAACATGATGAATGAATGCATGCATTAATGAATGAACGATAGTATGAAAGGCTTGCAAGCAAAATGTACAGAGGTGCTCGGCTCTAAAATGCCGTAAGCTCAACTGCGTATGCTTTAGCTAACCCTTAAGGATACACGCAGGGTTCTAGTCTTTGTGACTGACCAACAGTGTGGTACATGGTGTATAGTGATTACTCACCTCGGTGCTGGTGCCAGGCTGTGTGTAGTGTGGAAGTCATTTATGATCTTCGGCCCAGTACTCGAGTTATGCATAATGTTGGGGGTGTAGTATACAGTGTTGTATAGTGATTACTCACCTCAGTGTTGGTGCCAGGCTATGTGTAGTGTGGAAGTCATTTATGATCTTCGGCCCAGTACTCGAATTATGCATAATGTTGGGGGTGTAGTATACGATTGGGATCTTTGTCGCTTACCCCGGTTCTGGTGCCAGGCTATGTGCAGTGTGGAAGTCAATTATGAACTTCGGCCCAGTACCCCATTGATTTGGGGCATAGCTGATGACACTGATCCAGATTGTGATAAAAAGATAATGTGATAAAGAAGGAAAGGGCTAATGAAAGTATGTGATGAACAGTAACAGAAGATAATAATGATATTATCTATGTGTACGTATGACGTATGATCACATGCAAAAGTAAAGAACGGTTTTAAACGAAAGAAAAGTATGTTTTATTATAAAACTAGAACTCACTCAGCAACGCTGACTTTTATGTGTTTCCAGTTGGCAGGTAATGGTTGCTGAGGATGGCACAGGGCGGCTACTCAGCTCTTTTGGATGGCATCCATTTTTATAATGATTTTGTGATGCAATGCAACATGTATTTTGTAACTTGATAACGATATATTGTTTTGCAAAAGCTTTTATGATGAAATGGAATGTTGTTTTAATGTTTCCGCTGCAACGTTTTATTTAAGTTAATGTAATTATATATTTTATGTGCGATGATTGGCCAGCTGTAAGCGTCCCGGGAACGGGGCCTTATAAAAACATACTAACTATATATACTAATTAGTATGTTCTTGCGCGAGATCAACTTCTCACGCGACAGGAATAAGTCACGCGATAAGTATACTTCTTTTATGAACCTAGCCTTTATGGATTACAATATCAAGTGAAAATCAAAAACTCAAATCATGTAAGAAATACAAGAAAGCGAGAACTCTAAGATGATGAATAAAAATCTCATCACGCGAAAACTTGGAGTTGCCGCGCGAGAAATTGATGTTCCCGCGCGAGAACATCTGGATAGTATATATAGATGTTTTTCCTTTGTATTTCAGTATGTGTGTTCATTTTATAAAATTGCTTTGAGGATGAGAGAGCAGAGAGTTGTGTGATAGGCCACCTGAGGGGAGCTCACTTCGGGTGGATCGAGCTTAAACGATGTAAACTCTTTTGGTATTGTAATTGTTTGATTAATAATATTCGATTGAGTTTGTTTGAAGTTCGTTGATATCACACACGCACATATCCGTCTTAATTTGATTATCAAGTGCAATAATATGTGGAATCGATCGAGTCGAGGACTTTACATTTGGTATCAGAGCAAGGTGTTGCTCTTGATACACAAATTTTCATCCCGCGATCATCCGTTTAAGACGTTAAACATGGAGGTTGA
This sequence comes from Flaveria ramosissima, assembly GCA_025215565.1. Taxonomy (NCBI): domain Eukaryota; kingdom Viridiplantae; phylum Streptophyta; class Magnoliopsida; order Asterales; family Asteraceae; genus Flaveria; species Flaveria ramosissima. The sequence continues at coordinate 31,284,293 of CM046036.1, forward strand.
AGATCTAAAGGTTTAGATCGAGTTTGGACTGATTTTGAAGGAGAAGAAGGTGAAACCGAGGGTGAACACACACGAAATCGGCTTTGTTACATCATTATGCTCAGTATCTTCATCTTTTGGTGCAAAACAAAGATTTCAGACCATAGCAGTAATTCAAAATCATAAAAGTCGATTTTGGTTGAAGTTTTCGCGGGAGTAAATGCATCGTGCGAAAACTTTGCAAAAATAACCGTATTTTGCGATAACTTTTTCATGAGAGAACTTTTCATGAGAAAACTTTTCCATGCGAAAACTTTCACGCGAAAACTTCCATGCGAAAACTTTCATGTGAGAACTTTCCATGTGAGAACTTTCATGTGAGAACTTTCTATGTGAGAACTTTGTCATGAGAAAACTTTCCATGACAAAACTTTTCATGAGAAAAGTTTATGCAAAATTTTCGCAGCAGTAACCGTCATTTGCGAAAATTTTCTCATGCTAAAACTTCACCATGTTACTTAAACAATGGGTTTTTGTGATGTTTGATCAAGTTCAAGATTCTATATCTACAAAATTTGGTTCGGGTCGTTTGTGAATTGAAACTTGACAATGTGGGCTTATCTTATCTTACTGACGGAGACAATGATCGAACGGGTTGATTAAGTGAAGAATTAAGATTGTTTGGTATTCTTGCTCTAAAAATATGGGCTTATTACATCTTACTTAGGGGAAGAATACTTTAGATGATCTAGTTCGTTATCAAAGAATCTTATCATCCGATTGAAAAATCGGGTTTTTCTGGAATCCAGAATGGAAGTTGGATCTCTCTATCATATGCCTAATACATTTTAAGTTGTAAGTTATTACGATAGAAAAGTTTAATTTTGATTTAGACGTGATATCCTTTATGAAGCTATACATTAGGAGGAAGTTAAAGTTGAGGGGGAAGACTAAAGTGATAGATAACTGATGATCAGATAATTCTTGAAGACTGAAGCAAACATAACTTAATATCATAATCCATAGGGGGGGATTGTAAGGACCTAGCCTTTATGTATTACAATATCAAGTAAAAAGCAAAAACTCAAATAATGCAAGAAATACAAGGAAGCGAGAACTCCAAGATAATGAATAAAAATCTCATCGCCCAAAAACTTGAAGTTGTCGTGCGAGATTGATGTTCTCGCACGAGAACATCTGGATAGTATATATAGATGTTTTTTCTTTGTATTCTAGTATGTGTGTTCATTTTATAAAAGTTCTCTGAGGGTGAGAGAGCAGAGAGTTGTATGATAGGCCATCCGGGGGAGCTCACCTTGGGTGGATCGAGCTTAAAAGATGTAAACTCCTTTGGTATTGTAATCGTTTGATTAATAATATTTGATTGAGTTTGTTGATATCACACACGTACACATCTGTCTTAATTTGATTATCAAGTGCAACAATATGTGGAATCGATCGAGTCGAGAACTTTACACTTCTCGCACGGTAACTCTAAACTTCTCGCTTGTCTTGAACTTGATTTTTATCTTTATTTGATTTCCCGAGCCTTTGAGTTCAACCCTTACAATTACCAGGTTAGAATTTTCGTATATTTTATGGTCTGAATAAACATTTACTAAATATTTATTAATGAATTAGTAACTATAAAATGTTATTTTGAGATAAGATAATATAGAATTACGACATAAGTAAATACTTTAATTAAATTAAAATGTTATTTTCCGTAAAGTTTAATTTTAAAAAGAGTTTGTTAAACATTTCATTCTGAAAAATTGTTTTTGAAGAAATCTCTTTTTCATAGAAATCTCGATTTTAATAAAGTTTGATTTTTTATTATATTTTATAGATAGTTTTTTTGTATTTCAGAAACTACATTAATTAGGCTATGGATTTAGAAAAAATCTCATTGTCTAAACTTCAGTTTATAATTATTTTTGTTTAAAAATAATATTTTTATTTCAAAAAAAAATTCATCCATTATAAAACCTGTGCTTTAAAACGACCGTTTTAAAATATTACCTATTTTTTTAAAACTATGTTGTTTTAGAAACTTTATTATATTTAATTTTTTAATGTTTGAAAATGGTATTTTTAATCTAGGAATCTAGTTTTAGTTTTTCTTAAACTATATTTTTAGAAAATATTGATTTTAGAAATATCTAAATTTATAAAATGAGAGATTCAAGAAGAGAGAAGAGAGAGTGACAGAGAGACGTGAGAATAAATAACAACCCTAATATAACAATCACGACTTGTTATAATGTAACCCATAAAATATACGAAGTCCATTGGAACCCTGATTCGGTAACCTTAAATGAACTTAACAAGTCAAAACGTAAGTTGTTGTAAGCTTATGAACAATCGTTCGGACCCATATTTATAACAATCACGACATGTTGTATGTCATGACAATCAAATATATATATATATATATATATATATATATATATATATATATATATATATATATATATATATATATATATATATATATATATACCAATAGTTATGTGAAAACCAAAGAAAACCAAGGAAAACAATTACATAATTCATATGTTTTATGTTATTTTAATTGTTAAAAGGTTATTTAAGCATTTTTTACATATATGTTGAACATAAATACGAGAATGAAGAGTTTTACATATATGTAACACTATGTCGAATGAAAAATGGTTACGTATACGTAACCTATATGTGACGTATGTGTAAAACCATGCTACGGTTTTTCATTTGATCCATGCCCTTGTTTATATATACACACATACAAATATAAGGGGTAGTGATAAAAAATTTATAAGTTATGTGATCGATTTCATTGGTTTTCTCTAGTTTTTACATAACTTTGTGGTTTTCTTAGGATCCCTCCTCTCTCTCTCTCTCTCTCTCTCTATATATATATATATATATATATATATATATATATATATATATATATATATATATATATATATATATATATATATATATATATATATATACTAGTAGGGACCCGCGCGATGCGGCGGCACCTACAATTTACAACATGATACTCGCTTCTTGGTTAGTTTATCAATCCTTTAATAATATAGATTTTATTATATGCCTATTAGTGTCCTATAAAGAACAATATAATGTTGGTTATTTTCAGCATACCATCTAATAGTTCAACAAATCAAGAGACAAAAATAAACACACAATGCACACCAAAAATTAGATCCTTCAGTTTATTACTAAAAAGCCCTTTAAAATCTGTATTGCTTCGCAAATGCACTGTATATTAATTACAATGTAATCCTTTGCTATAATCACTTGAGTTCTAGTCTTGCATTATAGTTGTACACAACCACTACTTGCAAACAAAAAAAACTAAAACGACAAAAACATGTCCAATTCTTAAGTAATGAAAAGCACATTAACCAAAATAATTAATAATTAATAAGAATTAGGTTTAATTTGAATTACATAAGCAAAATCCATGCATCCAAGCTCTTAGCTCCAAGATTTCTTTGCAGCAAGCGAAGTTAGCATAAACCTTCAAGTTAGAAAATTGGATTCAACATTTAAGTTATTTACATCTATCATGCTAGGAACAATAACAAATAGCACACTGAAAAAAGCTTCATTGTAGCTATCAAAATCATCCTGCTTTGTATCTTCAACTTAATTTAATGTGAAATGTACAAAAGTAGAGCAAATCTTGATTTGCAGGTTTATGTACACCAACAAAGTTAATGGGTTTGAAGGTGAAATAACAAATACTCTTTTTGTTGGTTCAGGCCCCAAACCCCCACACACACTTAAACAAAGTGTTCAACTCTTTATATTAATAGAAAACAATTACAAAAGCATTAAATAAACATACGTAGACTTGGATTACAAAAACTAAGATATTGCTTGAACTATTTATAACAAATTATCAATGAAAAGATATGCTAAATAACCCATGTATTTTCAGCAACAAACTCCCATGGCTACTTCAATTCCTCAACGTTCACTTTTCATTTAGTCTTGAACAAACTCAGTAAACCCCGAACAAAGCTCCATTATTTGATAATTAAACAAAACGGTTAAGACATATTCTTCAATAATGTTAGTGTTGAACATGTATATAAAAACTGCGCAAATCAAACAGCAAAAACTACATATAAAAACTACACTAATTTGACAGCAATAAACTGCACAAAACTACACTAATATAACTGCTTTAAAATTACCCATTTGACCCGTTCAATAAAATTAACCACTTGACATGTTTGAAAAAAAATAATTGTTCATTATATTTAGGAATTTTGATACATAAGAAGCAAAGTGCAGGGCATTCCTATAATGACCATAATCAAAAGATTAATATGGATATGTATAGAAACCCGTTCTTACATACAATCAAAGATAGCCTTAAGAATATAAAAATAAAAATGTTGTACAGAAACCCGTTCTTAAGAAGCACAACTAATTATTTTGAGATGCTATCAAGCACAACTGATTCTTCCTAATCCATGTTCATCAATTTGTAATACTGTAAAACTACTATCAAAGTCTGCATACAACAGAATCATTAAGTAATTAATCAATATTATTATGTTTATGGTTCATTTAAAAAATGAAAAATGATAAGATTGGTATCAAGCTCTATAACTTCCAAATGACTCCACCATTCAACAAAAATTCCAAATGAACTCCACCCAAATGACCTCTACATGTCTATATATGACTGCATTTTTGTACAATTTCAACTCTTATGGTGGATGGAGCAATTATAATTAATGACAGATGCTATCTTTATTTAGAGAAGATTCAATTAAAACCCACCATATTTTCATACTCAGGTAGCTAATATAAAGAGAGAGAGAGAAAGAGGAAGAAAATGGGTGTGCTTCAATGATTTCCATGTTCAACTTTTAACTACAAATCTTTTGTAATTCATTCACAAAACATGCTAATATTCAATAAAAATAGATCAAGGATATCTTTTAGCAAAGCATCTGTAGGAATAGTCATCATATGTGCCCGTCATTACTAATATATTTTAGCAAAGCATCTGTTGGAATAGTCATCATATAACATATGTCCAAATGAATTTTACACCACTATAGGAAACTATAGATGATATAAAAGCCGGTGGAAACTACCTGGAATTTCGACTTCAATTAGAAAGCCATCAAATAAAGTGCTTGAAACCACCACTGTCCTCTGTTGAAGCATCAAGGCAACTGTCAAGAAGCCAAATTAAGATGATATAATTGAATCAAACAAATAGATAGTTACATTATTACTCAAACATTGTGAACTTAATAAGCTTGCATACTTCTGCAATGCTTTTGCTAGTAAATCTGCTATCAATTGGTAGTTGACTTTTCTTGCTGAAAATAACCATTTTGATTTATACATGGCTTTCCATGTTATATTGAAGTACTTCAATATGTAAACTCATATGCTTTAGTTCAAATTATTTGCTAAAATTTCAAAACAAGGGCCTCATGAACATTGAAAATCGGAACCTTCTTTGCTTTTTGAAAAATTGACTATCATTCGAGCTAACACACTAACAGATGGTGTGTAAAAATATTAAAAAGCACTTATCAAAAGTTAACTTATAGTTGCTCTTCTTCACCAATTTTCTCTTCAAAGTTGTATACTACGTAGATATTAAAGAAAGTAGGTAAACATTCTGCAATTGACCATAGCTAGAAAGCTTCCTGTTTAATTAGGCGATGCTAGTAACAAACCACGTTTAATGATTTTAACAAATTAACATTGTTACAGATCTATAGAGGCATCAGATGTTAGGAGTACTAACCCTAGTCCATATGAATTCGAGTGCAGCAACCATAGAACTAACAAATCAAACAGCTGATTACAACAAATCAAGACTTTTGAATGCTTCCTTTAATCTGTGTACACGAACTACCAATCATCCCTAACTGAACAGAAGCTTAAACCTACATACCCTAAATTTGAGTAAAAGCAACAATTCAAGTTAGGTTTGGTACCTCAGTCATAGATCTGAAGGGGGTTTGAAACGACTTCGTCACGTGGCTTTCAAGAGAGATATTTGATGATTCATATGAGTGAGAGAACAGAGAAGTGGAGACCTCGACGTATAATTTTAAGAAGTCACTTCAGGTGATGATGAGCTTACAACAACACCATCTGATGTTGTTGTTTTTCGCTGCTTCTTTTCTTCAACATTCCCAAGATATATATATTTATATATATTCATCAATATTCATTTAGAAACTTTATCCAAACGATCAATAGCAAATTAAGCAAGCAAAAAAGATAAAAATGTGTCGACATTATCAGTTTAAATGCTTCTGACCCATGGATTAACATGTAAACTATTATCAAGTAAACAATTTCATATTAGTAGAATAAATTAACAATGTTGACATGCGACAGAAGAAAAATGTGTAAAACAGTAAAACGCATTGAAATACGCGAGGCTAATGTAGTTTGATTTGGTTAATCACCCAATGCATAAAGAATAATAAAATAAAATTTTTGTACATATTTATCGCATTTATTTTCACAATCGTATCCATTTAAAATATTTAAAGCACTACATGAGACGGATTCAAACGCGATACAAACTAAGTAACGTGAAATACACTCATTTAAACATGTTGGATCGTGAAAGGATAATGCATGTCAATTCAAGATTGGTTGGTGAATTGCTTTGTTTGGTAATTTTTCACAAGGACAAGAACCTATGCAGAGAGCTAATGCTATTACAACTAGTAGAGTCAATACGGGTAAAGTAAATTAATTAAAACAAGTCAGAAAATACAAATGTTACAAGAATAAATGCGTATAGAAATAAAACATAATACTTGGTCATCCTCATTAACTAATATGGATGAACTACAAGAAATGCTTATGTTTGACTGAAGAAATATGAACAAGGCTTTTATCATCCGTGTTAATGAATGCTAATGAGCAAAATAAATGCTTATGAAGACTTAAAGAATGTTGATTTTGTTTGGTGCTATTTTGACTATGTAATGCTGATGTAAAAATAGTCAAGGTAGTTCAGTAATAGTACAACCTTCTTGTTAGGCTATAAATAAAATGTTAGCATTTCATTTATGCAATACAAAACTAATTTATTAGTACATTCAAGTTGTTCTTATCATATTTAATTATTGATCTTCCTAATTCCAGTATAATGATTCAATAGACTCAATAGCATATTTTGTCAACTAGAAATTCCCCAGTCAATTGGTATTAGAGCCTCGCCTCTTGATTTTAGATCAATCACCAATTTGATTTGAAATTCGATTGATCTTTTGATTCGACTACAACTCTAATTTGATCTACAACTTAAATTTCTAATAAAGTTTATTATTCATCAATTCAAACACGAATGGATAATCAATTAACCATGGATTGATAATCTACTGTGTTCGAGTACTGGTTTGAACAAATTCTTAAATTCAAACCATTAAAACAAGAAAAACACAAAGTGTTTGTGAGCAAAATGACCTAAGATTAGTTAGAGTTCTAATCGAAAGGTTACACTACAACTTTGAGTGAAAACAAGTGAGAAATTCAAACCAAAATCAAAAGAATAGTTCTTAAACACTATTCATCGCATTTACGATTGAAACACTATTCATCGAGTTTGTGACATATCATTGTTTACTGTTTTCAGTTATTTGATATCGTTTCGTACTCTGCGTAGAGTGTTGTTACTATGCATCACATTTGCTAATTTTTGTATTGTGTTGTTCATCATATTTCCCAGAAATTGCATTGTTTATCACATTGATTTAAGTTCTTGCTAAATTTGACATTTTAGTTGACTGATTTGGACTGTTTGGACTATTTGCACTTAAAATCAACCTCAAATTAATTCATCTAAGTTTAAAATTAGGCTAATTAATTTTTAAACAATTTAAAAAAAGCAATCAACAATGGATTTATTTGAACTTGATCATAACCCAAAACCACCGGTATTGAAACATTAATCAGAATTTAAGCAATGGAAATACAGTTCATGAATTATATCAGTTCTGTAGAGCTAGACTAGTGGGTCTCAATCTGTAAGGGACCATATATCCCTACTGCCCTTGATGCATATTAATACAAACCAATATGTAATCCTATTGAAGATCCATTAGTGAATCTTGATACTAAGATTACAAGAAGATCAAGATAGATATGAAGGCTTATTCCTACATTACTTTGGCACTGAAAATGAATGTGCTTAAAATACTTGAAAAATACATCACAGCCAAAGGTGTTTGAGACAATCATGTGTCAGGGAAGCAATGAGGCTACTAAGATGAAAAATGACAAACTGATGTACTAATATGAAACCTGATTAAAATTAATTGATGAATCAATGTATGTGAATTAAATGAACGCTCTTTTTCCCAAACCATCAAGCGGTCCTGAGTGGTTGTATGATACTGACTCTCATACAAAATCATTTAATCAGTCTGTTTTGTCAAATTCAGATGATTCTAAAATAACTAGATCAAATGGTTCACCTAAAGTGGAGAAAGATAATTTTCCAATGATGCCACCATCATCTACACATTCTCAACCTTCAAATATCCCATTAACAGCTTATCATCCAAGACAAACAACAGTTAAAAGTGCTTTAAAAAAGTTGGTCCATGCATAGTGGAGCTAACTTCACCTAACATATCTCCAAAAGTTCATTAAAATGCACATGGTCTTGAAGCTATTGATAATATGGTGAAAGTAAATAATGAAACCTATTAGAGTGCTTTTGATTTTGATGTTTAGCATGAAGAAGAATTTTATTATTTCCATGACTCTCCGCACACTTTCATCCCAATGATGCCTCTCATCAAGCTAATCTGAATGTCTCAGATCTTGATGTATCCATTCAAGCTGATGTTATCCCTGCATCATAAGTACACAAGACTCATGTAGTATCAAACATTATTGGTGATTTAAATGAGCAAGTGACAAGAAGAAGGTCCAACATAGCCATAATATGTATGTTCTCTTGCTTCCTTAGTCAGATTTTTTCCAAGAATATCAAGAAGGCACTTCAAGATAATAGTTTGACTAAGGCAATGCTAGAAGAATTTCTTCAATTCAAGAAACAAGTATGGAAACTAGTTGATCTTTTAGAAGGACATTATCATATTAGAAGTAGATGGCTATACAAAAACAAAACAAATGATAAAGGGATTATGATAAGGAACAAAGCACGGTTAATTACCCAAGGATACATACAAGAAAAAGGAATTGATTATGATAAAGTGTTAGAACCAATAGCATGACTAAAAGCTATTAGACTTTTTCTTACGTATTCTGCGTTCATGAAGTTTACCTTTTACCAAATGGATCTCGTGTGTTCCTTCTAATATGGAAAGAACACATAAGAAGTTTTTGCCCTTCAGCCACTAAGATTTAAGGACTCAAATTACCCACGTACAGTGTACAACCTTGACAAAGCTTCGTATGGTCTACATCAAACCACTTGGAAGATTAGTCAGATTCTTTTCATATATCATCATTTCTCTTTCAACACGGGGATGAACGATGAAAGATTAGTCAGATTATTTTCATATAGAAGAAATGGCATGAACTGTTGCTTGTCTAGACTTATGTGGATGATATCATCTTCGGCTTAGCAAATAAATAACTCTGTAAAGAATTTGAAGAGCTAATGCATTCCAAGTTTTAGATGAGTGCAATGGGCAAACTCACTTTTTGCTTAAGATTACAAGTGAAGCAAACAAAAGACAGGATCTTCATCAATTAGTGAAAGTATGTTGATTCTATGATGAAGAAGTTCCATCTTGTAGACTCTTAGTCTATAAAAACTCTAGTAGATACAAAATTAAAGATAAGACTAGATCTAGATGGAAAAGATGTGGATCAAACTCACTATCATTTGATGATTGGTTCTCTTATGTATTTCGCTATTAGTAGACCTGATATCATGTTTGAAGTTTCTTTTTGTTTCAGATATCAGAGATATCTAAAGGATCACATGTCAATGTTGTTAAACGTATCTTTAGATACCTTAAAGGTAAACCAGCACTTGGTTTATGCTATCCTAAAAACGTGACTTCAACCTTTATGCATACACAGACTGTGATTATGGAGACTGCAACTTTAACCAAATCCACATCTAACGGTTGTCAATTCCTTGATACAAGACTAGTGTCATGGTAGTGCAAGAAGTAGACAAATATGTCAGTTTCAACTAAATAAGCTGAGTACATTGTAGCACCTACTTGCTGTTATCAAGTTCTCTGGATTCAAAACCACATGCTTGACTATGAGTTTATTTCTTGCACACACCAATTCACATTGAGAATAAAGTTGCTATGTTTATAACTAATGGGTTAGGTTCAAATAAGAACTTTGTTTTTTTTAGAACTTGAAGAACTTATCTAGAGAATTTATTATTTTTTATTCTTAAAAATCAAATTGTAATTGAAAAGGGTATCATGGTAATCAACAAATTTCTCTCTCCAATCAATTAATTAACTAATTAATTTTTTTTTCATATTTTCGCTATCATCTCTCCAAATTTTCGAACTTACATGTGTTAAAAGTCAACTAGTATTAAACTTGATCATATAACTTTATAAATTAATTAATAATAAAAGTTCTTTTACATTGTTAGGACCTGGTATTTGAACGAAATACCTAGTGATTAGCGTGTTAAACCAACTCAAATAGTGCGGAATCCTATTTGATTGGCGATCCAATCAGTGAGAACACACGAAGATTCAATCAAGGATTGAATCTAACGTTAGAAGTCGATTAGGAATCGATCTAATGTGTTCTGTGAACTTGGAGAACGATTTGGGAGGTCTCTGGACGGCTAGGGTACGTCTGGAATCGTAATGGGATGAATGCTTACGTTTTTCCACGAATTGGGTCTATTTATAGGTTAGTATTGTTCAATCGTGTGACTGGGCCATAAGTATGGTTCAGTCGTGCGATTGAACCATGCGGTTGAATCATTCGCACGACTGAGTGTTCAGTCGTGCGATTGAGCCAATCTTATGTGTCAATCATACGACTGATCCAGTCTCCTGGTTCAGTCGTGCGATTGAGTCAATCGTATGAAGTTATTCATGCGTGTGGTCCATTCGCATGGGCCATTCGCATGTGAACTTCATTAAGTTAAGTTTGAATGTTTTAGTTAATATAACATAATGTGTAACCATTCAAACAATCATAAACCCAATCAATTCAATCACGACTTATTAATGAAATATTAAACATCACAAGTAACAAACAATTCATGTCATTTCATTAATCAATACAAATTACATCATAATAAGACAGACAAGATTCATTACATTACAAATCATGATCTAGGGACATACATGCATCAACATACATATATCAACTTATTTACGTATATGTAAATATACTATTTACATATGCATGTGAATATGTTATTTACATATATGTAAATTTTCAAACTATTAGTCCTTACAACTAATGGTCTATTTTACAAATTTGTAAGTATTCAACATACATTAATATATTTGCAATCAACTATTTATTTTATTTTATTTTCATAGTGCTTCCAAAACAAAACGAACATCTAATCTCGATCATAATTCTAAGACGACATTAGCAAAAGATGTCATTACTATAGAAATAAAATCTAAGTGAAAAGCAACATAATCAAAAGGTAAATAAACCATTTACATATATATAAATTATGTATTGATAATTATTATCATAACCCACACTATTTACATGTACGTAAAATGCATAGCCGTCTATTGTTTTGCGTTATTTACTATTTTGATGCTAAATGACCAGAGGTTTACAATTCCTAAAATTAAACGTGCTGCTTTGATTGTTTATTAACTGAAGACAATTTGTACAAATGTCAAGAAATTTCTCACCATATTCGGATTCATTATTATGTTGGAAATTATATAGTAACTAGTAAAATTGCTCGCGTGTTGCGGCGGTACGGCTGTTGCAACTTTTTGTGAATTCGATTTGAGTCTGTATCGGCTCAATGCGTTATGACGTAAATTAAAAAAATCAAAATATAATTATTGAAAAATTAAATAAAAGAAAACAATTACGTATATCACAAAAGTTTTTTAGACAACTATATGTAAGGCCCCGTTCTCGGGACGCTTACAGTTTGACAATCATCGCACATAAAACATAAAATATACGTTTAAATTTGCTAAAACATTGCAGCGGAATACTTAAAAACCATTTCATATATATAAATAATTGCTTTTGCAAAATAATACAACATTGTCGACCATTACAAAAATATCATTTGTTTGTATTACATCACAAAAACATCATCGTTACATAAAATGGATGTCATCCCAAAAACTTGCTAAGTAGCTGCGCCCGTGCCATCCTCAGCAATCATCACCTGCCAACTGGAAAATACATAAAAGTTAGGGTTGCTAAGTGAGTTCTAGTTTTATAAAAATATATATTACCTTCCTTTCGTTAAAACATTTTCTTTACTGTCGCACGTGATCATACATCAAGGTAATCTTTATTATCTTTCATCATCGTTCATTTCTCATATATCGCACATTTCATACATTTCGCACTTTTCACACTTTTATTATCTTTCACTTCTATCTAGATCCTGTCGTATGCTTAACCCCGCCTCTTGGGCACAAAGCCATATCATCTAGGGTTAAGCGACAAGGATCCCATATCACACGTATGGAGTAGTCACTAAGACTGACTCCTCTGTGTGAACCCTCATGGGTCAGCCAAGATCGCACGCTGTAACACACAGTGGGGCTAACAACTCTCACTGAGTTGTGAACCCCTTTACATTTGCTTGCAAGACTTTCATACATTCTTTCATTATGTTCCACTTTCATTATTTTAATCTTTCGCTTCGTTAACATAATACTTTACGTGCATTAACATAATCACACCACGTAAGACTATACAATAATATGTATAAGGAACATAAAGAAAACATAACATATACATACATAACATCATCACACATCATCATATAATCATCACACATCATCCACTCACATACACATACATATACATAACAAGTACAAGTCATCATAGAATATAACAGACCCTTCGCGGGACAGTGGGGGTTCGGAGGCGGTAGCCCCTGACAGCGGGGTCCTAGGGGCAGCGGCCCCTAGTAAGGTCCAAGGGGCAACGCCCCTGGCTGTTAAAATCGACCTTCCTTTTAAAACCTCTTAAAATCTTGGTCATTTAAAACGTATACTTGGTATGCATTTCCAGCCCCAAACAAGTTTAAAACCTTTAAAATAGGAGATCTAGAACTTACTTGGACTCAGTGAGCAGCTTCTCAATTAAGCTTTATAAGCAAGGGTCACACTATGCAGCCTACAATTAAGCTTCTCAATTTGCTGTTAATTTCGCTGCAAGATCAACAAATTCGCTGCTAGTTTCGCCAGCAGTTTCGCTACCACCTTCGCTGACAATTTCGCTGCAAGTTTCGCTTCCAGTTTTGCCCAACTTTCGTTGGAAATCCATGTCTGCGAAACTATAGTTTAACAGGAAAACTCCATAGTTTCGCTGGACGACTGCATAATTTTGCTGGATGAGCATGCAATTTCGTAAAACGGGTTGAAATTACAAATTAGTCCATTTTAACCCAAAACTTCAATCTTCTACACCCAAAACCTTGGTTTATCATCCATGAAGCTATATCTAAGCTTTTTACATGCTTTCTTGTCACACCCCAACTGACGGTGGAATTATCGGGGCGGACAAATGTGAAACGATTGTTCATAGCTCATGAAATTAAATATGTTGAAATAATATTAAATGTCATTTTTCATTAAATAATACTAGACAATTAAGTCATTGCAATACAACAAAGATATAAACAATAACATAAGATTTTCAATTAAACAATAACATAATGATTGTCAACATATAATGTATCTCATATAACACTCACAATAATACCAATAACCATGACAAAAAGTAAAGATGAATTGCATGTGCATTTACAAGTATCAATATGTTTACAAGTGTAAGTTTATAAGGTTAACATGTTTCACCCCAAAAGGTGTGAAATAAAGTAAAAAAGGGCATAGAGAACTCACATTGTATAATGATGGTTGTAGAGTACATAAGGAAGCTTAGATGTTCAAGAGTCAAATGTGATGTCCTAAACGATAAAAAAAGAAACAATAACTTAAGGTCGGAAGTATTACAAGAAGTTAGGACGTTTAGAGAATGTAAAAAGACGAAAGGTAGATTGGAAAATGATTAATGTACCAATTTTAGATTCTGGACAGAATGTTTGGTACATGTTTAAACAGTTTTTAAAAATGGCAAACGATTTCATAAAAAATTATAAAAATTTATAGTTGACTAGTTCAAAGTCTTCCAGACAACTTTTGTTTAGAAACATGTTTATAAAAAGACCCGTAAATAAGTCAAAACAACAGCACAAGACAGAGGGTGCTGAAATGCGTACTTATCTTGTGAAGGCTATTCTGATTTTACTCAAATTTATTTTGTTATGACCAAGTTATGGTCAGTTGAAATTAGACTATATTCTGCCAAAATTATAGTAAGGCACTTATATGCACTTTTAAAATTGTTAAAGCATGAAACGTGTAAGGCCCCGTTTCCGGGACGCCTACAGTTGGTCATTCATCGCACATAAAAAATATAATTACATTTGCCTTAGGAAAATATTGCAGCGGAAACATTCAAAAATGACATCTCATTTCATTATAAACACTTTTGCCAAATAATACATCATTATCCGATTACAAAATACATGTTTGCATTACATCATAAAAGCTTTATAAATGGATGCCACCCCAAAAGAGCCGAGTAGCCTTGCAGTGCCATCCTCATCAGTCATTACCTACCAACTGGAAAACATATAACAAGTCAGCGTTGCTGAGTGAGTTCTAGTTTTATAATAAGACATACTTTACTTTCATTAAAAACTATTCCTTTTCTTATGTGATCATTCATCATACGCATACATAGATAATGTCATTATTATCTTTCATTACAGTCATTGACTTTCGTTCTTTTCATACGTTCATTCTTCCTAGTCTGTTGCGACGACAGAGTCGCTCACCTCAATAGCAATCTCAACGATTGTACGCTATCCGAGTCTGTTGCAACCACAGGGTTGCTCACCTCATTGCCAACCTCAACGATAGCACGCTATCCGAGTCTCTTGCAACAACAAGGTTACTCACCTCATGGCAACATCAACGATAGCACGCTATTCGAGTCTCTTGCAACAACAAGGTTGTTCACCTCATGGGCAATCTCAACGATTGCACGCTATCCGAGTCTCTTGCAACACAGAGTTGCTCACCTCATATATGTGCTTGCAAGCCTTTCCTTCGTTCATTCATCATTCATTAATGCATGCATTCTTCCTTCATGTTCCTCTTTCATTATCTTTCACTTTACGTTACATAATACTTCATTCATTCATTAACATGACACGTAAAGCCACAAGAAAGATAAACATACATCATAATAAGGAACATATCATACACAGTCATAGTCATCATCATCATACAGGGCAACATCATACATACATAACATGCATAAACATGCAACATCATCATCATCATGCCCAACATACTCTCTAAGGCCATAACAGTCATCTTACATGCTCTTAAGGGAGACTTTACTTCAAAACTTACATCTGCACTTTCCCCTGAAAGCAAGAAGTCGAGCTACACTTTCCTTCGAGTGCAACAGCCCTATTCGGGCGTATGGACACCCTTCAGTCGCATGACCTCCATGCGACTGAACATCATGCGATTTGACTCATGCGACTAAGCACATATGCGACTGGACCCTCAGTCGTATGACTCCCCATGCGACTGGACTCCCATTCGTGCGAATGAAACCTTAGTCGTGCGAATGAACCCTCAATCGCCTTTCAATCGGCCGTATGGCCTCCATTCGGTCGCATAGCCCTAGCTGAGAATGGAGTTCATCCCGAACCCAATCTGCCATTTTTGACCTCCAAGCTCATCCAAACCCATTCTAAGCCTAAATCAACCATCTTAGACCTTAGGAATGCATACCACAAAACCATACAAGCACACACAAGCCCGGAAACATACTCTAAACGCATCACACGCAACACACCCAAATGGGTCAAACACATACACATACAAAAACGGGTTTTTGATGCTTTCCAGCCCCAAAATCGGTTAAAAACAAGTAAAAGTGGGGTCCTAGAACTCACCTTAACGATCCCAACGAGTAGAGCTTCGATTTGACTCGCTCCTCAATGATTTTGGCTACTCGAACCAACCCGAGCTAACACTTTTCCTCTTTTCTCTTCTTTCTCTCTTCTCTTCTTGATGGCTGAAAATGAGAAGGGTGGGGTGTCTCCCCTCCCCTTTTATACTCCCACACATCAAGTTTTCTCTCGTTGGCGGGTTTGGTCCCTCGACTTCGGACTTTATTTCTTTTTCTTCTTTCGTCGGCTTCAGAGGAAATTTCCGGGTGTTACAAGTCCACCCCTCTTAAATTGGTTTCGTCCCCGAAACCTGTTACTCCTTAAACCGTCGCAAGCAATTCGATCTCTTCTCTTTTCCAGTCTCTCACCTGGAATTCAATCGCTCTACGTCGTTTATCAACATACGACTTCTGGTTTATCTCTGGCTACTTCCCCCAGGGCTTTGATCCTTGCGAGCTTCTCAGTCGTAGCCTTAGTCACCTCAATATTCCCCATACGTTATTTGGTGCTCGGCCTTCACTTGTAGACAAGTAAGGCATTTACTCACTTACTCCATCATATCACGCTTTATACTTGGCCACCAATAATCTTTACTCGCGTCTCGATACATCTGACGGCTGAGATATTAGTATATCCACACACCTTACATCGGCCAAATAGGCGCTACGTCCACGCCTCATGGATTGTTAACCCCTTCACCTTATGATTTACACCTATCCACCCAAGTCTGTCCTGAACGGTCTAGCAGGAACAAACGCTTTCTTAATTCTATCTCGCAATCCTCTAGGGCATCTAGGTAACCTAGTGGATTCATCAATAACAATCTCTACATCAAAGGGCTCATCGATGTTCCTTCTCCTAACATGCCACTTACAACAGAAAGCAGTAGGAACGAGGCTAGTGCTAGCATCGCATTCAAATCATAGATGCATAAATTTTAATTACCAGAAACGTACCTAACGTCAAGTCGAAGTCCGCTCTAGCCTCCTCT
Source organism: Flaveria ramosissima (assembly GCA_025215565.1). Taxonomy (NCBI): domain Eukaryota; kingdom Viridiplantae; phylum Streptophyta; class Magnoliopsida; order Asterales; family Asteraceae; genus Flaveria; species Flaveria ramosissima. The sequence goes on from CM046036.1 coordinate 31,301,431, forward strand.
CGGTCATGGCAAAAGCTCTAACCTTCACCCTATGTTCCCTTTCCTTGCACCGGAGCCCCCTGCCTTCGGCTTCTTACAATCCCTGCTCAGGTGTCCAGTCTCGCCACAGTCGTAGCACTTAGCCTTGCGGCAATCCCTCGCCCTGTGGCCTTCCTTCCTACACTGGAAACAGACGTTAAGTCTCCACTTGCATTCCCCCTCATGGTCTCTACCACACTTTCTGCATACTTCTCCTTTCCTTTCTATTCTTTTCCGATCATCGTCCCTCGACGTCGTACCTTCATACACAAATCCATCATCATTGTCTCGCCTTCCTTTCCCCTTCTTAACATAGGCTCGCTCCTCCCCTTCGTCTGTCATCGCCATCGCCCGCTCGTCGTACAATCTTCCCGCCAGGTCAACTGCCGACCTAAACGTGCTCGGTCGGGCAGCGATCATGTGCCTGCGGATGTCCGTTGGCAAGCCCTGAATATACCTCTTGATCTTTCGCGAAAGAGGTGTCACCTGATCCGGCACCAGCCGCGCCATTTCATTAAACTTGGTAGTGTATTGCTGATGCGTCATTGTTCCCACTTCCAGCATCAGGAACTCTCTTTCAGCTTTATCCATCTCTCGGTGAGGACAGAACTCCTCAATCACCAGCCTCTTCAACTCTGATCATCTCATCCTTCCGATAGCCCTGCTTCCCTCAAGTTGGACTATGTTGTCCCACCAGCACAAAGCTGAGTCCACGAAAGAGTGGGTAGCAAATTTTACTTACTGATCTTCTCGGCACTCGTTGATATTTAAAACGGCTTCCATTTCTCTCACCCATCGGTGAGCAGCAGCAGCTGTGCCATTACCATCAAAAGTAGGGCTTGCATCGCTGAAACTCACCATAGTTACAGCCTCGTGCCACCTCCGGCGTAGGCTCTTCCTCTTCTTCTTCCTCTTCGTCATCGGAGAGAACCGTTTCAGTCTCGGGCCGTCTCCTTTCGCCCGAAGGTCTACCCCTTTCTTTCCTTTCCTCATCCCTAACAGTCTTTATCACTTCGGTTACCACAGACGATAGGATCGTCTGCAAGACCTGATGCACTTCCTCCACGACCGCCTCTCTCATCGAGGCCCTCTGATTAGCATTCTCATCACCGCCCTCAGGATGAGGGGTCTCGGGTTCTCCATGAACTACTCTTTCAGCCCTAGACCTTCCTCTTGTGACTCGTGGTTCAGCACCACGTCCACCACCACCTCCACCACGAGAAGCTTTCGAAGATCTTCCACAGGCCATTCTCTAAACACACTGAAAGATTTAAACACTAACACGGTCATTCAAGGAACAGCTCAGTTTATGTCAAGTATAGTAAGTCCCTAATTACAGTGGCCAGTTGTGATTAGCCACTTACTTTACTCTTCATACTCTGAGCATTACCTATACTGACTACATCAGTATCTAAATCTACCAGCAACACATAAACCATATAACATGCGCACGTAATACCGGTTAACATTACGAAAATACCTGATGGCACGCAGCTACTCGAATCGGCATCCCATTCCCCTTTCCGTCCCATTCTCAGTTTAAGTTAAGGTTTATTTTGAAAATTAATCCGTTTCACTTAAACTTTGGCTCTGATACCAACTTGTAAGGCCCCGTTTCCGGGACGCCTACAGTTGGTCATTCATCGCACATAAAACATATAATTACATTTGCCTTAGGAAAATATTGCAGCGGAAACATTCAAAAATGACATCTCATTTTATTATAAACACTTTTGCCAAATAATACATCATTATCCGATTACAAAATACATGTTTGCATTACATCACAAAAGCTTTATAAATGGATGCCACCCCAAAAGAGCCGAGTAGCCTTGCAGTGCCATCCTCAGCAGTCATTACCTGCCAACTGGAAAACATATAAAAAGTCAGCGTTGCTGAGTGAGTTCTAGTTTTATAATAAAACATACTTTACTTTCATTAAAAACTATTCCTTTTCTTATGCGATCATTCATCATACGTATACACAGATAATGTCATTATTATCTTTCATTACAGTCGTTGACTTTCGTTCTTTTCATACGTTCATTCATCCGAGTCTGTTGCGACGACAGAGTCGCTCACCTCAATAGAAATCTCAACGATTGCACGCTATCCGAGTCTGTTGCAACCACAGGGTTGCTCACCTCATTGCCAACCTCAACGATAGCACGCTATCCGAGTCTCTTGCAACAACAAGGTTGCTCACCTCATGGCAACATCAACGATAGCACGCTATTCGAGTCTCTTGCAACAACAAGGTTGCTCACCTCCTGGGCAATCTCAACGATTGCACGCTATCCGAGTCTCTTGCAACACAGAGTTGCTCACCTCATATATGTGCTTGCAAGTCTTTCCTTCGTTCATTCATCATTCATTAATGCATGCATTCTTACTTCATGTTCCTCTTTCATTATTTTTCACTTTACGTTACATAATACTTCATTCATTCATTAACATGACACGTAAAGCCACAAGAAAGATAAACATACATCATAATAAGGAACATATTATACACAGTCATAGTCATCATCATCATACAGGGCAACATCATACATACATAACATGCATAAACATGCAACATCATCATCATCATGCCCAACATACTGTTAAAGGCCATAACAGTCATCTTACATGCTCTCACGGGAAACTTTACGTCAAAACTTACATCTGCACTTTCCCCCGAAAGCCAGAAGTTGAACTACACTTTCTTTCGAGTGCAACAGCCCTATTCGGGCGTATGGACACCCTTCAGTCGCATGACCTCCATGCGACTGAACATCATGCGATTGGACTCATGCGACTAAGCACATATGCGACTGGACCCTCAGTCGTATGACTCCCCATGCGACTGGACTCCCATTCGTGCGAATGAAACCTTAGTCGTACGAATGAACCTCAATCGCCTCTGAATCGGCCGTATGGCCTCCATTCGATCGTATAGCCCTAGCTGATGCAGAATGGAGTTCATCCTGAACCCAATCTGCCATTTTCGGCCTCGAAGCTCATCCAAACCCATTCTAAGCCTAAATCAACCATCTTAGACCTTAGGAATGCATACCACAACACCATACAAGCACACACAAGCCCGGAAACATACTCTAAACGCATCACACGCAACACACCCAAATGGGTCAAACACATACACATACAAAAACGGGTTTTTGATGCTTTCCAGCCCCAAAATCGGTTGAAAACAAGTAAAAGTGGGGTCCTAGAACTCACCTTAACGATCCCGACGAGTAGAGCTTCGATTTGACTCGCTCCTTAACGATTTTGGCTACTCGAACCAACCCGAGCCAACACTTTTCCTCTTTTCTCTTCTTTCTCTCTTCTCTTCTTGATGGCTGAAAATGAGAAGGGTGGGGTGTCTCCCCCCCCTTTTTATACTCCCACACATCAAGTTTTCTCTCGTTGGCGGGTTTGGTCCCTCGACTTCGAACTTTATTTCTTTTTCTTCTTTCGTCGGCTTCAGAGGAAATTTCCGGGTGTTACAAAATGGGTTAAAACAAATTTATTATGTCGATATATGGTATATTAGACTTCATTTAAGTTATAGAAAAAAATATTCCAAGACTTGGGCATAGCCCTCAATTAGAGAAATAATCATGTGGGATAACCGAATGCGACGGCATAGCCGTCCATATGCAAACGGAATTCTTTGGTATATTAGACTTCATTTAAGTTATAGAAAAAAATATTCCAAGACTTGGGCATAGCCCTCAATTAGAGAAATAATCATGTGGGATAACCGAATGCGACGGCATAGCCGTCCATATGCAAACGGGATTCTTTGTTTACATTAGTATGTTGTTAGCTTGATTTAAGAATGTTAGTTATTGTTATAAGGTTGGTGAAAGTTAGAATGTTAATGATCAAATGATAATGATTAAAATTAAAAGAGATTTAGTAAAAGAAAGAATAAAAATAAGAACATGAGAACAATTGAATGTTAGGATGATTAGAATAATATAGATATACATAATATAAAAGCAATTATAAGGTTACCTTAGTATTAGAAACTTCTTGAAATTACTTGTAAAATTTATTCTTGAAATTAATCATAACCAATGGATGAAAAAAAGATAGGAGAGTGAGATTTTTGAAGAATGAGCAAATAAAAAGTGTGGCCTAAAGCTTGCTTTTATCGTTGAGATTAGGAGGGGGTTATGAATGGTGTTACTGGTGAGTTACAAGTCTTTCAAAAGGGGGTTATGATTGGAATTTGAAATAAATATAAAATTAAATATTTTAAATAAATAAAAGAATAATTATAATTTAAACTCTAAATTTATTAAAAATCTAATTTTAATTTAACAACTTCTTTTTTTTATTAAATCTTTGTAGACTTTATAAATCTCATAAGAACTTGTAATTTGATTATTTATTTTAATTGAATATTTAGAATCTTATAAATATTAATAACCTTTTATAATTTATTTTATAAATTATAAAAATTATTATAAGTTGTTTAAATGATTTAATATATGGAAATTCAATAAAAAAATTGTTAATATTGGTTAAATTACACATTCAACGTATTTGTTTCATTAAAATTATTAAAATAATTTAATAATAGAATTTCAAAATGGGTTCGGGTTTAGGTTTTAACTTGGAAAATGGCGGATGTTACATTTCTTACACAAAAACGTGAGTTTTGGACGAGTCTTTGCCACTTTCAAAACCCCCAAACCCTAGAACCCAGGTTTAATCTAAAGAAACGATTAGATGATGTTTCTTACCTAGATTCTTAGTCTTTCCTTGTTGTTTGGATGCCCATAAACACCGATCTTCAATCTCTTGATCAACCGAGCCTTGAATCTTCACATCCTCTCTACTTTCTCTCTCTACACTCTCTCTCTAGAAGTTGGGTGTTGAGTTGCAAATGAGATTGAGTCGAGCTGATTCGCTTATATATATCGGGTGTTCCTGGGACCTTAAACTCGCCCAACACATAACCCGTAAGGTTAACTCGATCCGAAATCCATTTCCCCCTTATTTTCATTAAATAACCACTTCTAAGTCCATTATTATTAATTGGCTCGTTTTGACTTTATTCCGGGAGTTACACTATATTATTCCAACAAGATTACTGAAATCATGCGTGGTATTTGTAGTTGAAAATCACTTATTATCTGGTTTTTTAGGGGGGCTTCATTTTAGGAATGTAGATTAGAGTTTTATGATTATTGGTGGAAGATTTCGATGGTGATTTGCATAGACCGAAGAAGGTTAATGGAGAAATTATCAACACAAATTACCATCTTGATTGTTATTGAGTTGTTAATAACCGGCAAGGGAAAGTGGAAGAGGGATGAGTGCTCAATCGTAGTGAGTGAACGGTATTGAAAGTGAATGGTGGTTTTGTATGACCATGTGTATATGCTTTCACATTTGTATTATAAGCATCATATGTTATATTTTATTGTAAGAGCATAAATGAAATAAAATGATTAATATTTTGAAATTTAAGCATGACTTTTCATATGGGTATCTTAATCCATATGTAAAATTATCATTCTCTCCTTCTTTCACTTTTATTATAAAAGATATAGATAAATATTAAAATTACTAAACTCACAATACGTCTCTTGAAAAATATTAGTATTATAGTTACTATAAATATAAAGTTATATAAGTGTTCAATACTTATATATATAATAAATAGTTATAGTATCACAAATTAAATAAATTTAATGAAGTAATTAAATATTATCCTATTAGTAAATGATATATTAATAATGTTATTATGATCATGAAAGAGACAAGGACAAAAGTATCAAGTATATAAAAATTAATTGATTAATTTACCATATTACCGTTAAAGTATCTAAAAATATTAATTAATTCCCCATTCTATCCCTTTTAAATACCTTGCAATTCTTTGTACATATTGTTTCAAAACTTATATGCTTAGCAAAATTAAATCTCTATCCAAAGAGATGTGTTATATAGTAATATATATATATATATATATATATATCTTCTATATCTATAATATATATATATATATATATATATATATATATATATATATATATATATATATATATATATATATATATATATATTAAATAGGAAGCAATAGCATTAATTAACTTTAATTCAAATGCAAACAAAAGTTTCATGTATAAATATATGAATATGAGACGTTACTACCCAAGCCTAAAGTATATTATATCTATACTACTATATAATATATTTTAAAGGACATGATAGTAATTTTACTAAAATTGTAAGACATCTAATACAATGTTTAATCATATAGTATAAGTGTCTTATGCAATAGTTCTATTTTTATACATATTTAATAAACTATTTTAATTAATACACTATTTAATACACATTATTGATATATTACTTAATAATATGATATTATTTAATTCAATACAAGTAATATTATATTATTTGTAATAATTGACAATAAAATTTAAATATATTAAATACTATTTAAATAATTAAGTATACAACTAATATTTATAATAACTAATAGTTAATTTTTCTAGGGGTATTTTAGGTAGTCGATTCTGACTAAATTTGTTAGTAAATGACATATTATTTAATATGACTAAAAATATAATAATAAAAAAATAATAATATTAATAGTAATGATTATTTTTATTAAAAGGTTAACATAAACAAAAATAGTAATATTATATATAAAACTTAATATTGTGTTTTTATCATGTTATCGTATCTGTAACAATGTAATAATAACATATTATTAATCATAATACAATGTTCTATATTTTATCATAGTTTTTATTCAAATACTTTTAACGTATTTGTTTTACATGATATTCACAACTTATTAATTATTATACGTTTAATAATAGTACCATGACGATATAATAATGAATCACTAAAGCATGTGTCGATATCCATGAGAATCCAGGCGCTTATATCATTAAACTCACTAAATTCATGACAATCCCAAGAATTATTATTACGAAATTCACATATACATTTAAACTCAAACTGCGGTGAGTCGAGGGTGTCCACTATACTATTATATAAAACAAAACCTTAGGATACAAATATAATTTACAAAAGAAATTAAGACACGTAATACGACTTCTTAAGCATTAGATACAAGTGTTCAGTCCAATCATTCTTATTTTACCCCTTATAAATAAACTTTTTGTAATTAATGCATTATTTAATATTGTAAGATTAGTTAATACATTACATTAAATATCATATGATTTTTAGTATCATAAATTAACATATAAATTTATAAATAAGTATTACCTTATTTGAATACTTAACTAAATACTTTTATAATAATAATAATAATAATAATAATAATAATAATAATAATAATAATAATAATAATAATAATAATAATAATAAAATATCCTAATAATCATAATAATAATAATAATAATAATAATCCTCCTACTAACTAAATTCCCTAACTAATCCTCTAATAATACTCCCTAATCCTAATCCTACTAATACATAATAATAATAATAATAATAATAAAATTTATCAATAAGTATTTTTCTATTTGAATACTTAAATATATAAGTACTAAATACTTTTATAATAATGATGATAATAATGATCTATATATACATCATCTATTGTTTATTACAATCAATAAAACATTTTTTTATAAGATTGTAATTTTGCAATAATTATAAGATAACATATAAAGGATTGCAAGATTTAAGTTTTAATATTATAAAAAAAGTTTCTGTTATACTCTCATTCAGCTTCAAATAAATGTACCATATGGTTTGCTATTAATATATCTATATTTAATATCTAATGTTATAACAAATAATTTTAATGTTGTATCAAACAATTCAACCTATACTATGTTGAATGTGAATTTTCTTGAAAATATCGTTAAACTTTAATCATGTTCAACACTTATGTTTACCTATATAAAAGTTGAGTCATTCAACTATTCTTGTTAATCCTAATTAGTTATGTAACAATGTGTTAGATTTAACATAAAATAATAATCATAAGTTGTATAAGAGATTTAAAACATAAAACAAAAAAATCAACTATTCTTGTTAATCCTAATTAGTTTTGTAACAATGTTTAGCTTTAACATATGATAATAATCATAAGTCGTATAAGTCGTATAAGAGATTTAAAACATAAAACCAAAAAATTGACATATTAAGCAAAATATAACAAGTATAAACTTTTAAATTGTTCAACCCGACGAGACACGCGAGTTACCCAGTAGTCCTTATCATAAACATAAAAAAGGTACGTGGAGCCTCAGGAATAAAGAATAAACTCAAAACTTACATCTATACATTAAATTACAATTTACATTAACAATGAATATGCAATAAAAAATTAATATACCAAAAAATAGAAAATTAATAAACTGAGATTCAAAAATTAGATACCATGAAATAACACTAAAATAATGGCCGCCGTCCGAACCAAGTATCAAATGAAAGTCCTTTTTGTTGAAGCGGATGATGATGGTTGCTTTTTTTTTTAAATTCTTTTTGAATCAAAGAATATAATTCCATAATTTTCACTTTTAAGAGAATATTGGGAGATAATTTTGGAATTAATTTGAATGGTTATGTTAAATCTCGTAACTACCCTTTTCTATTTAATTACTCTCTTTAGTTTATGTATTTAATTACTATTATGTTATAATGATTTTTAACCATTGATCAAATGATCTAATGGTTCATATGAGTTCTTTTAGTTTTAAAATTGCAAGTTTTAAAATAATCCTACCCATATAAATAATAATCTAGTACAATACTAAAAAACAAAGCACAATAAATATGATATCACGTTTTGGGAGATTGTGCAAAAATAGGTTTGATCAAGCTGATTCAAGTACATACTGAGAATCAATTAACTGATTTATCTACTGAGGCATTCGACCCCAACAGGTTTGAATTTTTTGTACATTCAATTGGCATGATTAATCTTGAATGAAAAATCAAAAATATAAAAATTTGATTATTTTCATGACCCATCAAAATTTCTTAATGTTCATATATTATTATAACTCAAAAACATTAAAAATTTAAATAAAAATAAAAAAAGATATTATTTTTCTACTAAAGAATATGGCTTAACATTAAATGAGAAAATGATAGTATATAAGTTTTTATTAATTCAAGATGTTGTTTTTCATAAATAATAAAGACTAACATGACAAACATAATTAAGACTAACATGAGAAAATGCGTCCCTGATTCGGAGGATAGGTGTTATCTTAATCGGGCCCACCTATCCGTTTCCAGTCGAAACCGCACCCCCAACCCCTTTAGGAGGAAACTCATTGCTGAGAAAACCACTGGCTAAACTAACATGATTTATTTGATGTGCTGGTATGTCACACCCCAACCTTAACGGCGGAATCGTCAAGATGTGAGTGTTAAGATTGTTCACAGCCACATAACGCTACCATTAATATAAACATTATTATCATAAGTTCAAATAAACGTTACAAACAACCCATAAGTCTTAATGAAACAAAGTAAAGAAATGTTCACATTTCAAATTTTCAAAGACAATTTATATTTCCTAGGTCCAAATCCTAGGTGTAAGCACGCTCAAAGGTATCATAACCTTGCCTTTCTGAAACATTTAAAAATAAAGGTCCAACTTATGAACGTCGTTGAGTTTTTCCAACATTCAACCGTTTTAAGCATGCATATATTATATATATATATATATAGTATCTATATATATATATCTATAATATAATATATATATATATAGTCTAATATATATATATATCCATATATATATTATCATTATTGTAAGGATTCCTTTAAGTCTGATGCAAACCAAAACATCCAATGTCTCTCTGCAAGTAATGCACTAAGTACTGAAGAAGAATTGCTTCGGAAGTTTTACACCATACACTAGAAATATTCTAAGTGTAAAATCTTCCGAAGCCAAGACCAATATCTTCCGAAGCCAAACATGAAGTCTTCCGAAGCCTCAGAGACAAAGTCTTCCGAAGCTTCATCCTATGAAGACAGATTTCTTCCGAAGACTTTTAGTAACATGCTTTATCTGATGTACTGTTCCATAAAGCTGGACACCTTTCCGCTGCATCTCTGTAAAGTCACCAACTTACATGAGTTGGTGAAAAGGTCCATGCTTTTGGTAACTGTACATTGAGGTCTTGAGTCTGTAACTTTCTACTTTATGTACTTTATCCTTTTTGTAATAGATAAGGATGTGAGCTATGGCATGTCATAGTCACAAGGTCAAAAGGCAGATATGCCTTTTGATTCTACAATTGATTTTGTTTGTGTCTAGTCAATTGTATCCAGCTGGCTTTCAAAGTATAGCCGGCTGTAGGTTGTAGTATAAGTATTCCAAGTTCTAGTATCTTTCTTTATGCTTTGTAACACTTGTAAAAGAACTTGAGAAAGCAATATACTGCCTCCTTGAAACCCAAATCTCTTGTTCTGTCTCTTTATCATTACTTGTGTTCTTTGTATCAATATCTTGGTTAATCCAGTTTACTGTTTGATCAAGTTTAGTTAATCTCCTCTTTGTGTTGTTGTGTTGTAATTGTTAAGCCCTTAACCGGTCCTGCAATTGGTATCAGAGCTTTCAGGCTCTTGATATAAGATCTCACCATCTTAAGATCCCTCACACACACAAATACTAAACTCTCCAAATGGCATCCATTTCAAAGACTGATATGGAGACTGGAACCATGAACAAATCCCCACTGATCACTCTTGATGACTTTGATACCTGGTGTATGAGAATGGAAGGTTTCATCAGGTCTCTAGACTCAAGAATGTGGGAATCTGTTGAAAATGGACCTTTCATACCCAGCACTCCTTCTGCTACTGGTGCTGGTATGATCCCCAAAGATGTGGCCAACTACTCTGATGAAGATAGGAAGAGAGTAGAGATTGATAGAAAGGCCATGACTGCTCTTCAAACTGCCCTTCCAAACTCTGTGTACAGAGGTTTCAAGAAGTGCAAAACAGCTAAACAGCTGTGGGATGCACTAAAACTGATGTATGAAGGCTCCTCTGAAGCCAAGGAGAACAAGAAGGATCTCCTGAAGCAGCAGTTTGAAAACTTCACCTTCAAAAGGTGAAACCATGACTCAGCAATACTTTAGGTATGTTGAGATAGTGGATACCCTAGTGGATGGAGGAGTTCCTCTTGAAAACAGGGACATTGTAAGGAAGTTCATGTCCTCACTTCCTAGGCAATGGACACACTACTGTGTGGTGATCAAGAGGACTGAAAATCTCAAAACTCTTACTCTGACAGAGTTATATGGGATTCTCAGTGGCTACCAGATGGAGATGAACATGCAAGGTTCATCTGGCAACTCCAACAATCAAATGGGTTCAGCCCTGCATGTGGTTGAAAGGGATAGCATAGAACCCCAACATCATCTCATATGCTACCCTGACAACTCACCAAAGGGTCCTTTCATCACCTTCCCAGAGACACCTAGGGAGAACTACACTCAAGGAAGCCCATTCCAAGAGACAAGCTCTTCTCAAGCCTTTGTGTCTTCTGATGAAAGTTGTGGTAACTCTCTTTTCACTCTTGAAGACCTGGACTGTATCCATCCAGATGACCTGGAATATATGGAAATAGTTCAGCAGATGGCTCTTCTCACTCATAGAGCCAAGAAGTTCTACAAGAGAACTGGAAGGAGGTTTCCAAAGCAATGCAACCAGTGGAAAGTTTGGCTTGGATAAAAGCAAAGTCAAGTGTTACAACTGTAACTTGATGGGCCACTTTGCTAGAGAGTGTAAGGCACCTAAAACAAATGGTGGCCAAGCACAAACCAGACCAAACTACACTGACAAAGCCCCTCAGAATGAGAAGCCAAAGCAACATGCTGCTGTTGCTGTTGAAGAAGGAGGCTTTGACTGGAGCTTTCAGGTGGAAGATGCTTCTCCAAACCAAGCACTAATGGCAGATCATGATGAAGCCAAGGTATTGGAACATCTCTGTACTCCTGAATGCATTGCTAAAGTAACAGATACAGGTCCTATAACTTGGAAATGAGATCTGATCTTGAGTCCTTAAACATTTTAAAATCTGATTTTAGAAAGTCTGAAAATGATTACAAGTTAAAGATAGAGGACTTAGAGAAAACCATTTCAGTACTAAAACATGAACATACAGATTTTAGGACTCAAATCCAGGATCTCATAACTAAGTTGACTGAGTGCCAGGCTGAGCTTGTGATCAGCAAAGCCAGGGCAGAAAAGAGTGTTCTTGAAGAAGAGACCTTCAAGAACATGATATCCTCATCCCTGCACAACAAAGTGTGCTATCAAAATAGACAGGGACTGGGATCAAATGAGATAGCTCCTCCACACACAATCTTGTCTGTAAGATCTCCTAGGTGTGGAACTTGTGAAGATGAGCTTCCTCTCATAGATCCTATAAGTGAAGAGGATGAAGAAGAGATAGTGAAGAATTCCTCTGAGAAGAGTGAAGAGGAGGATTCTACTAAGGGCCACTATCCTTCTGAGGAGAAGAATCTACTGTGATGACCAAGTCAAAGAGAAAGAACTTGATCAGGAAGAGCAAAAGAAAGGCAAAGAAGGCTCAAGAGATCAAGGCTACTTTTGGCTCTAAGCAGAAACATTTTTATCTCTGCAGGGTTTAAAGTAGTAAAGATTGAAGACATCAACCAAAACTCCTCAGCTAAGAGTTCTGGTTCTTGTTCAAATCATCTCAGTACAAAGAAGAAGACTGATCTGCTGTGTACCACTGCTGCACAGCCTGGACCATCAAACTCCAAGAACAGTTCACAGCCCAAAAGAACTGTCTCAGCATCTACAAAGATGAAGGTGGAGAAGGGATGTGACCAAAGACAGTCTTGCTCTCATAAGGAGACTCTTTTGAAGAAGAAAATGTTATGTGTCATGTGTGAAAGTACCTCTCACATTGCTAAGGATTGTCCATATAATCCTAAAAGTACTGTCCATATGACCAATACAAAGACTTCAAAGAGTTTCAAGAAGATTCAAGCTTCAGAAGGAAAGTATGTTTCCTTCGGAAGCTCCAAATCAAAGAAGAAGGTAAATGGAAAATTACCTTCGGAAGAAAAATTGGTCTCGGAAGAAAGGAGTTCTTCCGAAGCACTGAAGTCTGCTGCAGTGACTGCAGAATCTTCCGAAGGTTCAGTCATCAAAACTTGTGAAGTCCCAAAAGCTTCCAAGGTTTTGAAAGTCAAGTCCAAGACTCCAAAGGTGGTGTGGAAGTCTAAGAAAGACCAAGTGACTGAAGTTTCTCCATCAACAACAGCTGAAGATCCCCCTAGCAAAACCATAGGATCTATTACTGTTGCATTACCTTCTATTATACTTAGTGAGCCCAAGACAAGTAAGGCTTGGGTTTCCAAATGTAACCAATCATTTTCTTTGTGCAGGAACAGCTCAAGACAAGCAGGATGTCTGGATAATTGATAGTGGCTGTTCCAGGCACATGACAGGCAATAGGTCACTACTCCATAACTTTGAGAAAATTGATGGAGGACCAGTTGCTTTTGGAGGAGATGAAGGTGGTTACATTTCAGGAAGGGGCAAGGTCACAAATGGTAAGCTCAGCATTGAAAAGGTAAACTTTGTCAAGGAGCTTGGGTACAATCTTCTGAGTGTATCCCAATTTTGTGATCAGAGTCATAACATGCTCTTTACTGAGCATGAGTGCATTGTTCTCAAGCCTGGAGTGGTCATTCCTCATGAGCATATCCTGCTCAGAGCCCCCAGGAAAGGGAACATGTACAAGATGGATTTGCAAGAAACATCTCCCTCTGGAGAAGTTTCATGCTTTCTATCTAAAGCAAATAGTGATGAGTCTTTCCTATGGCATAAAAGAATGTGCCATGTAAACTTTAAGAACATGAATAAACTAATTAAACATGATTTGGTAACTGGAATGCCAAAGAAAGAGTTTACAAGTGATGATCATTGTGTTGCATGCCTGAAAGGGAAGCAACATAAGGTATCTCACAAGCCTAAGGAAAGGAACTCCATCACTACTCCCCTACACTTATTACATATGGATCTCTTTGGCCCCACCAGTGTAATGAGTCTAGGAAGGACCTCTTATTGTTTGTGATCACAGATGATTTTACAAGATTCACTTGGGTTTTCTTTCTTAGAACTAAGGATGAAACCCCTGAGATTCTGAAGAATTTCATCTTAAAAATTGAGAATCAAAGTGATCACAAGGTCAAAACCATAAGATGTGATCAAGGGACTGAATTCAAGAATCAAATCCTTGATACATTTTGTGATGAAAAAGGTATTACAAGACAATATAGTGCTCCCAGGACTCCTCAGCAAACGGAGTTGCTGAGAGGAGAAACAGGACACTAATTGAAGCTGCAAGAACTATGTTGTCTGACTCTAAACTGCCCATCACCTTCTGGGCAGAGGCAGTAAATACTGCTTGCTATGTGCAAAACAGAGTTTTAGTAGTTAAGACACATGGTAAGACTCCTTATGAACTTTGGCACAAGAGAAAACCTTTCATTGGTTTTCTCAGGTCATTTGGATGTCCCTGCACCATCTTGAATACCAAGGATCAAATTGCCAAGTTTGCTAGAAATCAGATGATGGACACTTCATTGATACTCTTCCCAAGCCAAGGCTTATAGAGTATACAATCTCAGAACTAGAATTGTTGAGGAGTCAGCCAATGTGACTTTCAATGAACACACACCCTGTGTGGCTGGTTCTGGTCCTGATTGGCTATTTGATCTTGATTTAGTTACCAACTGTTTTAACAAATCTTGTGAGAATGTTTCAGGATCTGCAGAAAATTTAAATACAGGTGATCCTGATCCAAGATTTGAGCTAGGAAGACCCTCAACTCATACATCTTCAGCTCCAGTTGGAACTACTTCAGCAAATGAGGTTTCTATCAGCACTACAATGACAAATTCAGCTGATACATCTGGGGTGCCTTCAAATTCCAGCTCAGAGGCTCCACAACCAGATAAAGATACCTCAATTGTAGAAGACAACAATGGTGATGGTGAAAGTGATCAGGAATTCCTTGATGCTAATAACCACACCATAGATGACAACATCAATGATGTCACACACTCATTGGATCAAGTTAATCTTGATAAGTGTGGTGATGTGGAGGGTGAATCATCTATGCCAGATCTAAATTTCTCAAATTTGGATCTTTCTCAACAACTTGCTGTGATCCCTCAGCTAAGGATCCACAAGTCTCACCCCACCACAAACATCATTGGAGATGTTGTCACAGGGGTAAGAACAAGAGGACAAACCCATGAAGCAAATGTTTGTCTTCACTCTTGTTTCTTATCCCAGATAGAGCCAAAGAAAGTTGATGAAGCTCTAAAGGATGGAAGTTGGGTTGAAGCTATGCAACAAGAGTTACTTCAATTCAAAGGCAGAAAGTTTGGAACCTTTGTCCTCTTCCTCATGGGAAGACTACCATTGGAACCAAATGGGTTTTTAGGAATAAGAAGGATGATAGAGGAATTATCATCAAGAACAAGGCAAGACTAGTTGTTCAAGGATACACACAAGAAGAAGGGATTGACTACACTGATGTCTTTGCTCCTGTAGCAAGATTAGAAGCTGTTAGGATATTCCTGGCATTTGCTGCATCCAAGAACTTCAAGGTCTTTCAACTTGATGTAAAGTGTGCTTTTCTGTATGGAGTGATTGATGAAGAGGTTTATGTCAAACAGCCACCTGGTTTTGTAGACCCTGATCATCCTGATTATGTCTGCAAGCTTGACAAAGCTCTTTATGGGCTGCATCAGGCACCCAGGAAGTGGTATGAGACATTGTCTGAGTATCTTTGTAAACATGGATACAGGAGAGGTACTATAGATGGAACTCTCTTCATCAAAGGACAGGGAAATGACTTATTGCTAGTTCAAGTATATGTAGATGACATCATCTTTGGTTCAACTAATCCAAAGCTCTGCAAAGACTTTGAGAAGCTGATGAAAGACAGATTTGAAATGAGTGCAATGGGAGAACTCAATTTCTTTCTGGGAATTCAAGTGAAGCAAGTTGAAGATGGCATCTTCATAAGTCAGTCAAAGTATGTTCAGGACATACTCAAGAGGTTCAACATGACTGATTGTAAGATTGCTAAGACACCCATAGCCAGAAATCACTCCCTTGGACCTGATCTTGAGGGGGAGTGTGTAGATGAACATTTATACAGGGCTATGATTGGGTCTCTTATGTATCTTACAGCTAGCAGGCCTGATATCATGTTTGCTACATGTATTTGTGCAAGATATCAAGCCAACCCTAAGATGTCTCACCTAATCACTGTCAAAAGGATTCTAAGATACCTCAAAGGTGCTTCAACACTTGGTTTATGGTATCCAAAGAATCCTGACTTCAATCTGTATGCTTATACAGATAGTGATTATGGTGGTTGCAACATGACTGCAAAGTCTACATCTGGGGGATGTCAATTCCTTGGTGGAAGGGTTGTCTCATGGCAATGCAAGAAACAATCTTGTGTGTCTGCATCAACTGCTGAGGCTGAATACATTGCTGCTGCAAGCTGCTGTGCTCAAGTGCTTTGGATTCAAAATCAGATGCTGGACTATGGATTTAACTTCAAGGAGACTCCTATCCACATAGACAACAATAGTGCTATCTCTATCACTGAGAACCCTGTGCAGCACTCAAGGACCAAACAATCAATATCAGGTATCATTTAATAAGAGATAACTATGAAAAGGGATTAATTAAACTAGTCAAAGTTCATACAGATGAACAATATGCTGATCTGTTTACAAAAGTTTGATGAACAGAGATTTAAATATCTAATATCAGCTATTGGATGATTAACTTTGAGTAGATCTTTTCTTAAAACTAATTCTAATTATTTCTTAAAATATGTGTGTCCTAAGTTGTCTAGTTCATCACTTTCATAAGCTCATGTTTTCTTTGGATATAAAATCCTTTTTGAAGACTTTCCTTAGATTCTTGAAATTTTTCTGATCCTTCGGAAGATATAATTTTATCTTCGGAAGAAAATCATGTCTTCAAAATAAATAACTGTCTAAGAAATTTTACCTTCGGAAGAAGTCTAAATCTATCTTCCGAAGCTTAAATTCTTATCTCAGACACTTATTTGTTTTTAAGAACTTTTTTCTTCCGAAGCAAAATTAACTCTCCGAAGCTTTGTTGTTTAATATACAAAGCATTCAAGTGTTTATTTCTCTTCCGAAGCAAAATTTTCAAGACTCTCAGGAAATCTTCCGAAGTCATTTTAGCTTCGGAAGCTTTTTCATTAAAACTTCCGAAGATAATTTACCTTCGGAAGCTTTTCGAATTCCAAGAAAACTACTTTTTGAGCAAAAGTAAACTACTTTTTCAGAGGTGGGACCGACTTTCGGATTTCAAAGTTTATCCTCTTTCATTAATTTGGTTCAAATCCCTTTTCACATAAATACCCAACGGTTCCCCCTCTCTCCTCACTATCTTCCTCAATTCCACTATTCCTCAAACCTAATTCCCAAAACCGCCTTTGCTTTTTACCTTTCTTCACCTTAAGCTTCTAAATGGCCAACCTTAACCGCAGAAACAACCCAGATTTCTCCATGCAACTTCACAGGCAACACAACAGGTTGCTCTGTTAAGCTCTGAGAAAGATGAAAGTTTCTCAGAGATTTGCCAATTCTTAACTCTATCCAACTATTTCACCTCCCTAACCATTGATCCTACTCTGTATGAGGATCATTTGCTTGAATTCTGGAAGACCTGCCAAGAGGTCATTATGGATGGGGAAAGGCACTGTCTGCCACAGTGCAAGGGAGGACAATCTTCATCATCCTCGGCCATCATCAACTATCATTTGCAGCTGGATGATGAAGAAGGTGAGTTGTCCTTCCCAAAGGAAGTTGTCAATCATTCCTTTGAGCAGATGGGCTATGAGGGAGATTTCTCTGTAAAGACCTTCAGGAAAGGGAAGGTCTCATCCCAGTGGAAATACCTGCTCCATGTGGTTATCCACAGCTTGTCAAACAAGCATGGAGGGTGGGACCAGATTCCTGAGGATCTCTCCTTCATAGTGCATGGAATGGTTCAAGGGGTCAAGTTCAGGTACTCTCAATTTGTTTATACTAATTTACTTGCAAACTTGGACTCCTTAGAGTATTACATGTTTCCTAGATATGTTCAACACATTCCTAACTGTGAACTGGGCTCACAGTTGAGGGAAACAAGTAATATTCTTAAATTGGGACAGATGAAGCCCGACATCTTTAAAATCATGAAGAAGCCAACTGTAGGCTTCTCAGGGGTAGAAACAGCCCTTGTCCCAAAATGTTAGAGCTCATTGCTCAAGGTGACAACCTAGCAACACAAGCTAGTGTTGAACCCACACCTCTACTTCCTTATCACACTAAAAGGCCTCAAATAACCCTCACCTACCAAAGAAAATCCAAACGAACCCCTGCTCAAGCTATTGAGTCTGTGCAGGTCCCCATATACTCACCTTTACAGGAGGAAGTGGACACTAGAGCTCCCACTTCCCCTGAGGAGCAAACCACTCCCATTCTTCAACTATCAGGGCTGAGGTTCCTCATGCTCACCCTGATGAGCTCACAAGCCCAACAGCCTTAAGCCTTCACTCTGAGTCTCAACACTCAAGTGAACAACCTTCAGGGGACAGTTACCATCCCCAGCCTTTAGATCTAAATCAACCCATTCCCAACCTATCCTTCTATACTGATGAAAGACTTAGGATTCAGTGAGTACCATGAGTCTCTCTTCTCCTCCCCTACTCAAAGAGAGATGAGTACGTCTGAGTCTCCTCAGTCTAGCCCACATCAGTCACCTGTTACTGAGGTGGACACTTCTGAACATGTTCAGGATGTCCATATGGAAGAGGCTCTCACTTCTGCAAGTGATTACATCATTAAGACCTCAACCATGGCAACTCAGCCCACTGACATCTCAACTGAGATTGCTAGTGAGCAGAGGAAAACCAGCAGCCAAGAACCTCAAGCTGGTGGTGAGAGAGAGGACTTTGGTCCAATCATCTCATCCCCCAATGATTCTTCTGATGAAGAAGAGGGGAATTTGAGACTAAAGGTGCAAAAACTGTCAAAAACATGCTCCTATTTAGTCTCTAAGGTCAGTCACCTTGAATCTCAGGTGACTACCTTACACAACAGGGTCAATGATCAGCAACTTCAGATTTCATATCTTAAGGAAAAACTAGCTGGGAGACCTTTAAGAAGAGCTCAACCAGGAACACAAGAACCTGTGGATGTGATTGATTTATCCTCCAGCTCACCTATGCAAGTGGGTGATGCTACCAAAAAGGGGGAGAAAGTTATTGCAGCCACAGAACCTGGGAGTTCTTCACAGAGAATGGACATAGAGGACTCACCATCCTCACTTGCAATTGTGCATTCTCAGCAACTTCCTCAAGTTCACATTAATGTGGACTCTATAGACTCTATCATCAGGAGTCTCTTTGAGGAAGGTATACCAAGGGCTGTGTCATCCCCACCTCAAGGAACTTCAAACTACATCATAAGGTGGAGGTATGATGCTGACAGAAGAGCCCTTATTCTTCACAGAGTTCAAGGGCAACAAGAAGTATTTGACTTTCAAAGCTTGAACTTCTATGAAAGATTGGATCTAGTCAATATGCCACTTGTCAATCCAAGCAACTCAAGACAGGCTGACAGATTGGCTCAAAGAATCCAAGACAGGATCCTTGCAGAGTTTAGTTTAAGAAGGAGACTTAGGCAATCAGGCAATGTCATCAGTCAACTGGATGTTGAGGTGGACCCTAAGATTAGTTTCATAGGGGAAACCATGACTACTGCTGCAGAGATTCACACTCCTTCTGAGACACCTGCTTGTGAAGGTGTTTCTTAGCCTCTCTTTGGCCAGAGCATGGATGCTACACCAAGCAATGAAGGCCAAACCTCTATCCACCCTGAGTCACAAAGGTCTGTGGGTGACAAAGGGAAAAGGATTATGACTCCTGAGGAAATTGAGGAGGAAAGAGAGAGAGAAAAGGAAGCTAAGGGGAGAAAGTTCCTCTGGGTCTTCAGGCTTTATGCAAGCTGCAATCAGGGCTGCCCCCAGACCAAATACTCAAGATGATGAGTTGAGGGCAGTCAGGATTACTTATTTACAGACCAGGAACTATAACATTGATGAAATCATTTCTCTCCTCTTAGAACAACTGAATGAACTGGCTGACATGGAAGTGTCAAGAGAGATGAAAGAAAAAGGGATGCAAGGTTACTTCTCCAATTCAAAGAGGAGAAGAGACAGAAAAGACTCTACAAGCATGCTCCCACTCTCTCTCCCAGTTC
Organism: Flaveria ramosissima; assembly: GCA_025215565.1. Classification (NCBI taxonomy): domain Eukaryota; kingdom Viridiplantae; phylum Streptophyta; class Magnoliopsida; order Asterales; family Asteraceae; genus Flaveria; species Flaveria ramosissima. The sequence goes on from CM046036.1 coordinate 31,321,752, forward strand.
AAGAAAGCCCTGTACAAGAAGATGTGGCTCCACAAGAACCTCAGGTAGACAAAGAAGAAGATAGGATCAAAATGATCAACTACCTGAGTGCCACAGGCTTCTATCAGGCAGATGCACTTCTTCCCTTGTCCTATGACTTTATTGAGTTTGAGTACTTAAAACAACTTGAACTTGAGTTAGTCAAAGAGAGAAAGACAACTAAGAGGAAGCTAAAGGAAGAAGCTGCAAAGTCAAGAGCCATCATCCAAAAGAGTATGAAGAAGTCTGCTGATAGACAAAGGATGATGAGCTTCTTGAAGCTATATGGATTCTCCGGAAGGAGACTTGGCCCTATGTCTCTATCCACAATGGATGAGCATATAAGGGTAATCAAGCAGAAGATTAAGAGTGGTGAACTGATTGACTTACACTCTCTTCCAAGTCAAGTCCCACCTGAAGTGGAGGTTAAGTTTGAACAACCCGAGACACCTCAACCTGGATCCTGCTGAGCCTCAGCAAGCTTCATCTTCTGATCCAAAGCAGGGTCAAACTCCCTCTCCTTCTGAACCTGTGAGGGAGGAACACCCAACTGAGAAAGACAAGGATGATCAACAAGGTGCTGCACACCAGTCTTCTCAGTTAAAGTCATCTAAGAGGAAGAAGAGGATGGCTTCTAAACCAAAGTCTAAGAAGAAGAAGCCTAAATCATCTACCTCTACACCTCAGGCTGAGTCAGATCAACCTGAGGAAGTGCATGAAGAGGCAGCCCAATCAACTCCAATGCAAGTGGCTCCTCTGGCAGCTGAGACACCCATCTTAATCTGGACCTTCTCTACCAATCCAGAAAGATGGCATGTAATCAGAGATCAAGGTGTTGAGAATGTCTATACTTGGCAAGACATAATCAACTTACCTCTGCATGATCTCTTTGAGATGAGAAGATACTATGAAGGTCTGAATGATCCTGACCATCTAATGAAGAAGGGTATGGTCATGATTGTGCTGAAGACTACTAACATCTGAAGATCTTCTAAATGTTTTGGTAGCATCAGCCTAGGGGGAGTTTGTAAGGATTTCCTTTAAGTCTGATGCAAACCAAAACATCCAATGTCTCTCTGCAAGTAATGCACTAAGTACTGAAGAAGAATTGCTTCGGAAGTTTTACACCATACACTAGAAATATTCTAAGTGTAAAATCTTCCGAAGCCAAGACCAATATCTTCCGAAGCCAAACATGAAGTCTTCCGAAGCCTCAGAGACAAAGTCTTCCGAAGCTTCATCCTATGAAGACAGATTTCTTCTTAAGACTTTTAGTAACATGCTTTATCTGATGTACTGTTCCATAAAGCTGGACACCTTTCCAATGCATCTCTGTAAAGTCACCAACTTACATGAGTTGGTGAAAAGGTCCATGCTTTTGGTAACTGTACATTGAGGTCTTGAGTCTGTACCTTTCTACTTTATGTACTTTATCCTTTTGTAATAGATAAGGATGTGAGCTATGGCATGTCATAGTCACAAGGTCAAAAGGCAGATATGCCTTTTGATTCTACAATTGATTTTGTTTGTGTCTAGTCAATTGTATCCAGCTGGCTTTCAAAGTATAGCCGCTGTAGGTTGTAGTATAAGTATTCCAAGTTCTAGTATCTTTCTTTATGCTTTGTAACACTTGTAATAGAACTTGAGAAAGCAATATACTGCCTCCTTGAAACCCAAATCTCTTGTTCTGTCTCTTTATCATTACTTGTGTTCTTTGTATCAATATCTTGGTTAATCCAGTTTACTGTTTGATCAAGTTTAGTTAAATCTCCTCTTTGTGTTGTTGTGTTGTAATTGTTAAGCCCTTAACCGGTCCTGCATATACATTATATATATATATATATATATATATATATATATTATATATATATACTATATATATATATATATATATATATATATAATGTTTACAAGTAGCAATTCATGTCAATGGTTACGAATTATGCAAGTTTAGAATCATATAGCTTTACAATCAAACCTTGACCAATAATAAGTTCACAAGTATATAACGATTAGCTAAGTGTACTTGATTCCCATGATGAACAAGCATACCTCAGCAGGAGCCGGCAATAACCTCGGCTTTAGCACCAAATAGGCTTGTTAGGCCCATAGATCTATGACGTCGTAAGGCTAGCAATAGTTAATGATTGTCAACATATAATGTATATTTTATAAAACTCATAATAATACAAATAACCATGACAAAAAGTAAAGATGAATTGCATGTGCGTTTACAAGTATCAAAAGGTTTACAAGTGTAAGTTGATAAGTTAACATGTTTCACCCCAAAAAGGTATAAAATAATAAAAGAGGGGCATGAGAACTCACTTGATATATATTTATGTAAGATGATAATAAGAATAAACGATGATCCAACGCATTCCTTTACAAGGTACCTATATATATATTATATATATATATATATATATATATATATATATATATGTATATATATATGTATATATATGTATATATATATATATATATGTATATAATATATATATATATATATATTAAAAGATTAAGTTTAATAATAAGATCAACGTTTTAACATGAACTAGGGTTTCAATAAGAATTTGAGGTTTTGATAGATAAAAGTTAATAGTGAAAACACTTTTATTTTAATTTATTGAAAATAATTATACCAATTAAGTAGTTTATCATAAAGAAATGAATTTTAAATCATTTATAATAATTGACAAAACTTAAATATGAAGTGTAAATACATTTTACATTTTATATTTATTTGTAATAATTATGATTTTAAACACTAATTAAAAGTAACGTTTGAACCAATAATAATTTTTGTGATTTAAATCATTATTTAAATTCTATTTTTTATAAAATTAAACTAAATATAACCTTTTGCAGGATCGGGTTTTGTCACTTAACACTTGGATTTTTCAAACTCACTTATACTACACTCAAATCAGATGAAGTAGAATCTTTTCTAAGAGTTGATAATAATATAATAAGTAGCAAAGAACACAAGGAAATAATTTTCAAGGCACTTGTATATATTACTTCTCAACTCAAAGTATTACAAGACTCTTACAAGCATAAAACAAAAGTTACAATGAGAAACTATATATACTAGCTCCTACAGCCGGATATACTTTGATACCAGCTGGAAACCTAGGACTAAAGCATATACTACAATGCTAAAGTTAAGGTATCTTAGATTAAGTATTATCTAAGATATGGTAGTCATGACATGTCCATGACTTACCTTTTGTCACCAACTAAAGTTTGCAACTGTACTAACTGATAAAGGTAAACAGTGGAATAAAGTATGGTCAACTATATGGCTTTTGAGAAAACGCCATGCAATATCTCAGAGGTCTGCAGCGGAGTGTCAGAGAGACCATACTTATGTCCACTGGATAATAGTAATGTCTTCCAAAGGTAACTTGGCTTCGGAAGAACAAGTTCTTCCAAAGCCACTTATACTTCAAAAGAAGCTTCTATACTTCCGAGGCTTGAGGACTTCTTTCATACTTCAGAAGTTGACTTCTGATCTTTCACTCTAAGTCTTGATCTTCGAAAGTGAATACTTTGTCTTCGGAAGTTGGAGTTTTCCTTCGGAAGTTGATCTTACACTTTGTCCTCGGAAGAGCTCCTTTTCCTTCGGAAGTTTCACACTTAGTTTCGGAAGTCCTTTATTAGTTGCACCAAAATAGTCTAAGTTTTGGTTTTGGTTGCACCAGCCTTTCTAGATCCAACAAACTCTCCCTAGGCTGATGCTACCAAAACCTCACTTGTTTCTGCTTCTCAAAGCTTTCAACACCAGGGACATAAGATATTTGTCTATGTCCTTGTTCTTCCCTGAAGCGGTGCTGAGAAGCTTGTACAAGTCATTAGTGGATAGGAGATCCAGTCTATCACTCTAAATGACATGTACCCTTTGTTCTGTCCCCCTGAAAAGAGTTAGTTGATGGGAGTTATAGTCATACTCCCATCTAACTATGAATTCAAGTTCAGGACCCTCAACCATTTGTAGAAAGCTTTTCCTTTGGTTGTTTTTCCCTTCATTTTCTCCTCCTCTCTCAGTTTCAACTCTTCTTCAATCTTGGTCCTAGCTGTCAGCTCGGCCATATGAAGACTGCCCAGGTGATTTCTTATGTGAGCAGCGACTTCAGAGTTGGAGGGGTTGGAGAGTGGCTTCTCTGCTAACTCAGCAATATCAAATCTACTTAAGTGTAGCAGAGATGAGGCATTTAGCCTGTTAAGCTCTCCACTCTCTCTCTCAACAACAAAGTTGTGAGAAGAGTCTTCGAACTTCCACTGGATGATCTTTTTCCTAGGCACAAGGGGTTGTCTTGGCACCCACAAGAGTCACCAGCTTTCTCCTTAGCTTTTTTTCTACCTCATTTGAAGTATCTGAATTGAGGCCAAGGAGATTTGCAGCTTGGTCCAATGTTCCTCTGGGTAGATCAAGAAATTGATCTCTAGTAAGGGAACATGAGGATCCATCAACATAAGTCAGTTTGACAGAATCCTCATCACAGGAGATGTCGCTTAGGGTTGTGCAGTTGATGAGCTTTGTCTTGATTGCCTTGAACTCCTCTAAGGAGAGATGTTTAGAAGGCTGAGGGGATGATTTGAGAGGTTGTTGGGTAGGTTGTGGTGTTTGGGTTCTGGCGAGTGTTTTGGGTTGGAGGATGGGTAGTTTAGGTGGTTGAGGTGAGGAGGTTGGTAAGGATGATGGTGTAGGTTTAGGGGTGTAAGGTTCAGTGGTTGGTTCAGTTTTGATAGGGAATGGAAAAGGAATTGGTTCAGGTTGTGGTTTGGTTTGAGGTTGGGGTTGAGTAGTTAGTTTGAAGATCATCCCCTGTCCCCTTCTGTACATCTCCTTCCTCTTCCCCGAGCGAATGTTAGCCTATATGTCACTGACATGTCGCTGGAGGGTCTTCTCAGACATAGGACCCACCTGCCTGTCAGAGAAGCCATGAGCCCGGATATAGTCTTTCATCCAGGCTTTTTCACCTATCTTCTTGGCAGCAGCTAGTCCTGCTTCTTCTTCCTTCTTCCTCTTCAACATCAGCTTCTCCTTGGCAGCTCTCTTTCTTTCCTTCTCCATTTGATCTTGCTCTTTGTTGAAGAGCCATAAGATCGTATCATTGTTGTGTGGAGATAGTTCTTCTAGAGAGAAACCCCTGGATGTTAGGAAAGTTATCCTTTCCCTCCTGAGCTGCTGATCAGCTTCTCTTTCTTTCCTCTCCCTTTCTTCCTCTAAGGCCAACCTTGCTGCTTCTTCTTTTTAATGTTTTTATAGAAAAGTTGCCTTTTCCAACTCAACTAACACCTCTAGTGGTAGCAGGAGTACATCTTCACTCACAGCTCCTAGATTGACAAGTTTGTCAATGATTTCCACCCTTCTTTTATTAGTGACAGCCTCCTGGTTGACTGCAGCTGCTTTGCTACTGGCAGCTAGTAACTTTCAAGTTGGAAGTCTACCTTTTCTTTTGAACTTTTCTAACCTTTCTTCCTCCTGAAGCTCTTCCTTAGTCATCTTCCTCTTTCCTTTGACATCTTCGGAAGTGCTAGACTTTGAGGGTTCTTGGATGGAAGGTTCAGGTTGAGTGGTGGAAATAGGAGCTGGAGTTAATGCTGTTGTTTGATCTAGGGTTGGGTGAGAAAATCCTCCCTATTAACCTTAGATGCAAGTTCTAGAATTGCATCTGTGACTATTAGATCATCAGATAAAGAGAATAGTCCTTCCGCAGCTGCAATCTCAGCTTCGAAAGATTGAAATTGTTCTTCCGAGGCTTTGACTTGTGCTTCGGAAGTCTGTTAGAATGCACTATCTATCCTAACTGTCTTAGTTGCTGGGCCATTAGTCCTTGTTTCCCCTTCGAAATTAATCTCAGGTTCCACTTGGACCTTAGGTTGACCAACTTCCTCAATAGTGGTAGAAGGTGCATTTAACCTCACTCTGACTGCTCGAGCTCCGAAGTAAATCACAGACAAGTAAGGACTTGGCTGTTCAATGAGAGATTCCAACAGGAACTTGTTGAAGAACCTGTTGAGATCTTGGAGCATCCTTTGATCCACTTGAATTACAACTGGAGGATGCTCAGGAAAAACCGAAGCTTGTTGCATAGGGTATCTTGAACTTAAGGAAGTGAGAGCTTGACTTTGTGGTTCCTTTTGTCTTTGGCTTTGTCCCTGAACGCTCTCCCCCTTTTTAGTAGCATCATCTTGAGAGCTTGATGAGCTGGAGGAAGAGGTCAATGAGACCTGAATTGGTACATGCTTAACAGACCTCTCAATGTGTTTCTTAGCTAGTTTGGCCTTGAGATTTTCAATCTAAAGTTGCTGAGTGGCAGACCTATCCTCTAAAGTCCAAACCTTAGATTCAATATTTGAGACTTTAGAAAGTAGGTCTTCAATGGTGAGTTGCAGTCTTCCCTCAGTAAAGGCTTGCTGATGTGGGCTAGAGATAAGAGATCTCTCTGGGCTCTGTTGATCCTTGAGAGGGTGTTGTGGATCAACTTCATTGCCCTGAAGAGACATAATCTCTTCATCAGCTCTTATTAGTAGGTCCGTAAAGGATATAGAGGTTTAGCCTATCCCGGGACTTTGATCAATGTCTAAAGGCATTGAGCCTATGGTGGGGCTGTCCCTTTTTGGCTGCTCAGGGGAGTATAAAGACTCTCCCTGAGGGTTTTCAGCTTGGGTTGTGGGCTCATGGGTTTGAGGCTTAGGAGACTCAATACCCATATTGAGGTCAATTGTGAAGGATTGTTCGACCTCAGACTGCGTGGGAGCCCATTGTTCCACTCTAGTCTTTTTGGATAGAACAGGAGGAGCTTGTTCAATCAGAGAAGATTGAACAAGGGTTCATTTGGGGCGTCTTTGATAAGTGATAGTGATGGGGTGAGAAGGTAGATTTGGCAGTGTGAGGGTAGTTACTGGTGTGGGTTCATCACCTGTGGGGTTAACAGGGATGTCACCAGGAGCCATTGGCTCAGTCATACCTGGAAGAAGTGCAGTATATCTTCCGGTGAAATTGGTGGACACTCTCTTCAAAGTCTTGAAGATGGTCGGCCTCATTTGAGGAACAGTCAGAGCAGCTGCACAGACAACCTGACTCTGGTCCAGCTCATAATTGATTATGTGCTAAAGAAACCTGGGATACATGAAGAATGTGTCCCACTGGAGGTTCCTCATAAGATTGGTCAGCACAAACCTTGAGTAGTTAAAGCGGAGGCTTCTCACCAATCCATTAACTAGGCACCCTAGTTCATATAGGATTTGATCCCATCCCCCAGATTTGTTGGACAAGCAATGAAGAACAACATGCAGCAAGAACTTCCAGTTGTAAGAGAAGTTAAACTTGTAGACGGTTAACCTGCTTACATCTCCACCATATCCCATTTGGATATAGGTGTTGTCCAAATCTGTCTTGGGGAACTCTGTAGGAGCGCCCTCATCATGAAGCTCGAGATGCTCCCTAATGAGTTGTTCAGAAATGACCAACTCCTGGCCATAGATGCTCGATCTTATTACCCTAACCCCATTTAGGGTTTCAATCTGACCATTGGCCCAAAATTCAGCCATGTGATTTGAGTAACCTGTGGGGTTAATAGTCAGAGCAGTGTAATAAGATGAATGGGTAAGAAAGGAGATGATATCTAAGAAGTAGGCATCCCTTGAAGAATCAAGGAGTGCGACTTGGTTGTGCTGAGGGTTAAGTGCCATTTGAGAAAGTTGCAAAAAGATAGTTCGGAATTAGGTGAATTTAGGGATGAAGGAAGCTTTTAGGGCAGTAAATTTGGTAAAAAGATGAAAGTGATTAGCCAGAGTTATTTAAATGGGTGAAATGGCGGTTTAAAGGGTTTGGATAAGATGATGGGACGTTTCAGTGGAGGATGTGATAGGGGCTGTAAGGTTTAGTCCATTTAAATAAACTGACATCATTAACAAAATATTTACTTTTTACAGAGTGGGGCCCAAAAGATTTCCGTTACACAGTAAAGTCTTTCTTCCGAGTATAAAGCATTTCCAAAGGTAATGTTCTTCCGAAGGCAAATTTACTTCCGAAGGTAAAGTTTTTACTTCCAAGAGTAAATATTTCTTTCCGAATAGAGAGTGTTATAAGCTTCAGAAGTAGATATGATATGAAATCAATCGCTTCTTCCGAGACTAAACAACTCTTCCGAGAAGAAAATCATCCTGGGAGGAATTTGCTTCGGAAGATATGTAAAATATCTTCTGAGGGTTAATTCCTCTTCGGAAGAATTTATACTTAGAGAAAATTTCAGAGAAGGACTTTTTGTAACAGGGCTTAGATTGTTTTGACACAAGACTTTACACATTTAAAGGTTTTCAAATGAGATAGACTAATCAAGGTTTATCATCCCAATAGCTGTAATGAGATATTTGAATCTTTGTTCATCAAAGGCTTTGGTAAACAAGTCAGCATATTGTTCATTTGAGTCAACTTTGATTTGCTTGATTAGATTTTTCTCATGAATATTTCTAATGAAATGGTACCTGATATCAATGTGCTTAGTCTTGGAGTGCTTCACTGGATTTTCAGTAATGGAGATAGCACTGTTGTTGTCAATGTGGACAGGAGTGCTCATGAAGTTGAATCCGTAGTCTATCATCTGGTTCTGAATCCACTGCAGCTGAGCATAGCTACTAGTAGCAACAATGTATTCAGCTTCAGCAGTTGATGTAGAGACACAGGATTGCTTCTTGCATTGCCATGAGATGATCCTTCCACCAAGAAATTGACATCCACATGATGTTGATTTCTTGTTGATATTGCAGCCACCATAATCACTGTCGGAGTAACCATAGAGATTGAAATCACTATTCCTTGGATACCAAAGTCCTAATTTAGGTGCTCCTTTGAGGTATCTGAGGATTCTCTTGGTAGCAACTAAGTGAGACACCTTTGGAGCAGCCTAATATCTTGCACAAATACAAGTTGGAAACATGATATAAGGTCTACTTGCTGTGAGATACATCAGAGAACCAATAATTGCTCTATACTAATGTTGATCAGTATCCTCCCCCTCAGAGTCAGGGGAGAGATTATGGTTTCTGGGTATAGGTGTTTTGGCTGCCTTACAATCTTTCATGTCAAATCTTTCTAAGATGTCATTGACGCACTTAGATTGACTGATGAAGAACCCTTCTGTCATTCGCTTCACCTGAATTCCAAGGAAAAAATCCATTTTTCCCATGGAATTCATCTCAAACTTCTTCTTTATGATGCTCTCAAAGTCTTTACACATTTGGTCATTTGAGGAACCAAATATGATGTCATCAACATAGACTTGAACGAGCAAGATGTCTTTCCCAGACTTCCTTATGAAAAGAGTCTTATCAATGGTACCTCTAGTGTAACCATTTTTCAGGAGAAACTTTGACAATGTGTCATACCACAACCTAGGTGCTTGGTGCAGCCCATATAGAGCTTTATCCAATTTGCACACATAGTTGGGATACTGTGGGTCTTTAAATCCTGGAGGTTGGTATACATAGACTTCCCTATCTATATCCCCATATAGAAAGGCACACTTGACATCAAGCTGGTAGACAGTGAAATTTTTGGATGCAGCATAAGCAAGGAAGATCCTATCTGCCTCAAGTCTTGCAACAGGTGTAAAGACATCAGTATAATCGATTCCTTTCCTCTTGAGTGTATCCTTGAACCACCAGTCTTGCTTTGTTCTTGATGATCAAGCCTCTATCATCTCTCTTATTTCTAAAAACCCATTTAGTGCCTATAGGTACTTGACCAGATGGTAGCGGACATAGGTTCCAAACCTTTTGTCTTTTGAATTGAAGCAGCTCCTCTTGCATTGATTCAACCCAGCTACTATCTTTCAAGGCATCTTCCACCTTCTTGGGTTCCATCTGGGATAAAAAGCATGAGTAGAAGCAGACATTCCTATTATGAGTTAGTCCTCTTGTTCTCACACCTTCAGAGACTTCCCCTATGATGTTCTCAGTTGGATGAGTGTTGTGAATCCTAAGTCTAGGAATTACCTTCAGTTGCAAAGATAGATCCAGATTGGACACATTTTGCTCAGGAGCTTGAACACTTGGTCCATCTGCTGTTTCAAACTCATTCAATGAGGACTTATTGAATGAATGAGAAACATCATCATCATTTGTTTGTTGTGAAGCAGCATTAACAGTTTCTTGTTCCTTCAAGATGTTGCTTCCATCAGCTTGGTGTTGTGTAGTTTCACCTGATGAAGTTTAAGGGTCAACAGGTGAACCGCTGGTTGAAGCTCCACTATCCCTTGAGATAGTCATACTATCAGATCTGCCAATAGTAGGAGCTTGATTTGTTGCAGCTCTTAGAGAACTTGGAATAGGTCTGGGTAGCTCAAACAGTTGGTCATCATCAGAATCACTTTGAGCACCTGTTCCAGCTGAAACATTCTCACAAGATGGTTTAGAATAGTTTGGAAACAATTCTAAATCAAAGATATGATCAGGGCCATTCCCCCTAACACAAGGAGTGTGCTCATTAACTACAATGTTGAAAGATTCCTCAAATTGTTGATCTTTAATGTTATAAACTCTATAAGCTTTAGAGTTAGAGGAATATCCAACAAAGATAGCATCAACCGACTTTTCAACAAATTTCGCCAAATTGTCCTTTGTGTTAAGTATGGTACACCTGCTGCCAAAGGACCTTAGAAAGCCAATGAACGGTGGCCTCTTGTTCCATATCTCATAAGGGGTTTTTCCATGTGGCTTAACTACAAGAACCCTGTTCTGCACATAGCATGCAGTGCTAACTGCCTCTGCCCAGAATGTTAGAGGCAGCTTTGAATCAGCTAACATGGTCCGAGCAGCCTCAATAAGTGTCTTGTTCCTCCTCTCAGCAACACCATTTTGTTGAGGAGTTCTAGGAGCACTATATTGTCTGGCAATCCCTTTTGAGTTACAGAATGAGTCAAGAACGTGGTTCTTAAACTCAGTCCCTTGATCACTTCTAATTATTTTAACCTTGTGATCAATTTGATTTTCTATTTTAAGAATAAAAGATTTTAAAGTTTCAACAGTTTCATCTTTAGTTCTTAAAAAGAATACCCATGTAAATCTAGTAAAATTATCAACAATCACAAGGCAATATGATTTCCTTCCAATGCTCATTATACTTGTGGGACCAAATAGATCCATGTGCAATAAGTGTAATGGAGTGGTGATGGAGTTAACAACTTTGGATTTATGAGATGTCCTGTTGTTTCCCTTTCAGGCATGCAACACAGTTATCTTTGCTGAAAAATTTCTTTTTCGGCAAACCATGTACCAAGTTATTTTTAGCCAGTTTATTCATTGTCTTAAAATTTACATGACACATTCGTTTATGCCATTGTGTTGACTCATCACCATTAGCTTTGGAAAGAAAGCATGATACTTCACCCATTGGGGAAGCATTGTTCATATCCAGCTTGTACATATCCCCTTTCCTGGGAGATCTAAGAAGCACCAATTCCAGAGGAATTGTCATCCCGGGTTTGAGGATAATGCACTCATGTTCTGTGAAGAGCATTTGATGCTTTTGATCACAGAACTGAGAAACACTTAACAGGTTGTGTTTAAGCTGTTTGACAAAGTGAACTTTGTCAACTTTTAATTTTCCATTGGATATATGTTAGGACCTGGTATTTGAACGAAATACCTAGTGATTAGCGTGTTAAACCAACTCAAATAGTGCAGAAACCTATTTGATTGGCGATCCAATCAGTGAGAACACACGAAGAATCAATCAAGAATTGAATTCAACGTTAGAAATCGATTAGGAATCGATCTGATGTGTTCTGTGAACTTGGAGAACGATTTGGGAGGTCTCTGGACGGCTAGGGTACGTCTGGAATCGTAATGGGATGAATGCTTATGTTTTTCCACGAATTGGGTCTATTTATAGGTTAGTATTGTTCAATCGTGCGACTGGGCCATAAGTATGGTTCAGTCGTGCGATTGAACCATGCGGTTGATTCATCCGCACGACTGAGTGTTCAGTCGTGCGATTGAGTCAATCTTATGTGTCAATCATACGATTGATCTAGTCTCCTGGTTCAGTCGTGCGATTGAGTCAATCGTATGAAGTTATTCATGCGTGTGGTCCATTCGCATGGGCCATTCGCATGAGAACTTCAATAAGTTATGTTTGAATGTTTTAATTAATATAACATAATGTGCAATCATTCAAACAATCATAAACCCAATCAATTCAATCACGACTCATTAATGAAATATTAAACATTACAAGTGACAACCAATTCATGTCATTACATTAGTCAATACAAATTACATCATAATCAGACAGACAAGATTCATTACATTACAAATCATGATCTAGGGACATACATGCATCAACAAACTCCCCGACCTAGATCTATCTAATCTCTTGTCTTCTGCATAACCTCCTTATACTTCTTGTACTTCTCCTCTTTGGTGACTCCTGCGTGAATCTCAAACGCAAAGCAAAGTCGTATAACGTTTTGGAACTGGAGGGCTTGTACAATGTCTTGTGTGTCATAGAACAGTGGCCACTTGTATAATGTATAGACATCAGTATAGCAGACAAGTTGGTTAGAGCCACATCGGGTCGAATACCCATTTGGCCATCTTATATAAACGCCTGATAGTATCCATTTGGCCCTCTTTATTCAGAACTATGACAGCTTCAGCAGTTCTCCAATCATAGTACCACCATTTGAAGTGTGGAGTGAAGTCCTGTGGCATTTCCCTGAGAGGGATTCTCGACATAGTGCGCGGAGGACTCCACTTCAACACAATCTTGGGCTTGCCAGTAATGGCATCAACCTCAGACCTTCTTATGTACCTCGTAGGCTGTTGTGGTCTGAAGTTAACCCATCTGTGTGGTACTCCTTCTTCAGGGCAGCCTCGAACCAGCCTGACATCTTTCTTGGGTCAGCATACAGCAGCTTTAGCTTAGCCAGCTGGTTGAGCTCAAAACCAGGTAGAGTCTTCAGATCATGTGGAAACCTGAAGTACTCTATGCCCTGTTCCCTCTTAACTGCATACGCGTTAAGGTCATCAAAATAAGCCCATGCAATAATCCTGCCTGACACCTTATGGTGTTTCTTGACTCTGTAGAGCTTGGTGTAGGCATCTTTCTTTGGTGCAGCACGCTGGGCTCTCACTTCTTCAAAACAGGCAGCCCACTCAGCCTTGCGAATGTCTACGTCATCATTGGAGGCTTGGGCTGTTCCTTCGGTCTCTCTTTTCCTGCTCCATCTTGTTCCAGCTCCACAACGTATCACTGACTAGGGACTCACCCAGATTGGGGACCACATTACCCTCGGTGTCAGCATACTGAGGGTACTCTTCTGCAGTAATATCTTCAACCTCAACTTCATCAACGTCATTTAGTTCTTCATCACTGGTTGAATCAACTGTTGGAGCATCCTTGACAATTTCATCAGGATTGAGTCTGAACATCTCTGCCAGTTGCTCATCAGATAGGTCATGAATTATCTTCCCCTTCTTCAGGGGTATAACTCACAGACCTTCTTACAATCCCTTGCAGATCAAGAATCATGGTTAATTGAGTCTTGACCTGTTGAAGGGGAGCAATGTCAAACTCATCCCTTTGAAAGTTTGGATCTGTTTGATTTAAACATTCAACACATAAACCATTAGTAAGTAATCAAACAGAATTATATAACTTAATATATAAAATTCAACACACTTGTTTTTCATTACATGATTCAAATACAAAATAAATAAATACATAAGACATCTAATCTGTACTTTTGTCTTGAATCATGGGCGTGTCGCTCGGAGGAGCAGAAGTGGTAGATGACTGGTCCTGTCGATGCTTAGATCTTCGCTCTTGACCAGAAGCAGAGGCCGATGCAGCCGCATCCCCTCCTTCTGCTTCGTCATCATCATCTCTACCTTCTGTCCTTTCTTCCTCAGTCTCTCCTCATCCTCATCATCTTCCTCATCATCATCATCATCTTCATCATCACCATCTCCATCATCCCTATCACCCTCCTTTATCTTCAAGGCTCATCCTTCGACCCCTTTAACCTCAGCATAATCGTCTTGTTGGTCGTCTCCAACTCCTCTATACGTTTGACTGACTGGGCCTGCTGGTCCTGGAGTTGGGACATCTCGACTCTCTGAGCATCGATTAGCTGGTTCTGCTGTCTATCACCCGAGCCTGCTCTGCCATCTGCTGAGACTGGGCAGCAGTCAGGTCGGTCAGCTGGCGAATCTGCGCCGCCTTCTCCTCATCTGCAGCGAGCAGGCGCATCACCATACGGTTAAGCGCCGACAGCTGCTCCTCTACCCCGATGTGAGGTAGAGTAGATCCATAAACATGTGATGGCTGGCTGAAGGTCCCAGCATGATGTGAGGTGGTGGTGGTGGTAGTAGCAGTGGTGAATATGGGTCGGTAGGCTGGTGCTGGTGATGTAGGTGTGAATGGTATGGTGGTGGATGGGAAGGATACAGTGGTGGTAGGTAAGGTGTGGTGTGGGCTGTGGTAGTGGAAGTAGTGGATGTGGTGGTGTGGTGATGGGTGGTATGTCAGTGGAGGTGGTGGTAGTGGTGGCTGTGGTGTGGAAGTAGTGGCAGCAGTGGTAACGAAGGTCAGGCGACGCTTCTTCTTCTTCAATCCATGGGGTTGAGCCATCCTCTTCCTCCTAGTCCCGGTGGAAGTGGATGCTCCCCCTGCAGCTCTGCCCACTGAACCCGGAACATAGCTCGGGTCAGTCTCTCTCTCTGAGGAGTCCCGAGGGTGTTCACCAACCACCCTAAGCCCGTGGTCTGTGGGAACAACTTTGCTTCCCACAGTCCTAGTGAGGGGCTCCTCATCCGACTCCTCCTCTTCCTGATCACCAACCTGAACTCCTGATGGAAACCGGCCATCTCAGCAACCTCTCCGGCAGTGGCAGACCCCGGGGGAATAACATCAGAATCAGTGCCTCTAGGTGGAGCAGGCATATCATCCCCGGCGTCGCCGCTATCATCATCATCTAAGTCGATATCTGGTATAGCAATCTGCTCTCATCTGAATCACTGTCATCGTGGCGCCACTTTCTCTTGGCTGGCGCCCATAGTCAGCACGGGCCAGATGCCCAAACAACCTCCTGACAGGGGGGTTTCACCTGCTTCCCCCTGTATACCTTCATCCTGCCTAGCGTAGTGTCATCCATGACCTCGAGCACTACAGCATCCTCCTTCTCCTTTGGCAGGGAGGGAAGCTTCTGATCAATAATCATCTGTATAAACCTGGATACATACAGAAGCCTTCCTTCCCTTTCCCCTCAATGTTCTCCACCAGGTAGGTGAAGATCATTTTGGAGAAGCTGAACGGGTGGTTCAGCACCAATGCACAGCATAAGCGTTCTGGATCTGATCCGACAACTCATCAAATCCTCCCTTCCTCGACGCTATGCACTTCAGCAGAACATGCGCAAGATACTTGAACTGGGGACAGAGGTTACTCTTGTTGAGTACCCCAGCATTGATGTCCCCAGAGTACTTGGCTCTCATAAAACATCCTCTGACAGTGAGGGGGTGTAGACGAGTAGGACAATCAGCATCATCCCCTAACTGTAGAACAATCCTCAAATCCTCCTCTGATATGGTAATAGCCTCACCAAAGATCGTACTCCTGATGCAATGAGGCTCAGAGGATCTATCAACAGTCGCGCCTTCCCAGAAGGCCTGCTGCACTGATCTATACGGCGTGCATGGTGTAGAGAGATAGCATGAGCAATCCTGGATCTCAACAGAAACGTAATGATGCCTGAGAAGTCAGCTGCGTTTCTGGATGTCAAATCCAGATGAGCACATATGTTAACTTGGTGCTCATGTTCCATCGACTCGCCATCTGTAACACATAACAATATAAACATTATGAAACAATAAACTTAGACTTTGAATAGAATGTTTCTGTCATGCGATTGAGGTTGTGCGACTGAAATCAGTCGTGCGACTGAACAGTGCGATTGAGGTTCAGACGTGCGAATGACTCATGCGTACGACTGAGTGTGCGACTGGACTCATGCGCATGTACTCTATGCGGTTACACCAGTCGTGCGACTGAGTCTCATACGCATGGAGTTCAGTCGTGCGGTTAAGTAAATCGCCCCCTTCAGTCGTGCGACTGAAGTCATCCGCTTGTCCAATCGTTGACATCCTGTTCGTTCAATTCAAAATTAACTTTTCATCAATTTTGAGTTTTAGACTTCGTGTTCTGGTTCATTAGACTCGCAATACTTTCTTATAACTCCTAACACACTTCTTAATTTCCTCTGTTTGAGTAGTTAAATTAGGTTATTAGTCCGTTTAGTCCGGTTTGCTTTGGGTCTTAATTTGCAGATCTAGAATCAATTGGACCGTTACTTGTTTGCTCTTCACCGCAAATTACCTGTAGAATCGATGGAGATGATCAGTATCAAGAATCGGGTGTGTATTAGGAATCAAAGGAAATTTGGCAGAGTTTGGTTAGTCGTGCGATTTAGGGTTCTTTGAGGGTGATGAGTCTCTGCGACCGACTCCTCCTCTATTTATACCAACCCTAGATCCAATCGTGCGACTGAGTTCATACGCACCTTTCAGTCGTGCGAGTGGGACTCAGTCGTGCGATTGGGTCAGTCGCCCTTCTCCAGTCGTCCGACTGGATTTCAGTCGTGCGACTGACTCACTCGTTCGCACTTAAGCCTCCGACTGGACTAATCGTATGGGCCATTCGGTTGATGGTCCATACTCATAGTTCATTCGTGCGAATGGATTCCATTCGTATGGTTAGTCCATACGTATGGTCCATTCGTGCGAATGGGTCATACTTAGTTAATTTTCTGCCATTTTTACCAATTTACATTAAAACCCCTTTTTACTTTTGAAATTAACGTTATGAGACTTTGATCATCTCAGACATGATCATTTTATCTGGAAAACATTTTGATCACCTCAGACGTGATCTTTTTAAACACTTTGTCACCTCAGACGTGGCTATGTTAAAACTTTCAAAGCCATATGGTCATCTCAGACATGACCCTTTTAGTGAGTTGATTCCCTTGATTTTTCTGATGTAGCCCGACACACGACTAAAATTAAAATTTAAAACACTAACTAATTTAAACTTTAACTAATTACATAAACAACTTATTTTTGGCTTTTTGTGAGAGATAATCCAGAGATTGATATCTACGGGATTTGGTTCGGGAGTAGATAGCTTCAACTTAGATTGATCATATCTGGACCATTCAATTTTGGAATCATACAGGTAAGTCAAATCATTTGGGACTAGTTATTAAACCTTTTGATGCTCAAATTCTCGGTGTTCATCCAGAGTCGTTAGCATTAAGGAAATCATACTGAAACTCTTAGATTTTCACATTGATTTGAACCTTTGAGAATGTAGCCACAATGATTGTCAGTATGTTTGTCCACTTAAATCCATACACAGACTTTTGACACAGACTGGTGACTTATTTAGGTTAATTATTTCAACTAACATTTGTGGATCCCACACTTATATGGTAATCAACATTCCTCAGGAGCTTTTGAGCGGTCTACGGGTATTATTACAAGAAGAGACTATTCTTAGAGCTTTCAAAGAGAAGCCTGTCCTCAGGTCAGTGCCATCGCACAGCAGAGAGGCGGCAAACAACAATGAATTCTAGAATATCTAGGTTATGCTTATCCTCAGGTCAGTGCCATCGCACAGCAGAGAGGCACACAACCTATCTCCTTGTTAGAGCAGCTTATTTTATTTTACACAAAATGCACCAACAACATAAGTCATTAGCTTTATTGCATTTGTCTTTCATTTTTTTTTTTGCTTTGCTCTAATTATGGTCATCCGCACACATTTGTGGCGTTTAATGCTCATTACCCCTTATTGGAATATATTTGATTGTGTTAACCAGTGATAAGATGGAAGCCCACAGTCAGTTGAACAACTTAGTTTGATCTTGAGATCACCAATCAGGTCTAATTGTCTATTGTGTTGAATCTACCAACATATCATTTGTGGTCTAGCAGCCTCTAAGTCTACTTTCTTTGTGTCACCTTAGGAGTTGCCAGTTTTCTATCATCTTCCCTTTTATATTGCTTAGACTACACAGACTTATACTTTGAACTTTTGCATCTTTCCAAACTTAAATTTTTAAAGTCCCTCTTGATTTGTTCCTGTGTACTATCATTTTCCAAAGGTATTGAATCGGTATCACAGACACAATCTACCTTATTTCAGCTAGTTACTCCTTCTCCTTCATTTTTTTTTTTTTTTATTTTTTTTTTTTTTAATGTTAACTGCTGACATATTCTCCCCTAAAATACTAAAATCATTTCTGGTTTAATTATTTTAGGATTTTAATAAACAGCAAAATAACATGAGTTTAAATAAACAGACGAGAATAAAACAAATAAAATAAAATAAAATAAACTTTAACTAAACTACATCGGACTACACATTATCATCATCAGGAATTACCTCACTTTTCTTTTTAACGCCGTTGACCTCTAGCAAATATTGAAAACGTGGTTTATCAAAGGCTTTAGTATAGAGGTCAGCGCGTTGAAAATCAGTATTAATTTTAACCACATCAATTAAGTTCTTTTCAAAGCAATCTCTTATGAAATGGTATTTAATACCGATGTGTTTGGTCTTAGGATGTTGAACCGGATTTTTAGTTACTGCAATTGCAGCAGAGTTATCAACAAAAATAGGAGTAGATGAGAATTTTAAACCGTAATCCCGCATTTGCTGTTGAATCCAGATGATTTGTGAACAGCAACTTGCAGCAGCAACATATTCGGCTTCACAGGTTGACAATGCAACCGATGTCTGCTTCTTACACTGCCAGGTAACTAATCTTCTCCCAAAGAATTGACACCCCGCTGATGTAGACTTGTAGTTCATCTTGCAGCCCCCGTAATCCGAGTCACTATACGCGGTAAGCTCAAAGTCATCATCATGAGGATACCACAATCCAAGTGTGGGTGTACCCTTCAGATAACGAAAAATCCTCTTGACCCCGATCAGATGGTTGACCTTTGGTTTAGCCTGATATCTAGAACATAGACATGTAGCATACATAATATCAGGTCTTGAGGCAGTGAGATACATGAGGGATCCAATCATTCCTCGGTACATAGTGGCATCTACTAGATCTCCATTCTCATCAGGTGCTATATCATGATTCGTAGCAAGTGGAGTCCCAGCAGCAGAAGCATTCTCCATGTCAAAGCGACTGAGAATGTCTCCTACATACTTGGTCTGATGTAGAAAGATTCCATTAGGTGTTTGATCCACCTGTAACCCGAGAAAGAACTTCATCTCCCCCATAGCACTCATCTCAAACTCTTTCTTCATCACTGCTTCAAACTCTTTGCATAACTCTTCGTTCTTTGACCCGAAGATTATGTCATCAACATATATCTGTACAAGCAGTAGGTCGCCATCCTTTTCTTTAATAAACAGTGTACAGTCAATGACTCCCCTGCGAAAGCCGTGTTTCACAAGATGAGTCGAGAGTTTCTCATACCAAGCTCGAGGAGCTTGATGAAGCCCATATAAAGCTTTGTCGAGCTTGTAAACTCTATCCCGATGATAAGGATCTTCAAATCCCTCGGGTTGACTTACATAGACTGTTTCCCTGATTTCCCCATGAAGGAATGCACTCTTCACATCTAATTGGTAGACTTTAATCTTCATGTACGATGCATAGGCAAGGAAGATACGAATAGCTTCCATCCTTGCCACGGGTGCAAACACCTCATTATAGTCAATCCCCTCGACTTGGCGAAAACCTTGAACCACCAGTCGAGCTTTGTTCCTGATAATGACTCCTTGGTCATCCTTTGCATTTTAGTACCCATTTGGTGCCAATGACTTTAGCACCTTTAGGTCTATCAACCAGAGTCCATACACCTAACTTCTTAAACTGCAGAAGTTCTTCTTGCATGGCACTCACCACGCCTCATCATTTAGTGCCTCACTGACATATTTTGGCTCAACCTGCGAGACAAAACATCGATAAGCACCATCATGAATGTAACCTTTCTCCATAACCGAGGCGTAATCAGCTGAGTATAGCTGATTTCGGGTTTGTACTCCTGATCTGACATCCCCAATAACATTGTCAAGGGGATGATAGACGTTTAGTCGTGATCCTGGAGTAGTAGGAACAGCCACCTCAGAACCGAGATTATGAACATTTTGTTCTGCATCTGAGGTAGTTGGAGTTTGAGGTTCCGAAGTCGAAGGAGCATCACTCGTAGATGCTTGTGGACTTTCAGGAACTGGAACCTGTTCCTCCTGACTGTTCTGGTCATCTGCTTCAGTTTCATCTTCAGAGGAGGAGTCACTGTCATCGACTACTCCCCCTGACTGAGTAGATGATTCTCCCTGTGTGCTAGATACAGAGAGATGGTGTATTGAAGAATATCATACATCATATCCTAGTAGCTAACTCATCATCCGACAGGGGAGAGAGGAATGTTGAAGGACTTGAAGAATCCATCATAATCGAAGAAGTATGCAGGTCCTTTGCCTGTAGGTGGTGTGGTATATCTCTGAACGTCGACATTACACCACACTTCTACAAGACCCGTTGAGTTATTGTAAACTCGCTTGTTCGGTATGTTGTATCCTAGAAAAATTCCTTCATCTGCCTTCTCGCTGAATTTTCCTTCTTGTGTCTTCTTCAGAAGTGTACACGCGCGCCAAAAGGTTCAAGATACTCCAAATTTGGTTTGCGTCTTTGTAGTAGCTCATAACATGTCTTTCCGTGGCGCTTGACTATTAGGACTCGATTCAGTGTATAACATGCATTTGCCACTGCCTCATTCCAGAATTGGATAGGCAGTTTCGAGTCAGCCAGCATAGTCCGTGCAGTCTCTATCAAGCTTCTGTTTTTCTCTCAGCAACACCATTCATCTGAGGCGTGTAGGCAGAAGTGAATTGATGAACAATTCCCTTTTCCTTGCAGTATGCCTCCATCCATTGATTCTTGAATTCTGTCCCGTTGTCTGAGCGTACTTGTCTAACTTTTAGCTTGTAGAGAGATTCCAGTGTGGTTACTAATTCCTTGAATGACTCAAATGTTTCTGATTTGGATTTCAGAAACATTACCCAAGTGAACCTTGAGTAGTCATCAGTGACCACAAAACAGTACAAGTCGCCTGCAATGCTCCTTGTACTGACTGGACCAAACAGATCCATGTGAAGAAGTTCAAGAGGAAGTTCTATTGAATGAACTTTCTTTTCCTTATGAGACTTCTTTGTCTGTTTGCCTTTCTTGCAAGCTACACAAAAGTCAGGAAGTTGGAAGTTCTTGACATTTACTCCTCTCACTAAATCCTTCTGAATCAAATGATTCATCTTCCTTTGACTAATGTGTCCCATTCTCCTATGCCAGGAGATTGAGTCCTTCTCAGTAGCTTTAGATAGAAAGCACTGAACCTCATGATCCGTTGTAGCAGCTGTTGACAGATCCAAGACATAAAGGTCTTTATATCTTGAAGCAGTCATCAGAACTTGGTCCTCTGGGATCATGTAGTCTTTCTTCAGCACGTAACACTTCTTGTTGTCGAAGATGACTTTAAATCCTTTATCACAGATTTGGGAAACAGAAAGTAAGTTATTTTGAAGTTGTTGAACGTAGTTCACCTTATCAAACTTAACTTTCTGATTTCCCACTTCTCCCTGAGCTGTGATGTATCCTCCCTTGTTTCCTGCAAAGGAAACATGCCCTCCTTTTATTTGTTTGACGTTTGATAAAAGGGCTCTATTTCCTGTCATGTGCCTGGATGCTCCGCTGTCTATAATCCACGTGTTAGTCTCAGCGCTGTATCGAACACCCTGCACATACAAAGTAAATGTATTAGTTTAGGTTAGGAACCCAAGCCTTTACTGTCTTGGGTTTCCCAGAGGCATCACACATCATAAACTCTACCCATTGACCCTTAGAGGGTGAGGGTAGCTCAGGTTCCTTCTTGTCATCAGTATCAGACACGCAGGATGACTTCTCTTTCCATAAGCCAGATTTGTGCAATGCCTGTTTATGATAAACAGTCGTCTGGCTTACAGGTTGGACTTTAGGTTCACTAGATCTTCTAGGTGGAGTTAGAGAACTCCTCTTAGAAGACCTAGGTCTAGAGTCCTGAAGATCAATCTTCTTCCTAGGTGTCTGATAGAAAGGACAATAGGAAGCAATGTGTCCACATTCTCCACAGTTGTAGCATGACCTGCTATCAACTTTATAAGTAGACTTTCTTTGTGGAGAAGTGCGTGACACTCTAGTAACATCAATCACTTTAGGTTTTGACTCTTGTATGTTTGATGTTTTCTCTGGTTTAACAAAATTAACTGTTTTAACCTGTTTAACATGTTCCATTTTTGGTTAACTGGTTTTTGACTTGAAGCATGTGAAAAATTAACGTTTGAAGTCCTTTTAGGTTCTGATTTGACTCTGTTTGACCCTGACTTTAAGTTAACTTTTTCAAATTCATTTTCCAGATTAACACAAGGCAATTTACCCTTTGCCTTTGAAGTGGCCTCCTTTTGTTTCTGTCCAGATTCAGTAGATGAACATGATGTGTCTGGATCAGTAACAAGAGGAGTAGTCACCACATGATCCTTGATGGGGTTGTTGTTTACTGGTCTTGACTTAGTGTTCATCAAGGTCTCAGGTGGAGGTGGAACCACTTTGTAGCCTAATCCCTCCCCGTTATTCCTTTCTCTCACTAAGTGTTGAACTATGTGTGAAGAACTAGTCCAACTGTGCAGTTTCTGTTTTAATGAATTAACTTCTACTTCTAGAACTGCCTTTTGCTTCTTAGTGTCCTCTAGGGAGTTTAGATAGTACCTAATGTCATTTGCTTGGTTAAAGGCAACTACTTCGTTTCCCTAAGCTGTTTAGTCAATAGGTCTATCTTTTCTTTATAACTATGCTCATTTTGTTTTAGTACTCTATTAGCCTCAGTGCACAGTTGTAAATCTTTTACTAAGTTATCATTGTGATCTAATAACCTAGCAAATTTTTCATCAATGCTATTCCTAAACGTATCACAATCAGAACAAGCATGATTATTAAACATTTGGTCAGTTGTACTTACCTGTGTTGGTTCAGAAGAGTTAGCCATCAACGCAGCATCAGCGTCTCTGGTTCTGGTGATTCTGACTTTTCTGTCTCTGACGTGGAAGTCTCCTCCTTTGGCTTGTAACTGACCTCAGCTGCAGTTGTTTCTTCACTATGTGACATTGCTATCTCAACTGCTAGATCACCTTCACTCGCAGAATCATCATCAATATCCTCAACACTGGCAATGTTAGATTCTCCTGGTGAGACAAACCTAAAACTCCAATCCTGTCCTTCATCATCATGAGCAGTCAAGGCTTTTGGTCCTTGTTTGATGAAGTAGAACTGGAGGCTTGCTTGTCTTGGCGAGTAAAGGACGAGAACGGGTTCCCATTACCCGTCTTCTTTGGCTTGACACATTCTCTCTTGAAGTGCCCCTTCTCTCCACAGTTGAAGCAGGTCACTTTGCTCTTGTCAAAGCCAAATGTGGTATCCTTAGTAGCTACCAAGTTCTGTCCTGTCTTCTTAACAAACTTCTTCGCCCTTCGGACAGCGCTAGCTAAGGCCCACATTATATCCATCCTCTCAAGCTCCATTTCGTCCACCTGCTCGTAGTCCTCATCTGCCAGATGGCAGTTTCCAATCTTCCCGGCAACAAGTCCATCATATGAATGAACCACTGCTGCTAAAAGATCCATATGCTCTCGAGCTACTTCTACGGTCACATTACCGAGGTTCTCGGTCTTCAGTTTGGTAGCACTTGCTTCTGATCCAATATATGGGTACATGTCGACCCTGACGAGTCTGATCCAGAAGGAGAAGCATGTGAAGGACCTGACGAACTAGACACAAATGCAGTCTGGAGAGGTGCTCCAGATGTCTTAGCTTGAGGCGTGACGTTGTATAAAGCTGGATTTTGTGTATACGAAGACTTCTGAGCTCTATACTTCATCCTTAGTGCTTCTTCTCGCAACTTGAGAATGAAGTCATTTATATCCAGCTTTACAAGCATTCCATTCTATCTCAGGTTAGACACGAATGAAGCCCACTAATCAGGCAATCCGTCTGCGAAGTTGCTTACTTTCTCTTCCATAGTCGTTTCCACTCCATGTGTATGCAATTCGCTCATCAAGTGGTAGAATCTGTCTATGACTTCGTCTAAACTCTCATTACCAATCGATGAGAAGTTATCGAATTCCTTCTTTAACTCCTTTGCCTTGATTGCCTTCAATGACGCATTCCCATCATATCTCTTCTCTAGCTCATCCCACAGTTTCCTGGACTGTTTGTTCTCTGAATACTGGTGGAATATATCTTTGGGGATAGACTGAGTGATCAATGCATAAACCTTTTCTCTGCATTGTATTTTACTTTCTGTGCGTCTGTCATCCCACTTAACGTTAATTTAACTCCATCAGCTCCCACCGGTGTACTATAACCGATCTCAATGGCTTCCCATAGATTAGGATCTACTCCATTGAGGTAGATCTCAAAACATTGTTTCCAGTGTGGAAACTCATCTAAGGTCAAGAGTTTTGGTGGTTTATTGTGATTACCCACCTCACTCTCAAGCAACAGCAGCATCTGAATCCTTGAGTCCTTCCCAGCAGTAAAGGCTGACATCTGATCTTCCATGGCTAATAAACTTAGAATCTAATCAAACAAACTTTCACTGATGCGACTGAAGGATGTGAATGGTCTAATCGTGCGTATGAACTCTGCGATTGGTTCAATCGTGCGGCTGAAATGGGCGATTGGTTCAATCGTGCGAATGAATCTGGTGCGTATGAGTTATGCGAACGAACGGTTCAGTCGGCCGAATGAGGGTGCGACTAGGTCCAATCGTGCGAATGAGCAATGCGAATGGAGTCCAGTCGTGCGAATGGATCACTCGTGCGACTGAAGCTGCTGTTTTGCGAAAATTTCTAGGTTTGACGGGTTTCAGCCGTAAAAATTCGAAATTTCACAAGTCCTAATCGCCTAAGTCCGTAGAGAAACTAAACTTCGATGAGCAGGGAACGTCCAAGATCACTTTTGATGCCAAAGATTGCGTTTTTCGTGCAAAGACACAAACTTTTATGCAATCTTGATTGAATCAACACGTAATCAATAGCCAAAGCTCTGATACCACTTGTTAGGACCTGGTATTTGAACGAAATACCTAGTGATTAGCGTGTTATACCAACTCAAATAGTGCGGAATCCTATTTGATTGGCGATCCAATCAGTGAGAACACACAAAGAATCAATCAAGAATTGAATTCAACGTTAGAAATCGATTAGGAATCGATCTGATGTGTTCTGTGAACTTGGAGAACGATTTGGGAGGTCTCTGGACGGCTAGGGTACGTCTGGAATCGTAATGGGATGAATGCTTATGTTTTTCCACGAATTGGGTCTATTTATAGGTTAGTATTGTTCAATCGTGCGACTGGGCCATAAGTATGGTTCAATCGTGCGATTGAACCATGCGGTTGATTCATCCGCACGACTGAGTGTTCAGTCGTGCGATTGAGTCAATCTTATGTGTCAATCATACGACTGATCCAGTCTCCTGGTTCAGTCGTGCGATTGAGTCAATCGTATGAAGTTATTCATGTGTGTGGTCCATTCGCATGGGCCATTCGCATGAGAACTTCAATAAGTTAAGTTTGAATGTTTTAATTAATATAACATAATGTGCAATCATTCAAACAATCATAAACCCAATCAATTCAATCACGACTCATTAATGAAATATTAAACATTACAAGTAACAACCAATTCATGTCATTTCATTAGTCAATACAAATTACATCATAATCAGACAGACAAGATTCATTACATTACAAATCATGATCTAGGGACATACATGCATCAACAATATACTTCCTCTGCCAGAAATATATCCTCCGGCCTCACCTCCAAACTGGACAGGACCTCCATCATAATGTTGAAATTGTTGAAGGATAGATCTGTTCCCTGTCATGTGCCTGGAGCATCCACTATCCACAATCCAAACATGGTTATTCTTGTCATATGGATGTCCATGCACATAAGATGAGATGATTAGTTCTGATTGGAAACCCAAGCCTTGTTGGTCTTGGGTTCTTCCAATGATAGTGACATAATTGAACCAAAATTTATGCAAGGGGGTTCAATGGATGTCTTTGAAGAAGAGGTTTGGGCTGCAACATCTTCCTTGATCTTCCATTCCATCACTTGGTTGATCATGGAGGATGAGCTTGTTGAAGCTTTTGCAGCATGGCATTCTTCCAAAGCTTCTTTCTTTTCGGAAGAAACCTTCACCACATTTTCTTCCGAAGTAGTCTTCTTCTGGGATGGTTTCAAGGGGACTCTTTTATTCTTTTGAGTCTTGACAGCTTTAGCTTCCGAAGCCATTTTCCCTTTGGAAGAAGGACCTTCTTCCGAAAGCAACCTTGCTTCGGAAACAAGCTTTCCTTTTCTCATCACTTGAACCATTTGATATGGTCCAAAGGAGAAACCTTCCCTGACTCCTTCCTTTTTAACATTATTTGCATAATGTGTGCTAGCCGGATTGTAGTAACAATCTTTGGCCATGTGGTTTTGTAGACCACACATTATGCATGCAATGTTAATCTTTTGGGAATTTGAGGATTGCTGTTTCTTGTTCTTTTTCTCTTCATCAGCAACCTTTCCCTTTAACTTCTGATCCTTTGGTAGGACAGGAGTGCTGGTACTACACTCCTTTCCTGAATCAGAGTTTCCTACCACCTGGAATCCAGCTGAGATGTGTTGGATCTAGAGAGGCTGTTGCAACCAAAACTAAGTCACTTAGAAGATTTTGAGTACAACATACAAAAGACTTCCGAAGCTAAGTATGGAACTTCCGAAGGAAGAAGGAGCTCTTCCGAAGTCTAAGTGTAAAATGCACTTCCGAAGGAAAACTCCATTTGCGAAGACAAAGAAGCTACTTCCGAAGATCAAGACTTAAAGACAAAGATCTGAAGTCAACTTCCGAAGTACAAGAAGTCCTCAAAGCCTCGGAAGCATAGAAGCATCTTCCGAAGTATAAGTGGCTTTGGAAGAACTTGTTCTTCCAAAGCTAGTTAACCTTCGGAAGACACTCCTATTATCCAGTTGACATAAGTATGGCCTGTCTGACACTCCGCTGCATATCTCTGAGATACTGCATGGCGTTTTCTCAAAAGCCATGTAGTTGACCATACTTTAATCTACTATTTACCTTTTTATGTTAAGTAAAGTTGCCATCTTTAGTTGGTGACAAAAGGTAAGTCATGGACATGTCATGACTACCATATCTTAGATAATACTTTATCTAAGATACCTTAACTATAGCATTGTAGTATATGCTTTAGTCTTAGGTTTCCAGCTGGTATCAATATAACCGGCTGTAGGATCTAGTATATATAGTTTCTCATTGTAACTCTTGTTGTATGCTTGTAAGTGTCTTGTAATCTTGAGTTGAGAAATAATATATACAAGTATCTTGAAAATATATTTCTGCTTGTTCCTTTGATTACTTATTATATTATTATCGACTCTTGTTAAAGGCATTGCTTCATCTCATTTGAGTGTTATTATAAGTGAGTTTGAGAGAATCACAAGTGTTTAAGTGACAAACTCGATCCTGCAATTGGTATCAGAGCTTTTTAGGCTCTTGATTGTGAGATCTTACCATCCTAATCAAACAGTTTTTCACTCCTCCTTATACCTCACTCAAAATGGCCCTCAACAAATCTGTAGTTGAGATGGGAACGATGACCAAAGCTCCCATCATTGCCCCTGAAAACTTCAGGTCTTGGAGCAGAAGAATGGAAGGCTTCATCAGGTATCAGGATAGCAAGATGTGGAATCCATCGTTAATGGCCCGTATAAGCCAAAAGTAGCTGGTGGAAACGGTGCCATGATCGAGAAGGCCATTGAAGATTATTCTGATGAAGACAGGAAGAAGCTTGACATAGACAGCAATGCTATGACTGTTCTTATGACTGCAATCCCAAACTCCATCATGGTGGGGTTTGAGCATTGTAAGTCTGCCAAAGAACTCTTTGATGCTCTTGCTCAAATGTACTCAAGCTCGAATGATTCAAAGAAGGACTCACTGAAGCAGCAGTTTGAGAACTTCACCTATGTTGCTGGAGAGACTCTTAGCCAGCAATATTTCTGGTACATGGATCTTATCTCTTCCCTTCAATCTGTGGGAATCACTCATGAACTCAGAGACCTTACTAGAAAGTTTATGAGTGCTCTACCCAATGAGTGGACATTCTACTGTGTCTCCATCAAGAGAACAGAGAATTTGAATACACTCACCATGACCAAACTCTATGGGATCCTTGATGGATACCGTTTGGAAATGGAAAGCAAGACGGGTCACCAGACAAGCAGACCCTTGAGTCTTCCTGCTAGCAACGCTTTAATGGTTGCTGAAGGCTCAGGCATCTCCCAGTCTCAGCAGTACCTGACCTACACCCAGCAGCCATCTTGTTCATCTGGGCCTTATATCACATTTCCTGAGACTCCAAGGTCTCAACAAGCTCAGCAAAGCTCCTTTCAGGAGGGCTGTGCATTTGTCTCAGGGAGTGGGCGCTCAAATGATTATCAATACTGCTTTGATGATCTAGAGTGTTTTAGCCTGGATGACATAGAGTATGTGGACATAGTCCAACAAATGGCTCTTCTAACCTACAGAGCGAAGAAGTTCTTTAAAAGAACTGGAAGGCAATTCCCTCAGAACCCAATCACCAGCAAGTTTGGGTTTGACAAAAGCAAGGCCAAATGTTACAACTGTAACCAACTTGGTCATTTTGCAAGGGAATGCAAGGCTCCCAAGTCCAACCCGGGAACCTCACAGGCCTCCACACATCCTTCTACACCAAAGCCCACTGGAAAGTCAACTGAAACTGCAGCAATGGCTCAAGAAGTTGACTGGAGCTTCCTGGTTCAAGATGTGACTCCTACTCAAGCACTCATGGCAGGAACAGATGAAAACAAGGTATATGAACATCTCTGTACCCCTGCTTGTATTGCTAAGGTTAAACTGTATCAGGACTACAATATGGAAATTAAATCTGTATTGAGTCTTTAAATGTTTTAAAATCTGACTTTAAAAGGGCTGAATCTGACTATCAAAGAAAATTGAGGAGTTAGAGAAAACTGTGTCCCTCTTAAAACATGAACACACAAACTACAAGACTCAAATCAAGGATTTAATATCCAAATTGACTGAGGCTCAAGCCCAGCTTGTCACTGCTGAGGCTCAAGCTAGGAAGTATGCTATTTCCGAGCAAAACTTCCAAGCCATTCTTGCATCATCCTCTCACACAAACTTTGTTATCAAAACAAGGTGGGTTGGGAACCAATGAAATTGCTCCACCACACTCTTATGAGTCTGTAAGACAACCAAGGTGTGGTACTGAAGAGCAAGAGGTTCCATCTGTTGACCCACCTTCTCAAGAGTCAAAGAGTGATGCAACTATGGAGACCATGACCATCACAGGGAAGGAACAGGTAATTGTGCCCTCCCCAGCCAATGATGATCAAACCCTGACCACCAAAGCCAGAAGAAGCAGAGCTAAGGCAGCCAGAAAAACTGCCAAGAAGGTGGCTGAATCCAAGCTAAAGATAGACCCAAAGCAAAAGGGTGTATTCATATCAGCTGGATTCCAGGTGGTTGGACCTTCTGATTCAGGAAAAGAGTACAGTACCAGTACTCCTATCCTACCAAAGGATCAGAAGTTAAAGGGAAAGGTTGCTGATGAGGAGAAAAAGAACAAGAAACAGCAACCCTCTCATTCCCAGAAAGTTAACATTGCATGCATAATGTGTGGTCTGCAAAACCACATGGCTAAAGATTGTTACTACAATCCTGCTAGCACACATTATGCAAATAATGTTAAAAGAGAAGGAGTCAGGGAAGGTTTCACATTTGGACCATATCAAATGGTTCAAGTGATGAAAAAGGGAAAGCTTGTTTCCGAAGCAAGGCTTCTCTCGGAAGAAAACTCTTCTTCCGAAAGGAAAAAGGCTTCGGAAGTTAAAGCTGCAAAGACTCAGAAAATTATAAGAGTCCCCTTGAAACCATCCCAGAAGAAGACTGCTTCGGAAGAAAAGGTGGTGAAGGTCTCTTCCGAAAAGAAAGAAGCTTCGGAAGAATGCCAAGCTACAAAAGCTTCAACAAGCTCAACAAGCTCATCTCCTATGATCAACCAAGGGATGGAATGGAAGATCAAGGAAGATGCTGTAGCCCAAACCTCTTCTTCAAGGACATCAATTGAACCCCTATGCATAAATTTTGGTTCAATTATGTCATTATCATTGGAAGAACCCAAGACCAACAAGGCTTGGGTTTCCAATCAAAACTAATTATCTCACCTTATGTGCAGGGACATCCATATGACAAGAATAACAACATTTGGATTGTAGATAGTGGATGCTCCAGGCACATGACAGGGAACAGATCTCTCCTTCAACAATTTCAACATTATGATGGAGGTCCTATCCAGTTTGGAGGTGAGGCCGGAGGATATATTTCTGGCAGAGGGAGTATATCCAATGGAAAGTTAAAAGTTGACAAAGTTAATTTTGTCAAACAGCTTGAACACAATCTGTTAAGTGTTTCTCAATTCTGTAATCAAAAGCATCAAATGCTTTTCAAAGAACATGAGTGCATCATCCTCAAACCTGGGATGACAATTCCTCAGGAATTGGTGCTTCTTATATATCCCAGGAAAGGGGATATGTACAAGCTTGATATGAACAATGCTTTCCTAATAGGAGAAGTATCATGCTTTCTTTCCAAAGCTGATGGTGATGAGTCAACACTATGGCATAAACGAATGTGTCATGTCAATTTAAGACAATGAATAAATTGGCAAAAATAACTTGGTACATGGTTTGCCTAAAAAGGAATTTTTCTACAAAGATAACTGTGTTGCTTGCCTGAAAGGGAAACAACACAGGTCTTCTCATAAATCCAAAGTTGTTAACTCTATCACAAATCCATTACACTTATTGCACATGGATCTATTTGGTCCCACAAGTATAATGAGCATTGGAAGGAAATCATATTGCCTTGTGGTAGTTGATGATTTTACTAGATTTACATGGGTATTCTTTTTAAGAACTAAAGATGAAACTACTGAAACTTTATGTCAGGACCTGGTATTTGAACGAAATACCTAGTGATTAGCGTGTTAAACCAACTCAAATAGTGCGGAATCCTATTTGATTGGCGATCCAATCAGTGAGAACACACGAAGAATCAATCAAGAATTGAATATAACGTTAGAAGTCGATTAGGAATCGATCTAATGTGTTCTGTGAACGGTTAGGACCTGGTATTTGAACGAAATACCTAGTGATTAGCGTGTTAAACCAACTCAAATAGTGCGGAATCCTATTTGATTGGCGATCCAATCAGTGAGAACACACGAAGAATCAATCAAGAATTGAATCTAACGTTAGAAGTCGATTAGGAATCGATCTAATGTGTTCTGTGAACTTGGAGAACGATTTGGGAGGTCTCTGGACGGCTAGGGTACGTCTGGAATCGTAATGGTATGAATGCTTACGTTTTTCCACGAATTGGGTCTATTTATAGGTTAGTATTGTTCAATCGTGCGACTGGGCCATAAGTATGGTTCAGTCGTGCGATTGAACCATGCGGTTGATTCATCCGCACGACTGAGTGTTCAGTCGTGCGATTGAGCCAATCTTATGTGTCAATCATACGACTGATCCAGTCTCCTGGTTCAGTCGTGCGATTGAGTCAATCGTATGAAGTTATTCATGCGTGTGGTCCATTCGCATGGGCCATTCGCATGAGAACTTCATTAAGTTAAGTTTGAATGTTTTAATTAATATAACATAATGTGTAACCATTCAAACAATCATAAACCCAATCAATTCAATCACGACTCATTAATGAAATATTAAACATCACAAGTAACACAAACAATCATGTCATTTCATTAATCAATACAAATACATCATAATCAGACAGACAAGATCTATTACATTACAAATCATGATCTAGGGACATACATGCATCAACAAACTCCCCCTTGGACCTAGATCTATCTAATCTCTTGTCTTCTGCATAACCTCCTTATACTTCTTGTACTTCTCCTCTTTGGTGACTCCTGCGTGAATCTCAAACGCAAAGCAGAGTCGTATAACGTTTTGGAACTGGAGGGCTTGTACAATGTCTTGTGTGTCATAGAACAGTGGCCACTTGTATAATGTATAGACATCATTAGCAGACAAGTTGGTTAGCCACATCGGGTCGAATACCCTGATTGTATCCATTTGGCCCTCTTTATTTAGAACTATGACAGCTTCAGCAGTTCTCCAATCATAGTACCACCATTTGAAGTGTGGAGTGAAGTCCTGTGGCATTTCCCTGAGGGGATTCTCGACATAGTGCGCGGAGGACTCCACTTCAACACAATCTTGGGCTTGCCAGTAATGGCATCAACCTCAGACCTTCTTATGTACCTCGTAGGCTGTTGGGGTCTGAAGTTAACCCATCTGGTGTGGTACTCCTTCTCAAGGCAGCCTCGAACCAGCCTGACATTTTCCTTGGGTCAGCATATAGCAGCTTTAGCTTAGCCAGCTGGTTGAGCTCAAAACCAGGTAGAGTCTTCAGATCATGTGGAAACCTGAAGTACTCTATGCCCTGTTCCCTCTTAACTGCATACGCGTTAAGATCATCAAAATAAGCCCATGCAATAATCCTGCCTGACACCTTGTGGTGTTTCTTGACTCTGTAGAGCTTGGTGTAGGCATCTTTCTTTGGTGCAGCACGTTGGGCTCTCACTTCTTCAAAACAGGCAGCCCACTCAGCCTTTCGAATGTCTACGTCATCATTTGAGGCTGGGCTGTTCCTTCGATCTTTCGGTTTCCTGCTCCATCTTGTCTAGTACCTCAAACGTATCACTGACTAGGGACTCACCCAGATTGGGGACCACATTACCCTCGTTGTCAGCGTACTGAGGGTACTCTTCTGCAGTAATATCTTCGACCTCAACTTCATCAACGTCATTTAGCTCTTCATCACTGGTTGAATCAACTGTTGGAGCATCTTGACATTTCATCAGGATTGAGTCTGAACATCTCTGCCAGTTGCTCGTTAGATAGGTCATGAATTATTTCCCCTTCTTCAGGGGTATAACTCACAGACCTTCTTACAATCCCTTGCAGATCAAGAATCATGGTTAGTTGAGTCTTGACCTGTTGAAGGGGAGCAATGTCAAACTCATCCCTTTGAAAGTTGGATCTGTTTGATTTAAACATTCAACACATAAATCATTAGTAAGTAATCAAACAGAATTACATTAACTTAATATATATAAACATTCAAAACATTGTTTCAGTACATGATTCAAACACAAAAATAAATAAATACATAAGACATCTAATCTGTACTTTTGTCTTGAATCATGGCCTCGTCGCTCGGAGGAGCAGAGTGGTAGATGACTGGTCCTGTCGATTCTTCGATCTTCGTTCTTGACCAGAAGCAGAGGCCGATGCAGCCGCATCCCCTCCTTCTGCTTCGTCATCATCATCTTTTCCTTCTGTCCTTTTTCCTCTGTCTCTCTCATCCTCATCATCCCCTCATCCTCATCATCATCTTCATCGTCATCATCACCATCTCCATCATCCCCATCACCCTCCTTTATCTTCAAGGGCTCATCCTTTGACCCCTTTAACCTCAGCATAATGGTCTTGTTGGTAGTCTCCAACTCCTCTATACGTTTGGCTGATTGGGCCTGCTGGTCCTGGAGTTGGGACATCTCGACTCTCTGTGCATCCATTAGCTGGGTCTGCTGCTCTATCACCCGAGCCTGCTCTGCCATCTGCTGAGACTGGGCAGCAGTCAGGTCGGTCAGCTGACGAATCTGAGCAGCTTTTTCTTCATCTGCAGCTAGCAGGCGCATCACCATACGGTTTAGCGCCGACAGCTGCTCCTCTACCCCGATGGAGGTAGAGGAGATCCATATAGGTGTGATGGCTGGGCTGATGTCCTGCAGAATGTGAGGTGTGGTGGTAGTGGTGGCAGGGTGAATATGGGTCGGTAAGCAGGTGCTGGTGATGTAGGTGTAAATGGTATGGTGGTGGATGGGAAGGGACAGTGGTGGTAGGTGAGGTGGTGGCTGTGGTAGCAGTAGTGATGTGTGGCGTGTGTGATGGGTGGTATGTCAGTGGAGGTGGTAGTGGTGGCTGTGTGGTGGTGGAAGTAGAGGCAGCAGTGGTAACGAAGGTCAGGCGACGCTTCTTCTTCTTCAGTCCGTGGGGTTGAGCCATCCTTTCCTCTAGTCCCAGTGGAAGTGGATGCTCCCCGCCCAGCTCTGCCTACTGAACGCGGAGCATAGCTCGGGTCAGCTCTGTCTCTGTGGCGGCCCGAGGGGTTTCACCAACCACCCTAAGTTGTATTGATTAATGATTCTTCGTGTCCCTAGATCCGATTTGAATGTAATAGATCTTGTCTGTCTGATTATGATGTAAGTTGTATGATTATGAAATGACAGTGGATTGTTTGTTACATTATAATCAGACAGGACATGATCTATTAGGTACAAATCATGAGGTAGGGGACACGAAGTCCATGTCATTTCTTCACTTGTCAGGACCTAGTATTTGAACGTGGTACCTAGTGATTGGGTGTAACCAACTCAAATAGTGCGGTATTTGATTGGCGATCCAATCAGTGAGAACACACGAAATCAATCAAGAATGAATCTAACGAAGTCGAGTGGAATCGATCTAATGTGTTCTGTGAACTTGGAGAACGATTTGGGAGGTCTCTGTGGAGTCCCGAGGGTGTTCACCAACCACCCTAAGCCCGTGTTCTGTGGGAACAACCTTGCTTCCCACAGTCCTCGTGAGGGGCTCCTCATCCGACTCCTCCTCCTCCTGATCACCAACAACGAACTCCTGATGGAAACCGGCCGTCTCAGCAACCTCTCCGGCAGTGGCAGACCCCGGGGGAATAACATCTGAATCAGTGCCTCTAGGTGGAGCAGGCATATCATCCCCGGCGTCGCCGCTATCATCATCATCAGAATCCATCTCTGGGAGGAGCAGCCTCTCATCATCAGAGTCGCTGTCATCATGACGCCATTTGCGTCTGCCTGGCGCCACATACCTCTCGTTGGCCAGGTGGCCAATCAGTCTCTTCACTTGGGGACCTGCTTCCCCCTGTAAACTCTCATCCTGCCCAGAGTTGTATCATCCATAATCTCTAAGGCCACTGCGTCATGACTCTCTTTGGGCAACTGTGGCAGCTTCTCGTTGAAGACGAGCTGTAAGAATCTGGGGTACATGCAAAACCCCTCTTTACCCTTGGCCTCCAAGTTCTCCACCAAGTAGGAGAATATCATGCTGGAAAAACTGAAGGGGTGGTTCAGAACCAGTGCCACGTAGGCATTTTGGATCTGGTCTGAGAGGTCGTCAAACCCACCCCTCCTCGATGCAACACACTTGAGGATCACGTGTGCTAAGTACTTGTACTGGGGGCTCAGGTTGCTCTTGTTGAGCACACCTGAGTTGATGTCCCCAGCGTACTTTATCCTCAGAAAGCATCCTCTCACTGTCAACGGATGTAGTCTAGTAGGATGATCAGTGTCGTCCCCAAACTCTAGGACCCTCTGAATGTCGGCAGCAGTGATCTCAATATCATGGCCCAATATAGAGCTCCTAATGCAGTAGGGCTCACGGGAGCGGTCCACAGAGGCATTCTCCCAAAATGCCCGATGCAATGATCTGTATGGCGTGCAAGGGGTGGAGATAGCCTTATAAATCCTGGACCGTCTAAGAAAGGCTATAATGTCAGTAAACTCGGCCCCGTTCCTGGTGGTGTGATCCAAATGAGCACAGATGTTGTGCTTTGGATTTATGGACCATCTTTCTGCCATTTTCCTGAAACACACAAGACATAGAACCATTAGTACATAAGACATGAAAAATTCTGTTCTAAGTGTAATGTTGAAAATCATTCTGATTCATTCGTGCGAATGAATCATGCGACTGAAGTCAGTCGTCTGTTCTTTCATGCGACTGGACTCATTCTGGTCAATGTGACATGCGATTGGGTTCAGTCTGCTGACTGAGTCTGCGAATGGTTCAGTCGGCCGACTGAGCTCAATCGTATTGTTCATTCGGCCGAATGACCCAATCGCAAGATTCAATCGTGCGATTGGAGTTCATCCGGACGACCAGTCGCCTGTCTCAATAGTTCAGTCGCCAATCGTTCGAAACTTCAACAAATAAGTCTTTTAACCCAAATAACCGGTTCAGTAGACTCGCATTCTCGTTACTAATAACCTATTTGACTTAATTTTAACGTTTTGCTTAGTTTTAATAGGTTATTAGGGCTTTCTTGTCTCGGTTCTTGTTTCTCAGTCGAATATTCAAAATTAGGGTTTGAATCTTTCTGATTTCGGTGAAATAAGACTTCAATCTACCTGTATAATCAATAGCGAACGTCAGTGAATCAAAAGCGATGAGAAAACAAGGTCTAATAAAATTTTGGCAGCGTAACGGTAGGATATGCGATTTAAGGGCGATTTGGGTGTGATGAGTGAAATGCGATCGACTGTGCTCTTTAAATACTGAAGCTGGGTTCAGTCGGCCGACTGGCCTCAGTCGCCCAGTTCATTCGGGCGACTCAGGCTCAATCGTACGATTGGCCCAACCAGTCGCATGCAGTTGACCGACTGAGGTTCAGTCGGTCGACTTGACTCAGTCGTGCCTTTCATTCGCATGTTCAGTTGACCGAATGAGTTTCAATCGGTCGACTGACTCATTCGCCCTCTTCCAATCGGTCGAATGGGCTATTTTGATGAGCCATTCGTGCGAGTGGAAGCCATTCGCATGGTTGGTCCATTCTCATGGTCCAATCGTGCGAATGGGTCACACTTAGTTAATTTTCTGCCATTTTTACCAATTTACATTTAAACCCTTTTAAATTAATTGAAATTAACGTTATGAGCTTTTGATCATCTCAGACATGATCATTTTATCTTGAAAACATTTTGATCACCTCAGACGTGATCCTTTTAAACATATAGTCACCTCAGACGTGACCCTTATTCAACACTTTGTCACCTCAGACGTGACTATTTTAAACTTTCAAAGCACATATGGTCATCTCAGACATGACCCTTTTAGTGAGTTGATTCCTTTCTGATTTTCCTGATGTAGTCCGACACACTACTAAAATTAAAATTAAAAACGACTAACTAATTTAGAAACTTTAAACTAATTACATAAACAAACTTGTTTTTGGCTTTTTGTGAGAGATAAATCCAGAGATTGATATCTACGGGATTTGGTTCGGGAGTAGACAGCTTCAACTTGGATTGATCATATCTGGACCAATTCAATTTTGGAATCATACAGGCAAGTCAAATCATTTGGGACTTGTTATTAAAACTTTTGATGCTCAAATTTTTGGTGTTCATCCAGAGTCGTTAGCAACTTAAGGAAATCATACTGAAACTCTTAGATTTTCACATTGATTTGAACTTTTGAGAATGTAGCCACAATGATTGTCAGTATGTTTGTCCACTTAAATCCATACACAGACTTTTGACACAGACTGGTGACTGATTTAGGTTTAATTATTTCAACTAACATTTGTGGATCCCACACTTATATGGTAATCAACATTCCTCGGGAGCTTTTGAGCGGTCTACGGGTATTATTACAAGAAGAGACTATTCTTAGAGCTTTCAAAGAGAAGCCTGTCCTCAGGTCAGTGCCATCGCACAGCAGAGAGGCGGCAAACAACAATGAATTCTAGAATATCTAGGTTATGCTTATCCTCAGGTCAGTGCCATCGCACAACAGAGAGGCACACAACCTATCTCCTTGTTAGAGCAGCTTATTTTATTTTGCACAAATGCACCAACAACATAAGTCATTAGCTTTATAGCATTTGTTTTATTTTTTTTCTTTGCTTTGCTCCAATTATGGTCATCCGCACACATTTGTGGCGTTTAAGTGCTCATTACCCCTTATTGGAATATTGTTGATTGTGTTAACCAGTGATAAGATGGAAGCCCACAGTCAGTTGAACAACTTAGTTTGATCTTGAGATCACCAATCAGGTCTAATTGTCTATTGTGTTGAATCTACCAACATATCATTTGTGGTCTAGCAGCCTCTAAGTCTACTTTCTTTGTGTCACCTTAGGAGTTGCCAGTTTTCTATCATCTTCCCTTTTTATATTGCTTAGACTACACAGACTTATACTTTGAATTTTTGCATCTTTTCAAAACTTAAATTTTTAAAGTCCCTCTTGATTTGTTCCTGTGTACTATCATTTTCCAAAGGTATTGAATCGGTATCACAGACTCAATCTACCTTATATCAGCTATTTACTCCTTCTCCCTCGTTTTTTTTTAATGTTAACTTGCTGACATATTCTCCCCCTAAAATACTAAAATCATTACTGGTTTAATTATTTTAGGATTTTAATAAACAGCAAAATAACATGAGTTTAAATATAACCGACGAAAATAAAACAAATAAAATAAAATAAAATACACTTTAACTAAACTACATCGGACTACACATTATCATCATCAGGAATTACCTCACTTTTCTTTTTAACGCCGTTGACCTCTAGCAAATATTGAAAACGTGGTTTATCAAAGGCTTTAGTATAGAGGTCAGCGCGTTGAAAATCAGTATTAATTTTAACCACATCAATTAAGTTCTTTTCAAAACAGTCTCTTATGAAATGGTATTTAATACCGATGTGTTTGGTCTTAGGATGTTGAACCGGTTTTTAGTTACTGCAATTGCAGCAGAGTTATCAACAAAAATAGGAGTAGATGAGAATTTTAAACCGTAATCCCGCATTTGCTGTTGAATCCAGATGATTTGTGAACAGCAACTTGCAGCAGCAACATATTCGGCTTCACAGGTTGACAATGCAACCGATGTCTGCTTCTTACACTGCCAGGTAACTAATCTTCTCCCAAAGAATTGACACCCTGCTGATGTAGACTTGTAGTTCATCTTGCAGCCCCCGTAATCCGAGTCACTATACGCGGTAAGCTCAAAGTCATCATCATGAGGATACCACAATCCAAGTGTGGGTGTACCCTTCAGATAACGAAAAATCCTCTTGACCCCGATCAGATGGTTGACCTTTAGGTTTAGCCTGATATCTAGAACATAAACATGTAGCATACATAATATCAGGTCTTGAGGCAGTGAGATACATGAGGGATCCAATCATCCTCGGTACATAGTGGCATCTACAAGATCTCCATTCTCATCAGGTGCTATATCATGATTCGTAGCAAGTGGAGTCCCAGCAGCAGAAGCATTCTCCATGTCAAAGCGACTGAGAATGTCTCCTACATACTTGGTCTGATGTAGAAAGATCCCATTAGGTGTCTGATCCACCTGTAACCCGAGAAAGAACTTCATCTCCCCCATAGCACTCATCTCAAACTCTTTCTTCATCACTGCTTCAAACTCTTTGCATAACTCTTCGTTCTTTGATCCGAAGATTATGTCATCAACATAGATCTGTACAAGCAGTAGGTCGCCATCCTTTTCTTTAATAAACAGTGTGCAGTCAATGACTCCCCTGCGAAAGCCGTGTTTCACAAGATGAGTCGAGAGTTTCTCATACCAAGCTCGAGGAGCTTGATGAAGCCCGTATAAAGCCTTGTCGAGCTTGTAAACTCTATCCCGATGATAAGGATCTTCAAATCCCTTGGGTTGACTTACGTAGACTGTTTCCCTGATTTCCCCATGAAGGAATGCACTCTTCACATCTAATTGGTAGACTTTAATCTTCATGTATGATGCATAGGCAAGGAAGATACGAATAGCTTCCATCCTTGCCACGGGTGCAAACACCTCATTGTAGTCAATTCCCTCGACTTGGCGAAAACCTTGAACCACCAGTCGAGCTTTGTTCCTGATAATGACTCCTTGGTCATCCTTCTTGCATTTTAGTACCCATTTGGTGCCGATGACTTTAGCACCTTTAGGTCTATCAACCAGAGTCCATACACCTAACTTCTTGAACTGCAGAAGTTCTTCTTGCATGGCACTCACCCACGCCTCATCATTTAGTGCCTCACTGACATATTTTGGCTCAACCTGCGAGACAAAACATCGATAAGCACCATCATGAATGTAACCCTTCTCCATAACCGAGGCGTAATCAGCTGAGTATAGCTGATTTCGGGTTTGTACTCCTGATCTGACATCCCCAATAACATTGTCAAGGGGATGATAGACGTTTAGTCGTGATCCTGGAGTAGTAGGAACAGCCACCTCAGAACCGAGATTATGAACATTTGGTTCTGCATCTGAGGTAATTGGAGTTTGAGGTTCCGAAGTCGAAGGTGCATCACTGGTAGATGCTTGTGGACTTTCAGGAACTGGAACCTGTTCCTCCTGACTGTTCTGGTCATCTGCTTCAGTTTCATCTTCAGAGGAGGAGTCACTGTCATCGACTACTCCCCCTGACTGAGTAGATGATTCTCCCTGTGTGCTAGATGGTGTATTCAGAATATCATACATCATCCTAGTAGCTAACTCATCATCCGAGGGAGAGAGAGGGATGTTGAAGGACTTGAAGAATCCATCATAATCGAAGAAGTATGCAGGTCCTTTGCCTGTAGGTGGTGTGGTATATCTCTGAACGTCGACATTACACCACACTTCTACAAGACCCGTTGAGTTGTTGTAAACTCGCTTGTTCGGTATGTTGTATCCTAGAAAGATTCCTTCATCCGCTTCTCGCTGAATTTGCCTTCTT
This sequence comes from Flaveria ramosissima, assembly GCA_025215565.1. NCBI lineage: Eukaryota > Viridiplantae > Streptophyta > Magnoliopsida > Asterales > Asteraceae > Flaveria > Flaveria ramosissima. The sequence continues at coordinate 31,362,599 of CM046036.1, forward strand.
TGTCTTCTTCAGAAGTGTGCACGGCGCGCCAAATGGTTCAAGATACTCCAAATTCGGTTTGCGTCTTTGTAGTAGCTCGTAACATGTCTTTCCGTGGCGCTTGACTATTAGGACTCGATTCAGTGTATAACATGCATTTGCCACTGCCTCATTCCAGAATTGGATAGGCAGTTTCGAGTCCGCCAGCATAGTTCGTGCTGTCTCTATCAAGCTTCTGTTCTTCCTCTCAGCAACACCATTCATCTGAGGCGTGTAGGCAGAAGTGAATTGATGCACAATTCCCTTTTCCTTGCAGTATGCCTCCATCCATTGATTCTTGAATTCTGTCCCGTTGTCTGAGCGTACTTGTCTAACTTTTAGCTTGTAGAGAGATTCCAGTGTGGTTACTAACTCCTTGAATGACTCAAATGTTTCTGATTTGGATTTCAGAAACATTACCCAAGTGAACCTTGAGTAGTCATCAGTGACCACAAAACAGTACAAGTCGCCTGCGATGCTCTTTGTACTGACTGGACCAAACAGATCCATGTGAAGAAGTTCAAGAGGAAGTTCTATTGAATGAACTTTCTTTTCCTTATGAGACTTCTTTGTCTGTTTGCCTTTCTTGCAAGCTACACAAAAGTCAGGAAGTTGGAAGTTCTTGACATTAACTCCTCTCACCAAATCCTTCTGAATCAAATGATTCATCTTCCTTTGACTAATGTGTCCCATTCTCCTATGCCAGGAGATGGAATCCTTCTCAGTAGCTTTAGATAGAAAGCACTGAACCTCATGATCCGTTGTAGCAGCTGTTGACAGATCCAAGACATAAAGGTCTTTATATCTTGAAGCAGTCATCAGAACTTGGTCCTCTGGGATCATGTAGTCTTTCTTCAGCACGTAACACTTCTTGTTGTCGAAGATGACTTTAAATCCTTTATCACAGATTTGGGAAACAGAAAGTAAGTTATTCTGAAGTTGTTGAACGTAGTTCACCTTATCAAACTTAACTTTCTGATTTCCCACTTCTCCCTGAGCTGTGATATAGCCTCCTTTGTTTCCTGCAAAGGAAACATGCCCTCCTTTTATTTGTTTGACGTTTGATAAAAGGGCTCTATTTCCTGTCATGTGCCTGGATGCTCCGCTGTCTACAATCCACGTGTTAGTCTCAGCGCTGTATCGAACACCCTGCACATACAAAGTAAATGAATTAGTTTAGGTTAGGAACCCAAGCCTTTACTGTCTTGGGTTTCCCAGAGGCATCACACATCATAAACTCCACCCATTGACCCTTAGAGGGTGAGGGTAGCTCAGGTTCCTTCTTGTCATCAGTATCAGACACGTAGGATGACTTTTCTTTCCATAAGCCAGATTTGTGCAAGGCCTGTTTATGATAAACAGTCGTCTGGCTTACAGGTTGGACTTTAGGTTCACTAGATCTTCTAGGTGGAGTCAAAGAACTCCTCTTAGAAGACCTAGGTCTAGAGTCCTGAAGATCAATCTTCTTCCTAGGTGTCTGATAAAAGGACAATAGGAAGCAATGTGTCCACATTCTCCACAGTTGTAGCATGACCGGCTATCAACTTTATGAGTAGACTTTCTTTGTGGAGAAGTGCGTGACACTCTAGTAACATCAATCACTTTAGGTTTTGACTCTTGTGCGTTTGATGGTTTCTCTGGTTTAACAAAATTAACTGTTTTAACCTGTTTAACATCTTTCTCTTTTTGGTTAACTGGTTTTTGACTTGAAGCATGTGAAAAATTAACATTTGAAGTCCTTTTAGGTTCTGATTTGACTCTGTTTGACCCTGACTTTAAGTTAACTTTTTCAAATTCATTTTCCAGATTAACACAAGGCAATTTACCCTTTGCCTTTGAAGTGGCCTCCTTTTGTTTCTGTCCAGATTCAGTAGATGAACATGAGGTGTCTGGATCAGTAACAAGAGGAGTAGTCACCACATGATCCTTGATGGGGTTATTATTTACTGGTCTAGACTTAGTGTTCATCAAGGTCTCAGGTGGTGGTGGAACCACTTTGTAGCCTAATCCCTCCCCGTTATTCCTTTCTCTCACTAAGTGTTGAACTATGTGTGAAGAACTAGTCCAACTATGCAGTTTTGTTTTAATAAATTTACTTCTACTTCTAGAACTGCCTTTTGCTTCTTAGTGTCTTCTAGGGAGTTTAGATAGTACCTAATGTCATTTGCTTGGTTAAAGGCAACTACTTCGGTTTCCTAAGCTGTTTAGTCAATAGGTCTATCTTTTCTTTATAACTATGCTCATTTTGTTTTAGTACTCTATTAGCCTCAGTGCACAGTTGTAAATCTTTTACTAAGTTATCATTATGATCTAATAACCTAGCAAATTTTTCATCTATGCTATTCCTAAAAGTATCACAATCAGAACAAGCATGATTATTAAACATTTGGTCAGTAGTACTTACCTGAGTTGGTTCAGAGAATTAGCCATCAACGCAGCATCAGATGTCTCTGGTTCTGGTGATTCTGACTTTTCTGTCTCTGACGTGGAAGTCTCCTCCTTTGGCTTGTAACTGACCTCGGCTGCAGTTGTTTCTTCACTATGTGATATTGCTATCTCAACTGCTAGATCACCTTCACTCGCAGAATCATCATCAATATCCTCTACATTGGCAATGTTAGATTCCCCTGGTGAAACAAACCTAAAGCTCCAATCCTGTCCTTCATCATCATGAGCAGTCAAGGCTTTTGGATCCTTGTTTGATGAAGTAGAACTGGAAGCTTGCTTGTCTTGGCGAGTAAAGGACGAGAACGGGTTCCCATTACCTGTCTTCTTTGGCTTGACACATTCTCTCTTGAAGTGCCCCTTCTCTCCACAGTTGAAGCAGGTCACTTTGCTCTTGTCAAATCCAAATGTGGTATCCTTAGTAGCTACCAAATTCTGTCCAGTCTTTTTAACAAACTTCTTCGCCCTTCGGACAGCACTAGCTAAGGCCCACATTATATCCATCCTCTCAAGCTCCATTTCGTCCACCTGCTCATAGTCCTCATCTGCCAGATGGCAGTTTTCAATCTTCCTGGCAACAAGTCCATCATATGAATGAACCACTGCAGCTAAAAGATCCATATGCTCTCGAGCTACTTCTACGGTCACATTACCGAGGTTCTCGGTCTTCATTTTGATAGCACTTGCTTCTGATCCAATATAGTGGGTACATGACGACCCTGACGTGTCTGATCCAGAAGGAGAAGCATGTGAAGGACCTGACGAGCTAGACACAAAGGCAGTCTGGAGAGGTGCTCCAGATGTCTTAGCTTGAGGCGTGGCGTTGTATAAAGCTGGATTTTGTGTGTACGAGGACTTCTGAGCTCTGTACTTCATCCTTAGTGCTTCTTCTCGCAACTTAAGAATGAAGTCATTAATATCCAGCTTTATTAGCATTTCATTCTGTCTTAGGTTAGACACGAATGAAGCCCACTTATCAGGCAATTCGTCTGCGAAGTTGCTCACTTTCTCTTCCATGGTCGTTTCCACTCCATGTGTATGCAGTTCGCTCATCAAGTGGTAGAATCTGTCTATGACTTCGTCTAAACTCTCGTTACCAATCGATGAGAAGTTATCGAATTCCTTCTTTAACTCCTTTGCCTTGATTGCCTTCAATGAAGCATTTCCATCATACCTCTTCTCTAGCTCATCCCACAGTTTCTTGGACTGCTTATTCTCTGAATACTGGTGGAATATGTCTTTGGGGATAGACTGAGTGATCAATGCATAAACCCTTTTCTCTGCATTGTACTTGACTTTCTGTGCGTCTGTCATCCCACTTAACGTTAGCTTAACTCCATCAGCTCCCACCGGTGTACTATAACCAATCTCAATGGCTTCCCACAGATTATGATCTACTCCATTGAGGTAGATCTCAAAACGTTGTTTCCAGTGGGGAAACTCATCTAAAGTCAAGAGCTTTGGTGGTTTATTGTGATTACCCACCTCACTCTCAAGCAACAGCAGGTTCTGTATCCTCGAGTCCTTCCCAGCAGTAAAGGCTGACATCTGATCTTCCATGGCGAATAACTTAGAATCTAATCAAACAAACTTTCACTGATGCGACTGAAGGATGCGAATGGTCTAATCGTGCGTATGAACTCTGCGACTGGTTCAATCGTGCGGCTGAACTAAGCGATTGGTTCAGTCGTGCGAATGAATCTGGTGCGTATGAGCTATGCGAACGAACGGTTCAGTCGGCCGAAAGAAGGTGCGACTAGGTCCAATCGTGCGAATGAGTAGTGCGAATGGAGTCCAGTCGTGCGAATGGGTCACTCGTGCGACTGAAGCTGCTGTTTTGCGAAATTTTCTAGGTTTGATGGGTTTCAGCCGTAAAAATTCGAAATTTCACAAGTCCTAATCGCCTTAGTCCGTAGAAACCAAACTTCGATGAGCAGGGAACGTCCAAGATCACTTTTGACACCAAAGATTGCGTTTTTAGTGCAAAAACACAAACTTTTATGCAATCTTGATTGAATCAACACGTAATCAAGAGCCAAAGCTCTGATACTTTATGTCAGGACCTGGTATTTGAACGAAATACCTAGTGATTAGCGTGTTAAACCAACTCAAATAGTGCGGAATCCTATTTGATTGGCGATCCAATCAGTGAGAACACACGAAGAATCAATCAAGAATTGAATCTAACGTTAGAAGTCGATTAGGAATCGATCTAATGTGTTCTGTGAACTTGGAGAACGATTTGGGAGGTCTCTGGACGGCTAGGGTACGTCTGGAATCGTAATTGTATGAATGCTTACGTTTTTCCACGAATTGGGTCTATTTATAGGTTAGTATTGTTCAATCGTGCGACTGGGCCATAAGTATGGTTCAGTCGTGCGATTGAACCATGCGGTTGATTCATCCGCACGACTGAGTGTTCAGTCGTGCGATTGAGTCAATCTTATGTGTCAATCATACGACTGATCCAGTCTCCTGGTTCAGTCGTGTGATTGAGTCAATCGTATGAAGTTATTCATGCGTGTGGTCCATTCGCATGGGCCATTCGCATGAGAACTTCATTAAGTTAAGTTTGAATGTTTTAATTAATATAACATAATGTGTAACCATTCAAACAATCATAAACCCAATCAATTCAATCATGACTCATTAATGAAATATTAAACATCACAAGTAACAAACAATCCATGTCATTTCATTAATCAATACAACTTACATCATAATCAGACAGACAAGATCTATTACATTACAAATCATGATCTAGGGACATACATGCATCAACACTTTAAAATCTTTTATTATTTAAATAGAAAATAAAGTTGATCACAAGGTTAAAATAATTAGAAGTGATCAAGGGACTGACTTTAAGAACTTTGTTCTTAACTCATTTTGTAACTCAAAAGGGATTGCCAGACAATACAGTGCTCCTAGAACTCCTTAACAAAATGGTGTTGTTGAGAGGAGAAATAGGACACTTATTGAGGCTGCTCGGACTATGTTAGCTGATTCAAAGCTGCCTCTAACATTCTGGACAGAGGCAGTCAGCACTGCATGCTATGTGCAGAACAGAGTTCTTGTAGTAAAGCCACATGGAAAGACCCCTTATGAGTTATGGAACAAGAGGCCACCGTTTATTGTCTTTTTAAGGTCCTTTGGCAGCAGGTGTACCATACTTAACACAAAACACAATTTGGCAAAATTTGCTGAGAAGTCAGATGATGCTATCTTTGTTGGATATTCTTCATATTCTAAAGCATATAGAGTTTATAATATTAAAAACCAACAATTTGAGGAATCTTCCAACATTGTAGTTAATGAGCACACTCCTTGTGTTAGGGGGAATGGCCCTGATCATATCTTTGATTTAGAATTGTTTCCAAACTATTCTAAACCATCTTGTGAGAATGTTTCAGCTGGAACAGGTGCTCAAAGTAATTCTGATGAAGATCAACTGTTTGAGCTTCCCAGACCTATTCCAAGTTCTCCAAGAGCTGCAACAAATCAAGCTTCCACTATTGAAAGATCTGACAGCATAACCATTTCAAGAGATAGTGGAACTTCAACAAGGGATTCACCTGCTGATTTTCAAATCTCTTCAGGTGATCCTGCACAACACCAAGCTGATGGAAGCAGCATTTTGAAGGAACAGGCAACTGTTAATGATGTTTCACAGCAAAGAAATTATGATGTTTCTCTTTCATTCAATCAGTCCTCATTGAATGAGCTCGAAACAACAGCTGGACCAAGTAATCAAGCTCCTGAGCAAAATATGTCCAACTTGGACTTATCTTTGCAACTGGAGGTGATTCCAAGACTCAGAATTCACAATACTCATCCAGCTGAAAACATCATAGGGGAAGTCTCTGAGGGTGTGAGAACAAGATGACAAACTCATAATGGGAATGTCTGCTTGTACTCATGCTTCTTATCCCAAATGGAACCCAAGAAGGTGGAAGATGCCTTGAAAGATAGTAGCTGGGTTGAACCAATGCAAGAGGAGCTGCTTCAATTCAAAAGACAAAAGGTTTGGAACCTATGTCCGCTACCATCTGGTCAAGTACCTATAGGCACCAAATGGGTATTCAGGAACAAAAGAGATGATAGAGGCTTGATTATCAAGAAAAAGGCAAGACTGGTGGTTCAAGGATACACTCAAGAGGAAGGAATCGATTATATCGATGTCTTTGCACCTGTTGCAAGACTTGAGGCAGTTAGGATCTTCCTTGCTTATGCTGCATCCAAGAATTTCACTGTCTACCAGCTTGATGTCAAGTGTGCCTTTCTATATGGGGATATAGATAGGGAAGTCTACGTATGCCAGCCTCCAGGATTTGAAGACCCACAGCATCCAAACTATGTGTGCAAGTTGGATAAAGCTCTATATGGGCTGCACCAAGCACCTAGGTTGTGGTATGAGACATTGTCTCAATTTCTTCTGAAGAATGGTTATACTAGAGGAACCATTGATAAGACTCTCTTCATTAGAAAGTCTGGGAAAAACATTTTGCTTGTTCAAGTCTATGTTGATGACATCATATTTGGTTCCTCAAATGACCAAATGTGCAAAGACTTTGAGAGCATTATGAAGAAGAAGTTCGAGATGAGTTCCATGGGAAAAATGGACTTTTTCCTTGGAATTCAGGTAAAGCAATTGAAGGAAGGGTTCTTCATTAATCAATCTAAGTATGTCAATGATATCTTAGAGCGATTTGATATGAAGGATTGTAAAGCAGCAAAGACACCTATACCCAGAAACCATGATCTCTGCCCTGATTCTGAGGGGGAGGATACTGATCAACATCAGTATAGAGCAATCATTGGTTCTCTGATGTATCTCACAGCAAGTAGACCTGATATCATGTTTGCAACTTGCATCTGTGCAAGATATCAGGCTGCTCCAAAGGTGTCTCACCTAATTGCTGCCAAGAGAATCCTCAGATACCTCAAAGGAGCACCTAAATTAGGTCTCTGGTATCCAAGAAATAATGATTTTAATCTCTATGGTTAATCTGATAGCGATTATGGTGGCTGCAACATCAACAAGAAATCAACATCAGGTGGATGTCAATTTCTTGGTGGAAGGATCATCTCATGGCAATGTAAAAAGCAATCCTGTGTCTCTACATCAACTGCTGAAGCTGAATACATTGCTGCTGCTAGTTGCTGTGCTCAGCTGCTGTGGATTCAAAACCAGATGATAGACTATGGATTCAATTTCATGAGCACTCCTATCCACATTGACAACAACAGTGCTATATCCATTACTGAAAATCCAGTGAAGCACTCCAAGACAAAGCACATTGATATCAGGTATCATTTCATTAGAGATATTCATGAGAAAAATCTTATCAAACTAATCAAAGTTGATTCAAATGAACAATATGCTGATTTGTTCACTAAAGCATTTGATGAACAGAGATTTAAATATCTCATTACAGCTATTGGAATGATAAACATTGATTAGTTAATCTCAATTGAAAACCTTTTTAATGTGTAAAGTCTTATGTCAAAACAATCTAAGCCTTGTTACAAAAGATCTTTTCTTAAATTTATCTAAATATAAATTCTTCCGAAGAGAAATTAACCCTCGGAAGATATCTTGCATATCTTCCGAAGCAAATTTCTCACATGATAATTTTCTTCTCGGAAGAGTGTTAAGTCTCGGAAGAAGCGATTGAGTTCACCTCAGATCTACTTCCGAAGCACTTAACACACTCCATCTGAAAGCAACATATACTCTCGGAAGTAAGCAATTTACCTTCGGAAGTAGATTTGCCTTCGGAAGAACTTTACCTTCGGAAATGCTTTATACTCGGAAGAAAGATTTACTGTGTAACGGAAATCTTTTGGGCCCCACACTGTAAAAAGTAAAGATTTTGTTAATGATGTCGGATTATTTAAATGGTCTAACCTTACCGCCCATGTCACATCATCCACTGAACCCTCACATCATCTTATCCAAACCACCTTTAAACCGCCATTTCACCCATTTAAATACTTCCGGTTAATCACTTACACTCTTTTTACCCAAATTACTGCCCTAAAAGCTTTCTTCTTCTCCAATTTACCTTACTCCGAACTATTCTTCTGTCATCTTCTTCAATGGCCTTAAACCCTCAGCACAACCAGGTCGCACTCCTTGACTTTTTAAGGGATGCTGACTTCTCAGATATCATTTCTTTCCTAGCCCAATCTTCATATTACACTGCTTTGACCGTAAACCCTACCATCTACTCAAACCAAATGTCCGAATTTCGGGCAAATGGTCGGATTGAAACCCTAAACGTGGTTCGAGTTATAAGGTCAAGCATTTGTGGCCAAGAGTTGGTCATCTCTGAACAGATCATCAGGGAGCATCTTGAGCTCCATGATGAGGGCGCTCCGATGGAATTCCCCAAATCAGATTTAGATAGTTCTTATCTCCAAATGGGATACGGTGGAGATGTAAGCAGGTCAACGGTCTACAAATTCAACTTCTCCTACGAGTGGAAGTTCCTGCTACATGTGGTTCTTCACTGTCTATCTAACAAATCTAGGGGATGGGATCAAATCCCGTATGAACTTGGGTGCTTAGTTCACGGGTTGGTACAAAGCCTCCGACTATTCAAGGTTTGTGCTGACTAACCTTATGGGAAATCTTCAAAGGGACACATTCTTTATGTATCCCAGGTTTCTCCAGCACATCATCAACTGTGAGCTGGATCAGGGTAAGCTTGTCTGTGCAGCTGCTCTGTCTGCTCCCCAAATGAGGCCGACCATCTTCAAAATCTTGAAGAGAGTGTCTACCAACTACACTAGAAGAGATACCACACTACTTCCAGGTATGATTGAGCCAATGGCTCCTGGTGACATCCCTGCTCACCCCACAGGTGATGAACCCACACCAGCAACTACCCTCACAATCCCAAATCTACCTTCTCCACCCATTACTGTTACATACCAGAGACATACCAAACGAACCCTTGTTCAATCTACTCTGATTGAAAAAGCCCCTCCTCTTCAATCCAAAAAGGCTAGAGTGGTACAAAGGGCTCCCACTCAGCCAGAGGTCCACCCATCCTTCACTATTGACCTCAATATGGGTCTTGAGTCTCCTCAGTCTCAGACCCATGAGCCCAAAACCCTAGCTGATAGCCCTCAGGGTGAGTCTCTATACTCCCCTGAGCAGCCACACAGGGACAGCTCAATGCCTTTTGACATTGATCAAAGTCCCGGGTCATTAGGTCTTCACTCCTTTTCTTTTACTGACCTTTTGACCGGAGCTGGTGAAGAGATTATGTCTCTTAAAGGCGATGAAGTTGATCCACTACACCCTCTTAAGGATCAACATAGCCTAGAGTGACCCCTTATCTCTAGCCCACACCAGCAAAGCCCTACTGAGGTGAGTCCCACTGATGTGGAGGGGACTCATGTAGATTCAGCTGCCACTACTGAAGGAGCCTCAATGGATCCTCAGGAAAGTGGTAACGACAGTCAGACTGAATCTACGGCAACCATGCCCTTTGATGCCTCTGAAAGAGACATCATTGTGCAAGGGAAACCACGGTGCCAAGAACCCACATCTGGTGGTGAGGATGAACATACCAGGTATGTTACCTCATCTCCCAGTGATTCTTCAAAGAAGATGAGGGAAGTATGCAACTCATCATCCAATACCTACTTTCTAAAGTCTCAAACCTTGAATCAAAGGTTAAGACTTTAGAGGATAGGTCTGCCACTCAGCAACTTGAGATTGAAACTCTCAAGGCCAAAGTAGCTGAGAAACAGATTGAGAGATCTGTTAGGCATGTACCAGTTCAGGTCTCCTTGACCTCTTCCTCTAGCTCATCTAGCTCTCAGGATGATGCTACCAAAAAGGGGGAGAGTGTTGAGAGACAAAGCCAAAGACAGGAAACCCAAAGTCAAGCTCTTACTTCTTTGAGCTCAAGATATCCAATGCTACAAGCTGCTATCTTCCCTGAGCCTCCTCCAGTTGTCTTTCAAGTGGATCAAAGGATGCTCCAGGATCTCAATAGGTTCTTTAACAAGTTCCTTTTGGAATCCCTCATAGAACAGCCTAGCCCAAATATGTCTGCGATTTACTTTGGAGCTCAAGAGCTTCAGAGGTTGAATGCACCTCCTACCACTGTCGAGGAAGTTGGTCAACCTAAGGTCCAAGTGGAACCTGAGATTAATTTCGAAGGGGAAACTAGGACTGATGGCCCAGCAACTGAAACAGTTGGGACAGAAAGTGCATTTTCACAGACTTCCGAAGCACAATTCAAAGCCTCGGAAGAACAAGCTCAAACTTCCGAAGCTGAGATTGCTGCTGCGGAAGGACTATTTTCTCTTTTCGATGATCTAATAGTCACAGATGCAATTCTGGAACTTGCATCTGAGGTTAATAGGGAGGACTTTCTCAGCCAACCATTGGCTCTAACATCAGCATTAACTCCAGCTCCCACCTCTACTACCCAACCAGGATCTTCTATCCAAGAACCCCCAAAGTGTAGCACTTCCGAAGACATAAAAGGCATGAGGAAGATGACTTCGGAAGAGCTTCAGGAAGAAGAAAGGTTGGAGAAGCCCAAAAGGAAAGGTAGACTACCAACTGGGAAACTGTTAGCTGCAATTACCAAAGCAGCTGCAGCCAACCAGGAGGCAGTCAACAATCGAAGAAGGGTAGAGGTTATAGACAGACTTGTCAGTCTAGGGGCTGCTTCTGAAGATGTACTCCTGCTACCATTAGAGGAGTTGATAGAGCTGGAAAAGGCAACCTTACTGCTAAGACAGCAAAAAGAAGAGGCTGCAAGATTGGCCTTAGAAGAGGAAAGGCAGAGAAAGGAAAGGGAAGCTGATCTGCAGCTCAGGAGAGAAAGGATCACTTTCCTACTCTCCAGAGGATTCTCTCAAGAGGAGTTGTCTCCACATAACAGTTTTACGATCTTATGGCTCTTCAACAAAGAGCAAGATCAAATGAAGAATGAGAAAAAGAAAGCTGCAAGGGAGAAGCTTGTGCAAAAGAAGAAGAAAGAAGAAGAAGCTGGACTGTTATCTCAAATAGGTGAGAAAGCCTGGATGAAGAGTTATCTCAAAGCTCACGACTTCTCTGGCAGGCAGGTGGGTCCCATGTCTGAGAAGACTCTCCAGCGACATGTCAGTGACATCAAGGCTGACATTCGCGCAGGGAGAAGGAAAGAGATGTTTAGAAGGGGACAGGGGATGACCTTCAAAGCAACCTCTCAACCCAAAATCCAAACCCAACCTCAACCTGAACCTATACCCTTTCCCTTCCCAATCAAAACCGAACCCACCTCTGAACCATTCACCCCTGAACCTACACCATCACACCTACCAACCTCTTCACCTCAACCACCTAAACTACCCATCATCCAACCCAAAACCTTAGCCAGAACCCAAACTCCCAACCTACCCAACAACCAATCAAACCATCCCCTCAGCCTTCCAAACATCTCTCTATGGAATTCAATGCGGTCAAGACTAAGCTCATCAACTGTACAACTCTGAGCAACATCTCCTGTGAGGAGGATTCAGTCAACCTGACTTATGTTGATAAATCCTCAAGTTCCCTCACAAGAGATGAGTTTCTTGATCTGCCCAGAGGAACTTTGGACCAAGCTGCAAAACTCCTTGGTCTCAATTCAGATACATTGAATGAGGAAGAAAAGAAGCTGAGGAGAAAGCTGGTGACTCTACTGGATACAAAGAAAGGAGACAGGGTACCAAGACAACCTCTTGCACCCAGAAAGAAGATAATCCAGTAGAGGTTCGAAGACTCTTCTCACAACTTTGTTGTTGAGAGAGAGAATGGAGAGCTCAATAGGCTGAGTGCCTCACTCTGCTACACTTAAGTAGGTTTGACATTGCTGAGTTAGCAGAGAAACCATTCTCCAACCCTTCAAACTTCGATGTAGCTGCCCACATCAGAAATCATCTAGGCAGCCTTCATATGGCCGAGCTTACTGCTAGAAGCAAGGTTGAAGAGAAGTTGAAACTGAGAGAGGAGGAGGAAAGGAAAGGATCTGCAACCAAAGGCAAAGCCTTTCTTCAAATGGTTGAAGGTCCTGAACTTGAGACCATAGTTAGATGGGAGTATGACTAAAACTCCCGTCAACTAACTCTCTTCAGGGGGTCACAACAGAGGGTACATGTCATTCAAAGTGATAGACTGGATCTCCTATCCACGAATGACTTGTACAAGCTTCTCAGCACTACTTCCGGGAAGAACAAAGAGACAGACAAATATCTTTTGTCCCTGGTGCTGAAAGCTTTGAGAAGCAGAAATAAGTGAAGTTTTGGTAGCATCAGCCTAGGGGGAGTTTGTTGGATCTAGAGAGGCTGTTGCAACCAAAACTAAGTCACTTAGAAGATTTTGAGTACAACATACAAAAGACTTCCGAAGCTAAGTATGGAACTTCCGAAAGAAGAAGGAGCTCTTCCGAAGTCTAAGTGTAAAATGCACTTCCGAAGGAAAACTCCCACTTTCGAAGACAAAGAAGCTACTTCCGAAGATCAAGACTTAAAGACAAAGATCTGAAGTCAACTTCCGAAGTACAAGAAGACCTCAAAGCCTCGAAAGCATAGAAGCATCTTCCGAAGTATAAGTGGCTTCAGAAGAACTTGTTCTTCCAAAGCCAGTTAACCTTTGGAAGACACTCCTATTATCCAGTGGACATAAGTATGGCCTGTCTGACACTCCGCTGCAAATCTCTGAGATACTGCATGGAGTTTTCTCAAAAGCCGTGTAGTTGACCATACTTTAATCTACTGTTTATCTTTTTATGTTAAGTACAGTTTCCATCTTTAGTTGGTGACAATAGGTAAGTCATGGACATGTCATGACTACCATATCTTAGATAATACTTTATCTAAGATAACTTAACTATAGCATTGTAGTATATGCTTTAGTCTTAGGTTTCCAGCTGGTATCAAGTATAACCGGCTGTAGGATCTAGTATATATAGTTTCTCATTGTAACTCTTGTTGTATGCTTGTAAGTGTCTTGTAATCTTGAGTTGAGAAGTAATATATACAAGTACCTTGAAAATATATTTCTGCTTGTTCCTTTGATTACTTATTATATTATTATCAACTCTTGTTAAAGGCATTGCTTCATCTCATTTGAGTGTTATTATAAGTGAGTTTGAGAGAATCACAAGTGTTTAAGTGACAAACCCGATCCTGCAAGATGAATACACCCTTTTGCTTTGGGTCTATCTTCAGCTTAGACTCAGCCACTTTCTTGGCAGTTTTTCTGGCTGCCTTAGCTCTGCTTCTTCTGGCTTTGGTGGTCAGGGGTTGATCATCACTGTTAGGAGTGGGTAAAATTACCTGGTTCTTCCCTGTGATGGTCTCCATGGTTGCATCACTCTTTAACTCATGTGAAGGTGGGTCAGCAGATGGAACCTCTTGCTCTTCAGTACCACACCTTGGTTGTCTTATAGACTCATTAGAGTGTGGTGTAGTAATTTCATTGGTTCCCAACCCACCTTTGTTTTGGTAACAAAGTTTTGAGTAAGAGGATGATGCAAGAATGGCTTGAAAGTTTTGCTCGGAAATAGCATACTTCCTGGCTTGAGCCTCAGCTGTGACAAGCTAGGCTTGAGCCTCAGACAATTTGGATATTAAATGCTTTATTTGAGTCTTATAGTTTGTGTGTTCATGTTTTAATAAGGACACAATTTTCTCCAACTCCTCAATCTTTCTTTGATAGTCAGATTCAACCCTTTTAAAATCAAATTTTAAAACAATTAAAGACTCAATATCAGATTTAATCTCCATATTGTAGTCCTGATACAATTTAACCTTAGCAATACAAGCAGGGGTACAGAGATGTTCATATACCTTATTATCATCTGTTCTGGCCATGAGTGCTTGAGCAGGAGTCACATCCTGTACCATGAAGCTCCAGTCAACTTCTTGAGCCGTTGCAACTGTCTCTGTTGACTTTCCAGTGGTCTTTGGTGTAGAGGGATGTGTGGAGGCCTGTGGGGTTCCTGGATTAGACTTGGGAGCCTTGCATTCCCTTGCAAAATGACCAAGTTGGTTACGGTTGTAACATTTGGCATTGGTTTTGTCAAACCCAAATTTACTGTTGATTGGGTTATGGGGAAATAGCCTTCCAGTTCTCTTAAAGAATTTCTTTGCTCTGTAGGTTAAGAGAGCCATTTGTTGGACTATGTCCACATATTCCACGTCATCTGGGCTGAAGCACTCTAGATGATCAAAGCAATACTGATAATCACTAGAGTGTCCACTTCCTGAGACAAAAGCACAGATGTCCCGAAAGGAACTTTGTTGAGCTTGTTGAGACCTTGGAGTCTCAGGAAATGTGATGTATGGCCCAGAAGAACAGGATGGCTGATGGGTGTAAGTCAGGTACTGTTGAGGTTGGGAGGGTCCTGAGCCTTCAGCAACCATTAAAGCGTTGCTAGCAGGAAGACTCAAGGGTCTGCTTGTCTGATGGCCTCTCTTGTTTTCCATTTCCAAACGGTATCCATTAAGGATGCCATAGAGTTCGGTCATGGTGAGGGTGTTCAAATTTTCTGTTCTCTTGATGGAGACACAGTAGAACGTCCACTCATTGGGAAGTGCACTCATGAACTTTCTTGTGAGGTCTCTAAGTTCAAGAGCAATTCCCATAGACTGAAAGGAAGAAATGAAATCCATGTACCTGAAGTATTGCTGGCTGAGGGTCTCTCCAGTAATGTAGGTGAAGTTCTCGAACTGCTGCTTCAGTGAGTCCTTCTTGGAGTCATTGGAGTTGGAGTACATGTAAGCAAGTGCATCAAACAGTTCTTTGGCTGACTTGCAATGCTCAAACCCCACCATGATGGAGTTGGGAATTGCAGTCATGAGAACAGTCATAGCATTGCTGTTAATGTCCAGCTTCTTCCGGTCCTCATTAGAGTAGTCTTCAACGGCTTTCTCTATCATGTCACCGTTTCCACCAGCCACCTTTGGCTTATACGGGCCATTGATAATAGATTGCCACATCTTGCTGTCTTGATACCTGATGAAGCCTTCCATGCGCCTGCTCCATGACCTGAAGTTTTCAGGTGTGATGATGGGTGCTTTAGTCATCGTCCCCATCTCTACTTCAGACTTGTTGAGGGCCATTTTGAGTGTGGTGTAAGGAGGAGTGAAAAATAGGTTGATTAGGATGGTAAGATCTCACAATCAAGAGCCTAAAAAGCTCTAATACCAATTGCAGGATCGGGTTTTGTCACTTACCACTTGGATTTCTCTCAAACTCACTTATACTACACTCAAATCAAATGAAGTAGAATCTTTTCTAAGAGTTGATAATAATATAATAAGTAGCAAAGAACACAAGGAAATAATTTTCAAGGCACTTGTATATTTTACTTCTCAACTCAAAGTATTACGAGACTCTTACAAGCATAAAACAAGAGTTACAATAAGAAACTATATATACTAGATCCTACAGGCGGATATACTTTGATACCAGCTGGAAACCTAGGACTAAAGCATATACTACAATGCTAAAGTTAAGGTATCTTAGATAAAGTATTATCTAAGATATGGTAGTCATGACATGTCCATGACTTACCTTTTGTCACAAACTAAAGTTGGCAACTGTACTAACTGATAAAGGTAAACAGTGGAATAAAGTATGGTCAACTACATGGCTTTTGAGAAAACGCCATGTAGTATCTCAGAGGTCTGCAGCGGAGTGTCAAAGAGACCATACTTATGTCCACTGGATAATAGTAGTGTCTTCCGAAGGTAACTTGGCTTCAAAAGAACAAGTTCTTCCAAAGCCACTTATACTTCGGAAGAGGCTTCTATACTTCCGAGGCTTGAAGACTTCTTTCATACTTCGGAAGTTGACATCTGATCTTTCACTCTAAGTCTTGAACTTCGGAAGTGAATACTCTGTCTTCAGAAGTTGGAGTTTTCCTTCGGAAGTTGATCTTACACTTTGTCCTCGGAAGAGCTCCTTTTCCTTCGGAAGTTCCACACTTAGTTTCGGAAGTCCTTTATTAGTTGCACCAAAATAGTCTAAGTGATTTGGTTTTGGTTGCACCAGCCTTTCTAGATCCAACACCTATGTTTTGTAAAAATATTAAAGTATTTAAAGAAATAATTTACAAACTGATTATGTGACTTTAAAAATAAATAAAGTTTACAAAAATTGATTTTAATAATTTTCAGCAAATTTCTATATTTTTTAAAGGCTGAAAAAGCCTTAAAAAATAATGGAGGTTACCGGGTTCGAACCCGGGACATGAAGTAGGGGATGTGTGTGTAACCAGTAAACCAGGGCCATGTTGTGGAATGGGTTTTAAATCTTTAAAACAAAGTTAATTAGGTATCCCCAAATCCTAAGAACCCTAGAACGATTGTGATTCAAATTGAACATCAATTCGATAACGATTATAGGAATAAACATGGGGCTTTGATTCCCCATGTAATTTCGAGTATGTACATAAGTTTAATTACCCGAATTGAAGACGGATTGGTGATGAACAGATGAAAACAAGTCGCGGCTATGTCGGAGTTTGTTCGGGTTGCAAATGTCGATAATACTCGAATTTGTTTTACAGAAACCTTCCAATCGTTTCAATGATGAAAAGCCCTCTGTCAATGTAACTTAGAAAGCTCGGAACAGGGTCTTCTGTAAGACCCCGTTCCCAGGACGCCTACAGTTGGTCACTCATCGCACATAAAAAAATAATTACATTTAACTTTCGTAAATTATTGCAACGAAAACATTTAAAACATCCTTCCATTTCAATATAATAGCTTTTGCCAAATAATACATCATTATCCATTTACAAAATACAAGTTTTCATTACATCACAATAGCATTATAAATGGATATCATCCCAAAAGAGCCAAGTAGCCTCGCAGTGCCATCCCCGGCAATCATTACCTGCCAACTGAAAACACATAAAAAGTCAGCGTTGCTGAGTGAGTTCTAGTTTTATAATAAAAATACTTTTCTTTTGTTAAAACCGTTCATTACTTCCATGCGATCACACATCATATGTAAACATAGATAATGGTTATTATACTCATCATTCATTAACTTCCTTTCATTCATTTATTCTTACTTTCAATCGTTCGTTCATCATTATATCTTTTCCTTTCGTCAACATCATGAACATTACCCTTCATGCTCATGATACTGGGCCTAAGCCTATAATAGACCTTCATTCACGGTGCCCGGCACCTCTGGCCACAGTACCTAGGATAAAGTTCAGGTATACCATTGTCATGTGTTGTGCCCTTCATGCTCATGATACTGGACCTAAGCTTATAATAGACCTTCATTCACGGTGCCCAGCACCTCTGGCCACAGTACCTAAGGCAAGCAAAAATGGTTCCATACAAATGGTCAATCACAAAGAGAGACCCCAATATGCATCCTCCCGGGGTAGCGAACCCGCACACCGTTGGGCTAATACCTTTTAATGGTGTGTCCTGATATCCAATGCTTGCAAGACTTTTGTTACATTCATCATTCATTAATGCATGCATTCATCATGTTCCTCTTTTATTACTTTCCACTTTACTTTACATAATACTTTCATTTCATTTATTTATCATAACACGTAAAGCCATAGGAAAGATAAACATTCATCATAATCAGGAATATTAACATATACAGTCATCTTCATTATACAAGGCAATATCATACATACATGACATACATCATGCATAAAAATATGCAACATCATCATCATCATGCCCAACATACCTTCTAAGGCCTCAACTGTCATCTTACATGAACTTACGAGAATCTCCATGTCAAAACTTACATCTGCACTTTCCCCCGAAAGTCAGTAATTAAACTGCACGTTTCCCCGGGCACAACAGCCCTATTTGGGCATATGGACACCCTTCAGTCGCATGGCCTCCAGGCGACTGAACATCATGCGATTGGACTCATGCGGATGAATATCTATGCAAATGGACACCCAGTCGTGCGTATGGACTTCATGCGAATGGAACTAATGCGAATGAGCACCTATGCGACTGACCTCATGCGAATGGACTCAATGCGAATGAGTCCCATGCGATTGGGACTAATGCGATTAAGCACCTATGCGACTGGACCCCCAGTCGTATGACTCCCCATGCGACTGGACCCCCAGTCGTACGAATGAAACCTTAGTCGTGCGAATGAACCCTCAATCATGCGAATGAACCTTAATCATGCGAATGAACCTCAATCGCCCCTCAATCGGCCGTATGGCCTCCAGTCGGCCGCCTAGCCCTAGCTGATGCAGAAAGGAGTTCATCCCGAACCCAATCTGCCATTTTCGACCTCCAAGCTCATCCAACCCCATTCTAAGCCTAAATCAACCATCCTAGACTTCAGGAATGCATACCACAACACCATACAAGCAAACACAAGCCTGGAAACAAACTCCAAACGTATCATACACAACACACCCAAATGGGTCAAACACACACACATACAAAAACGGGTTTTCTATGCTTTCCAGCCCCAAAATCATTGAAAACAAGTAAAAGTGGGGTCCTAGAACTCACACAAGCGACCACAACGAAAAGAGCTTCGATTTGATTCGCTCCTCAACGATTTTGCTCACTCGAACGAACCAGAACCAACTTTTCTTCCTTTTTTCTCCCTTTCTCTCTTCTCCTCTTTTGTTTGGCTGAAAAATAAGTGTGGGAAGAGGGTTAGGGCTGCCCTCTCCCTTTAAATACCACCACACTCGACTTTCTCTCGGTGGCGAGTTTGGTCCCTCGACTTTGCACTTTATTCCTTTTTCTTCACTCGTCGGCTTCAAAATAAATAAATAACCGGGTGTTACAAGTCCACCCCCCTTAAATAGGTTTTGTCCCCGAAACCTGTTAATCCTCAAACGAACGTGGGTAATGCTGCCTCATCTCTTCTTCAGTCTCCCACGTTGACTCGGATCCTTTCCTGTGCTTCCACTGTACACGCACAAGAGGAACCATTTTATTCCTCAACCTCTTCTCTTTTCGATCGATGATTGCCACTGGTTGCTCCACATAATTGAGCCGTTCGTCTACTTCGATATCTTCCAGTGGAACAATCATATCTTCATCTGCCAAACACTTCCTTAGATGAGATACATGGAATGTCGGGTGAATTCCACTTAACTCATCCGGTAACTCCAGTCTATAGGCCACCTCTCCTACTCGAGCAATGATTCGTAAAGGGCCTATGTACCTCGGGCTCAACTTACCCCGCTTTCGAAAGCGGATGATACCCTTCCAAGGTGAGACCTTCAACATAACCTGGTCACCCACCTGGAACTCAATCGGTCTGCGTCGTTTATCAGCATACGACTTCTGTCTATCTTTGGCAGCCTTCATGAAGGCTTTGATCTTTTCAAGCTTCTCAGTCGTAGCCTCGATCACCTCGATGCTCCCTAACTCCTTCTGACCAATATCACCCCAACAAACGGGTGTTCTGCATCACCTACCGTATAGCATCTCATATGGGGGCGGAGGCATGATAACTGTTGTTGTATGAGAATTCAGCTAACGGTAGGTGGTCATCCTAGCCTCCTCCAAAGTTGATAACACATGCCCGAAGCGTGTCCTCCAATGTCTGAATGGTCATTTTTGACTGACCATCAGTTTGGGGATGATAAGCCGTGCTAATATGTAACCTCGTCCCCATAGCATCGTGGAACTTCTTCCAAAATTTGGATGTAAACCGGGTGTCACGATCAGACACAATAGACACCGGCACACCATGACGAGTTACAATTTAATTGATGAACAGATCAGCCAACCTCTCAGATGAATATGTCTCGCGGATCGGTAGAAAGTGAGCACTCTTCGTCAAACGATCAACTATCACCCATATGGCATCATACCCTTTCGAGGTACGCGGCAGCTTTGTAATGAAATCCATGGTGATGTGCTCCCACTTCCATTCCGGTATATCCAAAGTTTGGATCTTCCCATACGGCTTCGGATGCTCGGCCTTCACTTGCAAGCAAGTAAGGCACTTACTCACATACTCCGCTACGTCACGCTTCATACCCGGCCACCAATAATCTTTGTTCATGTCGTGGTACATTTTCGTAGCACTGGGATGAATAGAGTATCGAGTCTTGTGAGCTTCATCCATTATTTTCACCCGTAGATCCCCAAGGCGAGAATCCACATCCGTCCAAGTCGGGTTCTAACACCAAGTGTGTTTTCACCCAACTCCGCGATCAGACCTCTCATTCTCTCATAGTTAAGATGATCTTCTTTCAATGCTTCATCTTGAAACTCCTTGACTTGCTTCATTACATTGGAAGTCATGATCAGCTGATATGCTTTCACCCGAATCGGCTCGGGTCTCTCCTTTCGGCTAAGGGCATCCGCCACCACGTTGGCTTTGCCTGGATGGTAATGGATCTCGCAATCATAGTCCTTTATGAGCTCCAACCATCGTCTCTGCCTCATGTTCAAATCCTTCTGCTCAAATAAGTACTTCAAGCTTTTGTGGTCAGTGAATATGGTGCACTTCGTCCCGTAAAGATAGTGCCTCCAAATCTTTAGTGTAAAGACCACGGCTGCTAGCTCCAAGTCATGAGTAGGATAATTGACCTCATGAACCTTCAACTGTCGGGATGCATAGGCTATAACCTTTCCTCTCTGCATTAACACGCACCCCAACCCCTGAGTAGGAAGCATCAGAATAGACCACCAGATCTTCACTTCCATCGGGTTATGATAGAACAGGAGCTTGAGTCAATCTCGACTTCAGTTCCTCGAACGCCTTCTCTACCCCATACAAACTTCACATCTTTTCGGGTCAACTTAGTTAGTGGAGAAGCGATCTTAGAAAAGTCTTGAATGAATCTTCTGTAGTAACCCGCCAAACCCAAGAAGCTACGAATCTCGGATTGCGTCTTTGGTGACTTCCATTGCATAACCGCCTCCACCTTTGCCGGGTCCACCATAATCCTGTTAGGATTCACCACATGACCCAGGAACTGAACCTCGCGCAACCAGAACATGCACTTGGAGAACTTGGCGTACAACTTCTCCCTTCTCAACGTCTCTAGAATTTCCCGAATGTGACCGGGATGCTCTGTCTCGCTCCTCGAGTAAATCAGGATATCATCAATAAACACGATCACTGATTTATCCAACATCGACCAACACACTCGATTCATCAGATCCATAAAGGCAGCTGGTGCATTGGTCAAACCAAAAGACATGACAAGGAACTCGTGTGGACCATATCGCGTGCGGAAAGCTGTTTTAGGGATATCTTGCTCCTTCACCTTCAACTGATGGTAGCCCATTCGAAGATCTATCCTTGAAAACCAAGTGGCACCTTGCAGCTGATCAAACAAATCATCGATTCTTGGTTAGGGGTATCGGTTCTTTATCGTCAACTTGTTCAGCTCACGGTAGTCAATACACATCCTCATACTAATACGTCTTTCTTCTTCACAAACAGGACCAGAGCACCCCAAGGAGAGATACTCGGTCTAATGAACCCCTTATCAAGCAGCTCTTGCAACTGCTCCATCAACTCTTTCGTCTCTGTCGGAGCCAGCCGATACGGTGCTTTGGCAACAGGTTGGGCACCCGGTATCAGATCAACCTGAAACTCGATCTCTCGGTCGGGTGGCTCTCTTGATAAGTCTTCTGGGAAAACGTCTGGAAAGTCACACACAACCGGTACATCGGCTAGTTGTGGTGTTGGCGTATCCACATCCTTTACATAGGCCAAGTAAGCACTACATCCACGCCTCATACACTTTCCCGCCACCACCATCGAAATTACTTTCGGAATTGTCGTGACCCAATCACCATAAACCGTCACCGAACTCCCGTCAGGCGCTGACAGCTGAATCATCTTCTTGTGACACACAATGTTCGCCTCGTAGTCCGCTAACCAATCCATCCCAAGTACCAAATCAAAACCACCTAAGGTCATCACAAACGGTCTAACAGGAAACTTATGACCCTCTAGCTCCACATCATAGTTCTCTATCATCTTAGAAATCCTGGTAGACTTACCTATGGCAATTTCTACATCAAAGGGCACTTCAACACGTCTACTACTAACAGGCAGCTTAGCACAGAAAGCAGTAGAAATAAAACTTTTACTAGCACCAAAATCAAATAACATAGAAGCTAAAGTTTGGTTCACTAGAAACGTTCCGGACACAACGTCAGGGTCCGTCCTAGCCTCCTCCTGTGTCATGGTGAATGCCCTGGCACTCGCCCTCGGTCCTTCATTCCCCGTCTTCTTCACCCCGGAACCCTCAGCCCTCGACCTCTTACAATCCTTACTTATGTGACTCTCTTCCCTATAGTTAAAGCACCGGACCGTACGACAGTCCCTTGCCATGTGCCCCGCCTTCCCACATTTAAAGCACAAGTTCGACCCAAACCTGCACTCCCCACTATGCTCTCTCCCACACCTACAACACTTCTTCACTCCAGCACCCGATGCGACCACATGGCGGTCGTCCACCCGTGCCTTCTTGTTGCCCGTCGAGGCATCACCCCGACCAAACCTCTTCCCATGCCAGTTCCTATCACCACCACCTTTTTTGCTACCCTCAGTCACCACCACCATTCTCTCATCATACAGTCTCCCACCCAAATCCACCACCGACCTAAACATACTTGGTCGAGCAGCGATCATATACCTGCGAATATCCACCGGCAAACCCTGAATGTACCTCTTAATCTTCCGTGACAGAGGCGTCACCTGATCCGGCACCAGACGTGCCATCTCGTTGAACTTCGTGGTGTACTGCTGGTGTGTCATGGTTCCCGCCTCCAACTGCAGGAACTTCTTCTCAACCTTATCCATCTCCCGGTGAGGACAAAACTCCTCAATCACCAACTTTTTCAGCTCGGACCACCTCATTCTTCCTATCGCCCGGTTACCCTCGGCTTGGACAATGTTGTCCCACCAACAAAGAGCCGAGTCCACAAACGAGTGGGTATCAAACTTCACTTTCTGGTCCTCCCGGCACTCGCTGATATCAAGAATAGCCTCCATTTCCCTCACCCACCGGTGAGCAGCAGCAGCGGTGCCGTTTCCATCGAAAGTAGGGGGCTTGCATCTCATAAACGCCCCATAGTTATAGCCTCGTGCCACCTTTTGCACAGGCTCATCTTCCTCCTCTTCTTCATTATCAGAGAATATTGTTTCAGGCCCCGGTTGCTCCTGTTCCCCCGAGGCCCTGTTCCTCTCCTTTTCTCTCTCCTTCCTTTACAGCCTTGATGACTTCGGTCACCACAGACGGTAGGATTGTCTGCATGACCTGATGTACTTCTTCAACAACAGCCTCCTTTACCGAGGCCCTCAAGTTGGCACTCTCATCCCCAGCCTCCGGATGAGGGGTCTCAGGTTCTTTAGGAACCACCTTTTCAACTCTTGGCCTTCCTCTTTGGGTCGCGGCTCAGCACCAGGCCCACCATGGCCTCCTCCCCTAGAAGCTTTAGAAGATCTACCACCAGCCATTCTCTATCACACTGAAAGATTCAAACACCAACACGGTCATTCAAGGGAACAGATCAGTTTATGTCAAGTATAGTAACTCCCTAATTACAGTGGCCAGTTGTGATTAGCAACTTACTTTACTCTTCATGCCCCGAGCATTACCTATCCTGACTACATCAGTATCTAAATATACATACAACACATAAACCACATAACATGCGCACATAATACCGGTTATCATTAAGAAAATACCTGATGGTACGCAGCTACTCAGATTGGCATCCCATTCCCATTCCGTCCCATTTTCAGTTTAAGTTAAGGTTTATTTTGAAATTTTACCCATTTCACTTAAACTTTGGCTCTGATACCAACTTGTAAGGCCCCGTTCCCGGGACGCCTACAGTTGGTCATTCATCGCACATAAAACAAATAATTACATTTAACTTTCGTAAATTATTGCAGCGGAAACATTTAAAAACTTCCTTCCATTTCAATATAATAGCTTTTGCCAAATAATACATCGTTATCCAATTACAAAATACAAGTTTGCATTACATCACAAAAGCATTATAAATGGATGCCATCCCAAAAGAGCCAAGTAGCCTCGTAGTGCCATCCCCAGCAATCATTACCTGCCAACTAGAAACATATAAAAAGTCAGCGTTGCTGAGTGAGTTCTAGTTTTATAATAAAACGTACTTTTCTTTTGTTAAAACCGTTCATTACTTCCATGCGATAACACGTCATACGTACACATAGATAATGGTTATTATATTCATCATTCATTAACTTCCTTTCATTCATTCATTCTTACTTTCAATCGATTGTTCATCATTATATCTTTTCCTTTCGTCAACACCATGAACTTTACCCTTCATGCTCATGATACTGGGCCTAAGCCTATAATAGACCTTCATTCACGGTGCCCGGTACCTCTGGCCACAATACCTAGGATAAAGTTCAGGTATACCATTGTCATGTGTTGTGCCCTTCATGCTCATGATATTGGACCTAAGCCTATAATAGACCTTCATTCACGGTGCCCAGCACCTCTGGCCACAGTACCTAAGGCAAGCAACAATGATTCCATACAAATGGTCAATCACAAAAAAAGACCCCAATGTGCATCCTCCCGGGGTAGCGAACCCGCACACAGTTGGGCTAACACCTTTTAATGGCGTGTCCCGATATCCAATGCTTGCAAGACTTTTGTTACATTCATCATTCATTAATGCATGCATTCATCATGATCCTCTTTTATTACTTTCCACTTTACGTTACATAATTCTTTCATTTTATTTATCTATCACAACACGTAAAGCCATAGGAAAGATGAACATTCATCATAATCAGGAACATTAACATATACAGTCATCTTCATTATACAAGGCAACATCATACATACATGACATACATCATGCATAAAAATATGCAACATCATCATCATCTTGCCCAACATACCCTCTAAGGCCTCAACAGTCATCTTACATGAACTTACGAGAATCTCCATGTCAAAACGTACATCTGCACTTTCCCCCGAAAGTCAGTAATTAAACTGCACGTTTCCCCGGGTACAACAGTCCTATTTGGGCATATGGACACCCTTCAGTCGCAGGGCCTCTAGGCTGTTGAACATCATGCGATTGGACTCATGTGGATGAATATCTATGCGAATGGACACCCAGTCGTGCGTATGGACTTCATGCGGATGGAACTAATGCGAATGAGCACTTATGCGACTGACCTCATGCGAATGGACTCGATGCGAATGAGTCCCATGCGATTGGGACTAATGCGATTAAGCACCTATGCGACTGGACCCCCAGTCGTATGACTCCCCATGCGACTGGACCCCTAATCGTACGAATGAAACCTTAGTCGTGCGAATGAACCCTCAATCATGCGAATGAACCTTAATCGTGCGAATGAACCTCAATCGCCCCTCAGTCGGTCGTATGGCCTCCAGTCAGTCGCCTAGCCCTAGCTGATGTAGAAAGGAGTTCATCCCGAACCCAATCTGCTATTTTCGACCTCCAAGCTCATCCAAACCCATTCTAAGCCTAAATCAACCATCCTAGACTTCAGGAATGCATACCACAATACCATACAAGCACACACAAGCCCGGAAACAAACTCCAAACGCATCACACACAACACACCCAAATGGGTCAAACACACACATACAAAAACAGGTTTTCTATTCTTTCCAGCCCCAAAATCGTTGAAAACAAGTAAAAGTAGGGTCCTAGAACTCACACAAGCGACCACAATGAGAAGAGCTTCGATTTGACTCGCTCCTCAACGATTTTGCTCACTCGAACCAACCCGAACCAACTTTTCTTCCTCTTTTCTCCCTTTCTCTCTTCTCCTCTTTTGTTTGGCTGAAAAATGAGTGTGGGGAGAGGGTTAGGGCTGCCCTCTCCCTTTAAATACCACCACACTCGACTTTCTCTCGGTGGCGAGTTTGGTCCCTGGACTTTGGACTTTATTCCTTTTTCTTCACTCGTCGGCTTCAAAATAAATAAATAACCGGGTGTTACATCTTTGAATGAGTTGCAGGTCGCGATAGTAGTGATAATCGAATGCGAAGTTTGTGTGTGTTTCAGGTGAAATTGGAAGGTGTAAACGTTTAGAGTTAGATAAACGATCTATTATGTTTAGTTAATTTGTTTATTATTAGCTTTAATGGTCGAACGGCTATGAGTTTAAAAGAGCTTCGGTTATGCAATCGTTTGGGTTTGTAACCGGTGTTTAAACATAATTTAAATGTGTATTCAAGTTCGAAACATACACTTGAAACGATTTGGAACGGTTTGGGGGTTTGGAAAGAAGAGTTTCGGGTGTTTTGGAGTCGCCGGAGTTCGGCCGGAGGGTGGCCGGACTCCTGGCCGAAAATACGGGGTTGAAAGTGTGCGGAGGGTTGGGTTTGTAAATTAAAATTTACACTTTGGTCCCTCTAACTTTAAGTTGTTATTTTTTTATGTAAATAACTTTCTTTTAATGTTTATAAAATGACAAAACACCCCCTGAACTTAATTAACTTTAAGTTTTAACAATTTTCTTTATTTAAAGTTTAATAACTTTTATTAATATTATTACTATTATTATTGTTATTATTACTATTTTTACTGTAATTATTATTATTGTATTTATTATTATAACTATTATTATTGTTCAATTTAATAGTTAAATTGTTACCTTTATATTAAAGAATAAAAAACAAACAAAGAAACAAACATAAGTAACCCTCATAATTCCATAAATGGCACAAATGGTCCTTACAAGAATATAAAGGGGTTAATTTTGATTTAACGAAAATACGAAATGTTACAGTCTCCCTAACTTATAAGAATTTCGTTTCGAAATTAAGAATGAAACTAGACGAACAAATACGGGTATTTTTTTTCTTCATATGCTCCTCACGCTCCCAAGTAAACTCAGGTCCACGCATATTCACCCAGCGAACCTTGACGATTGGTGTGGTAGTGGTTCTAGTCTTCTTCATAATGCGATCCATGACTTCAACGGTTTTCTCAGTAAAATGTAATGACCCATCGATCTGGATGTCTTCCAATGGGACATGCAGACTTTCTTCAGCCAAACATTTCCTCAAATTTGTGACATGAAAAATAGGATGAACACCACTAAGGTCAGAAGGTAATTCCAGTTTGTAAGCCACTTTTCCGATCCTTTTCAGAATCTTGAAAGGTCCTACAAATCGTGGAGCTAGTTTACCCTTCTTCCCAAAGCGAACAACTCCCTTCCATGGTGAGACCTTAAGAACCATATCCCCAACTTGGAATTCCAACGGCTTGCGTTGCTTATCGGCATAACTCTTTTGTCGACTTCTAGCCACTTCAAGGTTCTTGAGGATCGTGGAGACTTTATCGGTCGTTTCTTGTATAAGCTCAGGACCAGTGATAAAACTTTCACCAAATATCAGCCCAACAGATCGGGGAACGACATTTACGACCATAAAGCGCTTCAAAAGGTGCCATCTTGATACTCGAGTGGTAACTATTATTATACGAAAATTCCGCGAGAGGTAGATGTGTATCCCAGTCACCACCAAAATCAAGGACACAAAGACGTAGCAAATCCTCCAAGGTTTGAATGGTTTGCTCGGTTTGACCGTCCGTTTGAGGACGGTAAGCCGTGCTTAGATCCAGTTGAGTACCCAAGAGTTCTTGCATAGACGACCAAAACTGTGAAGTGAAACGAGCGTGTCGGTCGGATATGATATGCAAAGTACGCCATGACGACTCACAATTTCATCAATGTATATACGAGCTAACCTTGATGTTTTGTAAGTGTCACGTATGGGTATGAAATGTGCCGACTTGGTCAATCGGTCAACGATCACCCATATTCTATCATGACCATGAGAGGTACGAGGTAGTTTGATTATGAAATCCATGGATATATGTTCCCATTTCCACATAGGAATCTCGGGTTGTTCAAGTAATCCACTTGAACGTTGATGTTCGGCTTTAACTTTCGTACACGTAAGACAGTTAGCTACGTAAGTTGCTATGTCTTTCTTCATTCCAGGCCACCAGTATTGGCCACGTAGATCCGTATACATATTATCGGGACCAGGATGAATAGAATAACGAGTTTGATGAGCTTCATTCATGATAAAGGTACGAAGATTATCACGATTTGGCATCCAAATTTGATTCACGAAATACATCAACCCATTCGGTTTCGTTTCTAATTGAGCTCGAAGATTGTACTCCAATTCCTCTCCCATTTTTCCTTCTTCTTGAACCGCTTTGTGAATCCAAGGATCGCAATAAGGAATTATCGGTGTTAATAGGAAATCAAGTTAATGTTTGCGGAATCAACATTAACCTTGTTTAATTGTTATAATAATTAAATATCAAATTTAATGATTACTGTTTATGACAAACACAATGATAT
The DNA here is from genome assembly GCA_025215565.1 of Flaveria ramosissima. Classification (NCBI taxonomy): domain Eukaryota; kingdom Viridiplantae; phylum Streptophyta; class Magnoliopsida; order Asterales; family Asteraceae; genus Flaveria; species Flaveria ramosissima. The sequence goes on from CM046036.1 coordinate 31,391,424, forward strand.
GAACAAAATTAATAAGCAAACAAAAGATTTGATTCAAACGTATTTCATTAAAACTGATTAATGATTACAAATGAATAAATAATAAACAATAAATGCTTCGAATATGTTGATGTTGATGTGACGGCGGCTAGGGTCTATGTTTATGTGATGTGATGTTGGGTTGGTCGTATTGACGCTTGCTTTTTTGTGTTTTTGAGTCGTGTTGTCCTCCTTTGATGTGAAACCTAGGATCCATATTTATAGGCACGTGTGTTTCAGTTAAGGAGATACCGGATCTCTTGGGATTCGCACAGCTGTCTTGTTGACTTGTTGACTTGTAACACTTGTATTATTTAAATACAAGTGTTTGAGCTCCGCAGCTACAAAGTCTTCCGTAGGTGTTTGTTCTTCCAAAGGTACTTGTTCTTTCGCAAGAGTTTGCTCATCCGCAGGAGTCTTCACTTGAACTCTTTGATTGATCACTTAGAACTCCAGAGCTGATTGTTCATCCGCAGATGATCTTCGGATGTTTGTTACTTGTAAGAAACATATTTACGGAAGAACAAAATTTTCATCCGTAGATGTTTCTTACACTTAGTCAATTTTAGTAATTGACCAAGTATTATGATTGTACCTGCAATCATACACAGATCACCACACATATAGGTTAACCTATATAGACAATGCATACATCATAATAATGAATTACAATTATTCATTACAAATATTGATTAAAGTTCTAAGCCTATACAAATTGATCTAGATCTATTGTTTCTAGATCTAACAATACTCCCCCTTAGGCTTAGATACTTCTAATCAGCTCCTCAAAACAAAAAGTTCCTTCAATCTTGACACCATCTTCTTGTTAAAGTATAATACTGCATCCTTTTGATCTTCGTACTTGTACTTGATCTCTATTCTGTATATGCTCTGTAGAGTCTCAAAACTTAAGCCCAAAATATCTTCTTCAGTGGTAAGTGTTTCCACTACACTTTCATTGTGCACTATGTCGAGCTCATCTTCCTCTAAGATTCTCAGTTCTGATACTTCTTCAATTGTAGATCCTTTTAGCAGACCAGCTTCATGTCTTCTTCTTTTGTATGCCTTTCTGTGCAATTTGTCAATCACTTGAATCATATGCACATATAGACACAAGTCATTCTGTGCTTTTTCATCAGTTAGCTTTGGGAAGAATTTGTCATGTAGATATGATGTATAGCTTGGGTGAAGCATTTTGATATCCACTGGGTCAAAAATTTTTATCTTATCAGCTTTCTTCCCTTCAGCATTCCTTAGAAGCACCAGCTCTTTTGTTTTCTCAACATATCCCCATTCTGTTATGGGATATGTATATTGATTTCCCTCAAAGCTTTTTATAGTTGCTAAATTTCGGTTGTTGTATCCAACCCTCTTTAACAATTCATCATCTACAAGAGTAGACTTAGAGGACTTAGATGTTCTTTCTTGATTTCTCTTTTTGTGATCAGTATCTTCCCTCTTGGCCTCCTTGATCACATCATCTATGAATTTTGTCTTCATCCTTTCCACAGACATAGAAAAGTCTCTTCCCCTTGGATGGATTGGATAGTTAGAGATGATTAAGCTTTGCAAGATTCGTCCAGATGTTCTCTTAATGATTGCACAATCCCAATCTGGATCATATTTCTAGGCCATAATCCTATTTTCTTCCACAGAGCTGGGAGTTGTGATGTGATCATACAGCTCTATCAATGTAGATTTTTGCTCTGTAACCTCTTTGACTGTTGTACCCAAAGGCCACACTTTACCAGGTATAACTGCTCCTGGCTCTCTAATTAGTTTTTCTTTCCTTTTTTGCTGATCTTTAGATTCAACACTTATAGGATCAGCAGGGAGTTTGCTTTGTTGCTCATAGGATGGGTTTGGAGCTTCAGTTCTGAATCTTACCCCTGTGTCAAGCTCAACAGCCATAACATGCTCCATCATCCTTCTAAGCTCACCAACTTTCCTTCCCTTAAGCTCATGAGTCTTTTAGTTATGACCCTGTAGCCAACAGATCATATTGTACTTGCTGAGCTTTGTTGTGTCACAGTGGCCTAGATCTTTCTTGATTTTTGAAATGGCTAGAAATGTTGTGAATGCTTCATAATCACATTTAGGGATTATGAATCTTGCCAGCTCAAACTCTTTCACCACATCTTTCATCTCACTCATGCTCATCCTTTCCACCATGTCATACGAAAAGCCATGATTTATTAAGGTCATAAACATTGAGGATTCAGGCCTTTCTTCCAGTATGTCTTTTGTGGCCAGCAGTTCATCAACCTTTGATTCATTGTCTGTTGTGGGAGGTTCATCCTTTATGAGCTCGTTCCATTCAGCATCACTCTCAGCTTCATCATGAGTTACTGGCTTTAATGTTGAAACAACCACTGAAGGAGTATGCTCTAGAGATGTAGGCCTTCATCTTTTAGGTGAATCTTCATCATTGATCACCTTTTTCATTGTAGAGCCTAAGTACTTCCTCTTCCTGGTATACAAAATAAGCTGCTTGGAAGTCTCAGCAAGTTCTTTTGGTTGTTTTGTTTCAGCAGCATTTGATTCAAGGGCACTTATCTTCATCTTCAGCCCATCAATCTCTTCATCCTTTCTTTGTAGCTGAGCATATTGTTCTTGCAGAGTCTTTTTGGCTTTGTTGCTTTCCAACACAAGCTTTTCTATTTCAGCTTTCTCATTTGCAATTGACTCTTTTTGTTCTTTTACAAGCTCATGCAAAGCATTGATAACTTCATTATTTTCTTGTATGTTTTCTCTTAGTCTTTTCAGACTAGATTCCTACTTCATAAGCTGATCATCTTTTTCTTTCATCATTCTCTTCAAATCTTGAATTCTTTGTTTTCTATTGTTGGATTTGACAACAAGCTTGTTGTATTCAGCCACCAAATAGCTTTTGCTTACAGGGATGTCATCTTCACTTAGCTCATCTTCATGATAGGCAATTACATCCACATAGTTTGCTTCTTCTTCTTTTTCTTGATTTTGAGAGGTGATCTCATCATTTACTTCCTCAGGGACTACACTTGCTGAGCTTGAACTGGATTCAATGGCTTGATCAGTCAGTTCTTGATGTGGTTGTTGTTGTTGTTGATGGTCGGTGACTTGAAAGACTGGTTCAGTTTTATTGGAGTGAACATGGGATTCAGTCTTGGTTAAGGACAGTTGAACTGTGCTTGCTTGTGATGCTAACTCTGTCTCCCCAGTGTAAAAACTTTCAGTGGATTGGTTTTCAGGGGTTGTAGGTTGTTGAAAGAGTTGCATTTGGATTTGATTTAGTTATGTATGGTGAATTGGAGAGATTGGCTCAGTGTTTTGGCTGGCTGGAGATTGTGGTTGGTGAGATTAAGGTTGTGGAGATTGATGATGTTGGTGAATGGGTGATTGATGAGGTGAGGTTGAGACTTCCTCAGTATTAGCAGGAGAACTTCCGTGCTGGTCTTCCCATACCATTTCTTGTGGGATGTTGGCATTAGCATCTACCATATGAGCAAACATTGGCATTTCTTCTCCTTAATATTTTCCACTAATCTTGTTCAAAACTGATCTACCCAAATGAGCTTGCAGAAATACATCACCATCTCTTGCTCTTCCAGGCAGTTCACCATTGATGATTAGTTGTAGGAACCTTGGGAACATGAACATTTTGTCAGCCCTTTGCACTTTGATGTGGTCACACAGACAATTGAAGATGTATTTGGAGTAGTTGTATGTTCTTCCTTCAAAGATTCCAATGATCCCAGATGATATGTGCCTTGAGAATCTGTCAAGCCCAGACTTCCTTTTGGAGATGCACTTTAGATAAGTGTGACATAGGAATCTGTATGGCTTGCATAATCTCCCTTTCTTTATCTCACCCTTGTCAAAATCACCATCATACCCCATCAAATAGAATACTTTCTCTATGTATTCATTCTCGAATACATCAGGGTGACCAACTTCTTGTTCTCCAAACTCTAAAACCCTCCTGATGGTGTGTTCATCCATCCTCAGTCTTTGGTTTTTCACTTCCGCTACGATTACTTCTGATTCTCCATCTTCTTCTATTCGTGATGAGTTCCAGAAATCGACTATATGTGATTGATGAATCACAGGCTCCGCTGATAGAGCATAGAATAGTGTGGATCGTCGCAAATACCTAATGATGTCTCGACATCCTTCTGACACAGGGTCGTCGAGATTTAAGAACGCACACACATTGTATATATATATAACACAAGTAACTAACTATATGCATATGCTTACGTATGGGATTAGCTGATACATACTTAATTAACTTAATAAACCAAAGTAATATTACAACTAATGCCGGTATCTTTTAAAAACATACATCCTAACTATAATATCATACTATCAACACATGAGAGCTCGCCCCACATATGATAGTGTTGTTATATATTTTAAAGACCGACAATAGATGCTTAATTAGGGATTACATTGGTGAAATCGCACACGTAGTTGTGAGATTTAAGCATTGATATATGAATAATTGTAAGATAAACAAGGTGAGTATCATAGCCTATTTTTTTAAAACTTTTATTTTGGGGGAAAAAGCCTAGTGTTTGTTGTTACTATTTTATGCTTAATTAAATAAGGTATAAAAAAGACATATGTTGTTACTTTTTGTTTGACTTGTTATGAGAATTCACAACCATTTGTTCTATGTGGAACCGCTGGATAGTATAGGTTACTTTAGTTAGGGTTCTAATCTTGAATCAAAGCCCAATTGAGACTACCGATATTAGGTCATGTGTTATATTATTTGCTTGAGTGTTTATGTATCTAACAGAGCATAAAGTTGTGGGTGTTTGTTTTCTCAAATCACGTTTGGTCATAGTGTTATCTAATTAGTGCATCACAAATGTGATTATCTGAAACTTATTTTATGAAAGCTCTAATTTTTCACCAACTTTATGTTGACATGTTTGAGTAGGCTTTTTTAGTTTTACTTATTAAGATATTAAGGGGGCGTTTGGTACGCAGTAATTTTATGAAATTGGAAGGAGTTAGATTTTGAATTCATATTTTAAGGTGTTTAGTTGTGAAAGAATTGAAATTTATATGAATTCAATCCAAAACCTACCATCAAGGAATTTAAAATCCTCACCATTTGAAGGAATTTTGCGGGAATGTTTTAAAAATACAAAAATAACACTGGCCTTCATTTTCCTTTCCCATCCACCACTACATACAAGACGAAGATCCACCAGAGACTTCACTCCCACCGCACCTCCGTCAATCTTCCTCCATCGATCGTCCTCCGTCGATCTGATGTGCGCCCAAGTATGGATGAGCAAACTATAGTCTTTTTGGAGGTCCAAAATCGCTTATCAAAAGGGGCTTCACTGAAATGGCCATAACTTGGGCTAGAAGTCTCCGTTTTGGGCCTGCGACCGTTGGACCGAAAACGGCTTATTTTAGGAGTTATTTCAATTTTTGTCTTATTTTTACATTTTGTTGGACTTTACATTTGGTCCAGTTTTTGCCCCGTTTATGTTTTGTGGCTCATTCGACTTTTGCATGTAAGAGATTGAAGGAATGATCATTGAAGTTTATGAAATATCTTGTTTTTCTCTCTATCACAGTGTGTGTTAGTGTGAATCCTGATTATCGGTATTCTTTGTGAATCAACGATAGTTAGAAGAATTGTTCCTGGTATTCTCGTTGAATCAACAAGTTCAAATCCTCCACGGCGAGTCTATTGCTTTATATCTTAATTCGTAGTTGAAGCTTACCTCAATCACAAACACCTTCACGTGCATTTCAATGGAGTAAATACTGTATAGAGTTGAATCTGTTTATACTTCACGTATTAGTTTCAAATTTATATATGGTAAGTCATGTTTTAATTTATTGTTTTTGTTTTAGAACACTCAATGAGGTACAGCTTCATTTGCTTATCGATATATCAAGATTTTGGTGGTCTTTCGAGTGGGGTGGATCTTATATATGTCAATATTATCTATTTCCTGATGCTTATAGTTAAAATAAATTGACACTCTCATTTACCCTTACTCCAAACTAGGCATTTGATTTCTAAATACAAAGAGCTAAATGCTCTGTGTTTGTATATTTATCAGTTTAGGTGTTAATTGCTTTGACCACAACTCATGAGAAAGCGCAGTATGTTATACCTATACCTCCTTTCTTTTATGCAGCAAATTTTATCAAAAATCACATAGTTTAGAATTATACAATTTTTATTTGTTTTGGGTAGACGATTGCTAATTGAGGTTGTAATTCTTGTTAATCAAATGGTGCAGCAACAGTTAAACTGTAATGCATGCATGATGTCTATAGTTCAAATATTATCTTGTCCAATTTGATAATGTATTATGTGCTCAACTTGAGTTTGGAAAGAGTAATAAATTCATCTTTTCAAAGCTGGACTATGTTTAGTTCCGTCTTCACTCTCTATTAATTATTTATGATTGTAAATAAAGAGCAAACAACATGTTTCCCAACTGTTCATTATTTGCTTGAATTAGCTTGACAAAGTTCACATGGTATAAATTTCAGCGCTTGTTTAAAATTAAATACACCTATATGTATTTTGTTGTTCTTTAAGTTGTCCGTCTTAGCCCAAACAAGAAAAATTGTTTTTAGACGGACCCATCTTGACCTGAATCTATCCTAACCTAAACTAAAATGATTACTTTTAGATAGACCCGTCTTGATCCGAATGTGTTCAAACCCAAACCAAAATGTTTATTTTTAGACGGAGCCATATTCACCCAAATCCATCATAACCCAAACTAAAAGATTATATATAGATGAACCTATCTTGACCCAAATCAATCCTAACCCAAACTAAAAAGATTAATTTTAAATGGACTCATATTGACCCGAATCCATCTTACGCAAACTAAAAAGATTATGTTTAGACAAACCCGTCTTGACCCGATTTTGTCCTAACCTAAACCAAAGAGATTAATTTTAGACGGACCCTTCTTGACTCGAGTCCATCGTAACCGAAACTAAAAAGCTTATTTTCATATGGACGCGTCTTGACCCAAATCCATCCCAACCCAAACTCATTCTTTTAATTTGAAATGTGTCCATACTCTTGATTACACTACCTTTTAATGCAGGATCGGGTTTGTCACTTAAACACTTGGATTTCTCTCAAACTCACTTATAGAACACTCAATCAGATGAAGTATCTAGTCTTTTATAAGAGTTGATAATAATATAATAAGTAGCAAAGAACACAAAGAAATAATTTTCACGGCACTTGTATATATTACTTCTCAACTCAAAGTATTACAAGACTCTTACAAGCATAGAACATGAGTTACAATGAGAAACTATATATACTAGATCCTACAGCCGGATATACTTTGATACCAGTTGGAAACCTAAGACTAAAGCATATACTAAAATGCTAAAGTTAAGGTATCTTAGATAAAATATTATCTAAGATATGGTAGTCATGACATGTCCATAACTTACCTTTTGTCACCAACTAAAGATGGCAACTGTACTAACTTATAAAGGTAAACAGTGGAATAAAGTATGGTCAACTACATGGCTTTTGAGAAAACGCCATACAGTATCTCAGAGGTCTGCAGCGGAGTGTCAGGGAGACCATACTTATGTCCACTGGATAATAGTATCCGAAGGTAAGTTGGCTTCGGAAGAACAAGTTCTTCCAAAGCCACTTATACTTCGGAAGAGGCTTCTATACTTCCGAGGCTTGAGGACTTCTATACTTTGGAAGTTGACTTCTGATCTATCATTCTAAGTCTTGATCTTCGGAAGTAAGTTCTTTGTCTTCGAAAGTTGGAGTTTTTCTTCGGAAGTTAGTTTTACACTTTGTCTTCGGAAGAGCTTCTTTTTCCTTCGGAAGTTCCACACTTAGCTTCGGAAGTCCTTTATTAGTTGTACCAAAATATTCTAAGTGATTTGGTTTTGGTTGCACCAGCCTTTCTAGATCCAACAAACTCCCCTTAGGCTGATGCTACCAAAACCTCACTTGTTTCTGCTTCTCATAGCTTTCAACACCAGGGACATAAGATATTTGTCTTCCCTGAAGTGGTGCTGAGAATCTTGTACAAGTCATTAGTGGATAGGAGATCCAGTCTATCAGTCTGAATGACATGTACCCTCTGTTGCGTCCCCCTGAAAAGAGTTAGTTGACGGGAGTTATAGTCATACTCCCATCTAACTATGGATTCAAGTTCAGGACCTTCAACCATTTGTAGAAAGGCTTTGCCTTTGGTTGTTGATCCTTTCCTTTTCTCCTCCTCTCTTAGTTTCCACTCTTCTTCAACCTTGGTCCTAGCAGTTAGCTCGGCCATATGAAGACTACCTAGATAATTTCTCATATGAGCAGCTACATTAGAGTTTGAAGGGTTGGAGAATGGCTTCTCTGCTAACTCAGCAATATCAAATCTGCTTAAGTGTAGCAGAGATGAGGCACTTAGCCTGTTAAGCTCTCTATTCTCTCTTTCAATAACGAAGTTGCGAGAAGAGTCTTCGAACCTCCACTGGATGATCTTCTTCCTAAGTGCAAGAGGTTGTCTTGGCACCCGGTCACCTTTCTTGGTATCCAGTAGAGTCACCAGCCTTTTGCTTAACTTCTTTTCTTCCTCATTCAGAGTGTCGGAATTGAGGCCAAGGAGATATGCAGCTTGGTCCAATGTTCCTCTGGGTAGATTAAGAAATTGATCTCTAGTGAGGGAACATTAGGATCCATCAACATAAGTCAAATTGATTGAATCCTCCTCACAGGAGATGTTGCTCAGGGTTGTGCAATTTATGAGCTTTGTCTTGATTGCCATGAACTCCTCTAAGGGGAGATGTTTAGAAGGTTGAGGGGATGGTTTGAGGGGTTGTTGGGTAGGTTGAGGTGTTTGGGTTCTGGCTAGTGTTTGGGGTTGGAGGATGGGTAGTTTAGGTGGTTGAGGTGAAGAGTTGGTAGGGGTGATGGTGTAGGTTCAGGGGTGTATGGTTCAGTGGTAGGTTCAGTTTTGATGGGGAATAGAAAGGGAATTGGTTCAGGTTGTGGTTGGGTTTGAAGTTGTGGTTGAGTAGTTGATTTGAAGATCATCCCCTGTCCCCTTCTGTACATCTCTTTCCTCTTCCCCGAGCGAATGTCAGCCTTTATTTCACTGACATGTCGTTGGAGGGTCTTTTCAGACATAGGACCCACCTGCCTGCCAGAGAAGCCATGAGCCCGGAGATAGCTCTTCATCCAGGCCTTCTCACCTATCTTCTTGGCAGCAGCTAGTCCTGCTTTGTCTTCCTTCTTCTTCAGCATCAGCTTTTCCCTGGCAGCTTTCTTTCTCTCTTTCTCCATTTGATCTTGCTCTTTGTTGAAGAGCCATAAGATTGTATCATTGTTATGTGAAGATAATTCTTCTAGAGAGAAACCTCTGGAGGTTAGGAAAGTTATCCTTTCCCTCCTGAACTGCTGATCAGCTTCTCTTTCTTTCCTCTCCCTTTCTTCTTCTAAGGCCAACCTTGCTGCCTCTTCTCTTTGCTGTTTTGCAGCAAAGTTGCCTTTTCCAGCTCAACTAACTCCTCTAGTGGTAGCAGGAGTACATCTTCACTCGCAGCTCCTAGACTGACAAGTCTATCAATGATCTCTACTTTTCTTCTATTGTTGACTGCCTCCTGGTTGGCTGCAGCTGCTTTGCTACTGGTAGCTAGCAGTTTTCCAGTTGGAAGTCTACCTTTTCTTTTGAGTTTTTCTAACCTTTCTTCCTCCTGAAGTTCTTCCTTAGTCATCTTCCTCTTTCCTTTGATGTGTTCGGAAGTGCTAGACTATGGGGGTTCTTGGATGGAAGGTTCAGGTTGAGTAGTAGAGATGGAAGCTGGAGTTAATGCTGATGTTTGAGCTAGGGGTTGGGTGAGAAAATCCTCCCTATTAACCTCAGATGCAAGTTCTAGGATTAGATCTGTGACTATTAGATCATCAGATAAGGAGAATAGTCCTTCCGCAGCTGCAATCTCAGCTTCGGAAGATTGAAATTGTTCTTCTGAGGCTTTAACTTGTGCTTCAGAAGTCTGTGAGAATGAACTATCTGTCCCAACTGTCTCAGTTGCTGGGCCATCAGTCCTTGTTTCCCCTTCGAAGTTAATCTCGGGTTCCACTTGGACCTTAGGTTGACCAACTTTCTCAATAGTGGTAGAAGGTGCATTTAACTTCTGAAGCTCTTGAGCTCCGAAGTAGATCACAGACAGATCAGGACTTGGCTGTTCAATAAGAGATTCCAACAGGAACTTGTTGAAGAACCTATTGAGATCTTGGAGCATCCTTTGATCCATTTGAATTACAACTGGAGGAGGCTCAGGAAAAACTGAAGCTTGTTGCATAGGATATTTTGAGCTTAGAGAAATGAGAGCTTGACTTTGTGGCTCCTCTTTTCTTTGGCTTTGTCCCTGAACACTCTCCCTCTTTTTGGTAGCATCATCCTGAGAGCTTGATGAGCTAGAGGAAGAGGTCAAAGAGACTTGAATTGGTACGTGCCTAACAGACCTCTCAATCTGTTTCTCAGCTAGTTTGGCTTTGAGATTTTCAATCTCAAGTTGCTAAGTGGCAGACCTATCCTCTAAAGTCCTAACCTTAGATTCAAGATTTGAGACTTTAGAAAGTAGGTCTTCAATGGTGAGTTGCAGTCTTCCCTCATCTTCTTTTGAAGAATCATGGGGAGATGAGATAACATACCTTGTATGTTCATCCTCACCACCAGATGTGGTTTCTTGGCGCCCTGGTTTCCCTTGCTCAATGATGTCTTTTTCAGAGTCATCAAAGGGCATGGTTGCCGTAGATTCAGTCTCAGTAATGCTACCACTGTCCTGAGGATCCCTTGAGGCTCCTTTAGTAGTGGCAGCTAAATCTGTATGAGTCCCTTCCACATTAGTGGGACTCACCTCAGTAAAGGTTTGCTGATGGGGGCTAGAGATAAGAGATCTCTCTGGGCTCTGTTGATCCTTGAGAGGGTGTTGTGGATCAACTTCATTGCCCTAAAGAGACATAATCTCTTCATCAGCTCCGATTAATAGGTCAGTAAAGGATATGGAAGTAAAACCTAGTGACCCGGGACTTTGATCAATGTCTAAAGGCATTGAGCCTGTGATGGGGCTGTCCCTTTTGGGCTGCTCAGGGGAGTATAAAGACTCTCCCTGAGGGATTTCAGCTTGGGTTTCGGGCTCATGGGTCTGAGACTGAGGAGACTCAAGACCCATATTAAGGTCAATTGTGAAGGATGGTTGAACCTCAGGTTGAGTGGGAGCCCAATGTTCCACTCTAGCCTTTTTGGGAAGAACAGGAGGAGCTTGTTCAATCAGAGAAGATTGAACAAGGGTTCGTTTGGGGCATCTCTTGTAAGTGATGGTAATGGGTGGAGAAGGTAGATTTGGCAAAGTGAGGGTAGTTGCTGGTGTGGGTTCATCACCAGTGGGGTTAACAGGGATGTCACCATGAGCCATTGGCTCAATCATACCTAGAAGAAGTGCAGTATCTCTTCTGGTGAAGTTGGTGGACACTCTATTCAAAGTTTTGAAGATGGTCGGCTTCATTTGAGGAACAAACAGAGCAGCTGCGCAGAAAAGCTTGCTCTGGTCCAGCTCACAATTGATTATATGCTGGAAAAACCTGGGATAAATGAAGAATGTGTCCCGTTGAAGGTTTCTCATGAGATAGGTCAGCACAAATCTTGAGTAGTTGAAGCGGAAGCTTCTCACCAACCATGAACTAGGCACCCAAGTTCATATGGGATTTGATCCCATCCCCCAGATTTGTTAGACAAGCAGTGTAGAACTACATGCAGCAGGAACTTCCAGTTGTAAGAGAAGTTGAATTTGTAGACGGTTGACCTGCTAACATCTCCACCATATCCCATTTGGATATAAGTGTTGTCCAAATCTGCTTTGGGGAATTCTTTAGGAGCACCCTCATCATGAAGCTCTAGATGCTCCCTGATGATTTGTTTAGAAATGACCAACTCCTAGCCACAGATGCTCGATCTAATGACACCAACCCCATTTAGGGTTTCAATCTGACCGTTTGCCCAAAATTCAGACATATGATTTGAGTAAACCGTAGGGTTAACAGTCAGGGCAGTGTAGTAAGAAGATTGAGTTAAAAAGGAGATGATATCTGAGAATTCGGCATCCCTTGAAGAGTCAAGGAGTGCGACTTGGTTGTGCTGAGGGTTAAGTGCCATTTGAAAAAGTTGCAAGAAGATAGTTCGGAATTGGGTAGATTGAAGATAAAGAAAGCTTTTAGGGCAGTAATTTTGGTAGAAAGGATGAAAGTGATTAGTCGGAGGTATTTAAACGGGTGGAATGGCGGTTTAAAGGGGGTTTGGATAAGATGATGGGAGGTTTCAGTGGATGATGTGACATGGGCGGTAAGGTTAGTCCATTAAATAATCCGACATCATTAACAAAATCTTTACTTTTTACAGAGTGGGCCCCAAAAGATTTCTGTTACACAGTAAAATCTTTCTTCCGAGTATAGAGCGTTTCCGAAGGTAACGTTCTTCCGAAGGCAAATTTACTTCTGAAGGTAAAGTTTTTACTTTCGAGAATATATGTTGCTTTCCGAATGGAGAATGTTACACACTTCGGAAGTAGATCTGATATGAAATCAATCGCTTCTTCCGAGACTTAACCACTCTTTCGAGAAGAAAATTATCCTGGGAGGAATTTGCTTCGGAAGATATGGAAAATATCTTCCGAGGGTTAATTCCTCCTCGGAAGAATTCATACTTAGATAAAATTTTAGAGAAAGACCTTTTGTAACAGACTTAGATTGTTTTGACATAAAACTTTACAAAAAAAATAAATTCAAATGAGATAAACTAATCAAGGTTTATCATCCAAATACCTGTAATGAGATATTTGAATCTTTGTTCATCAAAGGCTTTCATGAACAAGTCAGCATATTGTTCATTTGAATCAACTTTGATTAGCTTGATAAGATTTTTCTCATGAATATCTCTAATGAAATGATACTTGATATCGATGTTTTTAGTTTTGGAGTGCTTCACTGGATTTTCAGTAATGGAGATAGCACTATTGTTGTCAATGTGGATAGGAGTGCTCACGAAGTTGAATCCGTAGTCTATCATCTGGTTTTGAATCCACAACAGCTGAGCACAGCAACTAGCAGCAGCAATGTATTCAACTTCAGTAGTTGATGTAGAGACACAGGATTGCTTCTTGCATTGCCATGAGATGATCCTTCCACCAAGAAATTGACATCCACCAAATGTTGATTTCTTGTTGATATTACAGCCACCATAATCACTGTCAGAGTAACCATAGAGATTGAAATCACTATTTCTTGGATACCAGAGACCTAGTTTAGGTGCTCCTTTAAGGTATCTAAGGATTCTCTTGGCAGCAACTAAGTGAGACACCTTTGGAGCAGCCTGATACCTTGCACAAATACAAGTTGCAAACATGATATCGGGTCTACTTGCTGTGAGATACATTAGAGAACCAATAATTGCTCTATACTGATGTTGATTAGTATCCTCCCCCTCAGAGTCAGGGCAGAGATTGTGGTTTCTGGTTATAGGTGTTTTTGCTGCCTTACAATCTTTCATATCAAATCTTTCTAGGATGTCATTGACATACTTAGATTGACTGATGAAAAACCCTTCTTTCATTTGCCTCACCTGAATTCCAAGGAAAAAGTCCATTTTTCCCATGGAACTCATCTCAAACTTCTTCTTCATGATGCTCTCAAAGTCTTTACATATTTGGTCATTTGAGAAACCAAATATGATGTCATCAACATAGACTTGAATGAGCAAGATGTCTTTTCCAGAGTTCCTTACCTCTAGTGTATCCTTGAACCACCAGTCTTGCTTTGTTCTTGATAATCAAGCCTCTATCATCTCTCTTGTTTCTAAAAACCCATTTAGTGCCTTTAGGTACTTGACCAGATAGTAGCGGATATAGGCTCCAAACCTTTTGTCTTTTAAATTGAAGCAGCTCCTCTTGCATTGATTCAACCCAACTACTATCTTTCAAGGCATCTTCCACCTTTTTAGATTTCCGTTACACAGTAAAATCTTTCTTCCGAGTATAAACCAATTCCGAAGGTAATGTTCTTCCGAAGGAAAATTTACTTCCGAAGGTAAATTGCTTACTTCCGAGAGTATATGTTGCTTTCAGGTGGAGTGTGTTAAATGCTTCGGAAGTAGATCTGAGATGAACTCAATCGCTTCTTCCGAGACTTAACTCTCTTCCTAGAAGAAAATTATCCTGGGAGAAATTTGCTTCGGAAGATATGCAAAATATCTTCCGAGGGTTAATTTCTCTTCGGAAGAATGCATACTTAGATAAAATTTAGAAAAGATCTTTTGTAACAGGGCTTAGATTGTTTTGACATAAGACTTTACACATTAAAAGGTTTTTCAAATGAGATGAACTAATCAATGTTTATCATCCCAATAGCTGTAGTGAGATATTTGAATCTCTGTTCATCAAATGCTTTGGTGAACAAATCAGCATATTGTTCATTTGAATCAACTTTGATTAGTTTGATAAGATTTTTCTCATGAATATCTCTAATGAAATGATACCTGATATCAATGTGCTTTGTCTTGGAGTGCTTCACTGGATTTTCAGTAATGGATATAGCACTGTTGTTGTCAATGTGGATAGGAGTGCTCATGAAGTTGAATCCATAGTCTATCATATGGTTTTGCATCCACAGCAGCTGAGCACAGCAACTAGCAGCAGCAATGTATTCAGCTTCAGCAGTTAGGTAGAGACACAGGATTGTTTCTCGCATTGCCATGAAATTGATATCCACCTGATGTTGATTTCTTGTTGATGTTGCAGCCACCATAATCGCTGTCAAAGGTAGCCATAGAGATTAAAATCACTATTTCTTGGATACCAGAGACCTAGTTTAGGTGCTCCTTTGAGGATTCTCTCGGCAACAATTAGGTGAGACACCTTTGGAGCAGCCTGATATCTTGCACAAATGCAAGTTGCAAACATGATATCAGGTCTACTTGCTGTGAGATACATCAGAGAACCAATGATTGCTCTGTACTGATGTTGATCAGTATCCTCCCCCTCAGAATCAGGGCAGAGATTGTGGTTTCTAGGTATAGGTGTCTTTGCTGCTTTACAATCCTTCATATCAAATCGCTCTAAGATATCATTGACATACTTAGATTGATTGATGAAGAACCCTTCCTTCAATTGCTTTACCTGAATTCCAAGGGAAAAGTCCATTTTTCCCATGGAACTCATCTCGAACTTCTTCTTCATAATGCTCTCAAAGTCTTTGCACATTTGGACATTGAAGGAACCTAATATGATATCATCAACATACACTTGAACAAGCAAAATGTCTTTCCCAGTCTTTCTTTTGAAAAGAGTCTTATCAATGGTACCTCTAGTGTAACCATTCTTCAGGAGAAATTGAGACAATGTCTCATACCACAGCCTAGTGCTTGGTGCAGCCCATATAGAGCTTTATCCAATTTGCACACATAGTTTGGATGTTGTGGGTCTTCAAATCCTGGAGGCTGGCATACATAGACTTCCCTATCTATATCCCCATATAGAAAGGCACACTTGACATCAAGCTGGTAGACAGTGTGAAATTCTTGGATGCAGCATAAGCAAGGAAGATCCTAAACTGCCTCAAGTCTTGCAACAGGTGCAAAGACATCAGTATAATCGATTCCTCCTCTTGAGTGTATCCTTGAACCACCAGTCTTGCCTTGTTCTTGATAATCAAGCCTTTATCATCTCTTTTGTTCCTGAATACCCATTTGGTGCCTATAGGTACTTGACCAGATGGTAGCGGACATAGGTTCCAAACCTTTTGTCTTTTGAATTGAAGCAACTCCTCTTGCAATGATTCAACTTAGCTACTATCTTTCAAGGCATCTTCCACCTTCTTGGGTTCTATTTGGGATAAGAAGCATGAGTACAAGCAGACATTCCTATTATGAGTCTGTCCTCTTGTTCTCACACCCTCAGAGACTTCCCCTATGATGTTTTCAGCTGGATGAGCGTTATGAATCCTAAGTCTAGGAATTACATCCAGTTTCAAAGATAAATCCAAGTTGCACATATTTTGCTCAGGAGCTTGAACACTTGGTCCAGCTGCTGTTTCAAATTCATTCAATGAGGACTGATTGAATGAAAAAGAAACATCATCATTTGTTTGCTGTGAAGCACCATTAACAGTTGCCAGTTCCTTTAAGATGTTTCTTTCATCAGCTTGGTGTTATGCAGGGTCACCTGAAGAGGTTTGAGAGTCAACAAGTGAACCGCTTGTTGAAGCTCCACTATCTCTTGAGATTGTTATACTATCAGATCTACCAATAGTGGGAACTTGATTTGTTACAGCTCTTGGAGAACTTGGAATAGGTCTGGGAAGCTCAAAACAGTGATCATCATCAGAATCACTTTCAGCACCTGTTCCAGACTGAAACATTCTCACAAGATGGTTTAGAATAGTTTGGAAATAATTCTAAATCAAATATATGATCAGGGTCATTTCCCCTAACACAAGGAGTGTGCTAATTAACTACAATGTTGAAAGATTCCTCAAATTGTTGATTTTTAATGTTATAAGCTCTATAAGCTTTAGAAGTAGAGGAATATCCAACAAATATGGCATCATGCGACTTTTCAGCAAATTTTGCCAAATTGTCTTTTGTGTTAAGTCTGGTACACCTACTGCCAAAGGGACCTTAGAAAGCCAATGAACGGTGGCTTCTGTTCCATAGCTCATTAAGGGGTTTTTCCATGTGGCTTTACTACAAGGACCCTGTTCTGCACATAGCATGCAGTGCTGACTGCCTCTGCCTAGAATGTTAGAGGTAGCTTTGAATCAGCTAACATAGTCCGAGCAGCCTCAATAAGTGTCATATTCCTCCTCTCAGCAACACCATTTTGTTGAGGAGTTCTAGGAGCATTATATTGTCTGGCAATCCCTTTGAGTTACAGATGAGTCAAGAACGTGGTTCTTAAACTCAGTCCCTTGATCACTTCTAATTATTTTAACCTTGTGATCAATTTGATTTTCTATTTTAAAATAAGAGATTTCAATGTTTAAGCAGTTTCATCTTTGGTTCTTAAAAAGAATACCCATGTAAATCTAGTAAACTCATCAATAATCACAAGAAAATATGATTTCCTTTCAATGCTCATTATACTTATGGGATCAAATAGATCCATGTGCAATAAGTGTAATGGAGTGGTGATGGAGTTAACAACTTTGGATTTATGAGATACCCTGTGTTGCTTCCTTTTCTGGCATGCAACACAGTTTTCTTGCAAGAAACATTCCTTTTTAGGCAAACCATGTACCAAGTTATTTTTAGCCAATTTATTCATTGTCTTAAAATTCACATGACACAATTCGTTATGCCATAGTGTTGACTCATCACACCAGCTTGGAAAGAAAGCATGATACTTCTCCCATTGGGGAAGCATTGTTCATGTCCAGCTTGTACATATCCCCTTTCCGGGAGATCTAAGAAGCACCAATTATGAGGAATTGTCATCCCGGGTTGAGGATTATGCACTCAGGTTCTGTGAAGATCATTTGCTGCTTTTGATCACAGAACTGAGAGAAACACTTAACAGGTTGTGTTCAAGCTGTTTGACAAAGTAACTTGTCAACCTTAATTTCCGTTGGATATACTTCCTCTGCCAGAAATATATCCTCCGGCCTCACCTCCAAACTGGACAGGACCTCCATCATAATGTTGAAATTGTTGAATGAGAGATCTGTTCCCTGTCATGTGCCTGGAGCATCCACTATCCACAATCCAAACATTGTTATTCTTGTCATATGGATGTCCCTGCACATAAGATGAGATGATTAGTTTTGATTGGAAACCCAAGCCTTGTTGGTCTTGGGTTCTTCCAATTATAGTGACATAATTGAACTAAAAATTATGCATGGGGGTTCAATGGATGTCTTTGAAGAAGAGGTTTGGGCTACAGTATCTTCCTTGATCTTCCATTCCATCCCTTGGTTGATCATGGAGGATCAGCTTGTTGAAGCTTTTGCATCTTGGCATTCTTCCGAAGCTTCTTTCTTTTCAGAAAAAGCCTTCACCACCTTTTCTTCCGAAGCAGTCTTCTTCTGGGATGGTCTCAAGAGGACTCTTTTATTCTTTTGAGTCTTGATAGCTTTAGCTTTTGAAGCCTTTTTCCTTTCGGAAGAAGGACCTTCTTCCGAAAGCAACCTTGCTTCAGAAACAAGCTTTCCCTTTTTCATCACTTGAACCATTTGATATGGTCTAAATGAGAAACCTTCCCTGACTCATTCCTTTTTAACATTTTTTGCTTAATGTGTGCTAGCGGGATTGTAGTAACAATCTTTGGCCATGTGGTTTTGCAGACCACACATTATGCATGCAATGTTAATCTTTTGGGAATTTGAGGATTGTTGTTTCTAGTTCTTTTTTTCTTCATCAGCAACCTTTCCCTTTAACCTTTGATCCTTTGGTAGGACAGGAGTGCTGGTACTACACCCCTTTCCTGAATCAGAGTTTCCAACCACCTGGAATCCAGCTGAGATGAATACACCCTTTTGCTTTGGGTCTATCTTCAGCTTAGACTCAACCACTTTCTTGGCAGTTTTTTTGGCTGCCATAGCTCTGTTTCTCCTGGCTTTGGTGGTCAGGGTTTGATCATCATTGGTAGAAGAGGGTATAATTACCTGGTTCTTCCCTGTGATGGTCTCCATGGTTGCATCATTCTTTGACTCATGAGAAGGTGGGTCAGCAGATGGAACCTCTTGCTCTTCAGTACCACACCTTGGTTGTCTTATAGACTCATAGAAGTGTGGTGGAGCAATTTCATTGGTTCCCAACCCACCTTTGTTTTGGTAACAAAGTTTTAAGTGAGAGGATGATGCAAGAATGGCTTGGAAGTTTTGCTCGGAAATAGCATACTTCCTGGCTTGAGCCTCAGCTGTGACAAGTTGGGCTTGAGCCTCAGTCAATTTAAATATTAAATCCTTTATTTGATTCTTATAGTTTGTGTGTTCGTGTTTTAATAGGAATACAGTTTTCTCTAACTCCTCAATTTTTCTTTGATAGTCAGATTCAGCCCTTTTAAAATCAGATTTTAAAACATTTAAAGACTCAATATCAGATTTAATCTCCATATTGTAGTCCTGATACAATTTAACCTTAGCAATACAGGCAGGAGTACAGAGATGTTAATATACATTATTTTCATCTGTTCGGCCATGAGTGCTTGTGCAGGAGTCACATCCTGTACCATAAAGCTCCAGTCAACTTCTTGAGCCATTGTAGTTGTTTCTTTTGACTTTCTAGTGGGCTTTGGTGTAGAGGGATGTGTGGAGACATGTGGGGTTCCCGGATTAGACTTGGGAGCCTTGCATTCCCTTGCAAAATGACCAAGTTGGTTACAGTTGTAACATTTGGCCTTGGTTTGGTCAAACCCAAATTTGTTGTTGATTGGGTTCTGGGGAAATTGCCTTCTAGTTCTCTTAAAGAACTTCTTTGTTCTGTAGGTTAATAGAGCCATTTGTTGGACTATGTCCACGTATTCCACGTCAACTGGGCTGAAGCACTCCAAATCATCAAAGCAATATTGATAATCATTTGAGTGTCCACTTCCTGAGACAAAAGCACAACTGTCCTGAAAGGAACTTTGCTGAGCTTGTTGAGACCTTGGAGTCTTAGGAAATGTGATGTATGGCCCAGAAGAACAAGATGGTTGCTGGGTGTAAGTCAGGTATTGTTGAGGCTGGGAGGGTCCTGAGCCTTCAGCAACCATTAAAGCGTTGCTAGAAGGAAGACTCAAGGGTCTGCTTCTCTGATGACCTCTCTTACTCTCCATTTCCAAACGGTATCCATCAAGGATGCCATAGAGTTCGGTCATGGTGAGTGTACTCAGGTTCTCTGTTCTCTTGATAGAGACACAGTAGAATGTCCACTCATTGGGTAATGCACTCATGAATTTTCTTGTAAGATCTCTAAGTTCATGAGCAATTCTCACAGACTGAAGGGAAGAAATGAGATCCATGTACCTGAAGTATTGCTGGCTGAGTGTCTCTCTGGCAACATAGGGAAGTTCTCGAACTGCTACTTCAGTGAGTCCTTCTTGAGTCATTTGAGCTAGAATACATTTGAGCAAGCGCATCAAACAGTTCTTTGGATGACTTGCAATGTTCAAACCCCACCATGATGGAGTTGGGAATTGCAATCATGAGAACAGTCATAGCATTGCTGATAATGTCCAGCTTCTTCCGGTCCTCATCAGAATAATCTTCAACAGCTTTCTCAATCATGGCACCGTTTCCACCAGCTATCTTTGGCTTATACGGGCCATTGACAATAGATTGCCACATCTTGTTGTCTTGATACCTGATGAAGCCTTCCATTCGTCTGCTTCATGACCTGAAGTTTTCAGGGGTGATGATGGGTGCTTTGGTCATCGTCCCCAACTTTACTTCAGATTTGTTGAGGGCCATTTTGAGTGTGGTGTAAGGAGAAGTGAAAAACATGTTGATTAGGATGGTAGATCTCACAATCAAGAGCCTAAAAAGCTCTGATACCAATTGCAGGATCGGGTTTGTCACTTAAACACTTGGATTCTCTCAAACTCACTTATAGAAGACTCAAATCCGATGAAGTAGAGTCTTTCATAAGAGTTGATGATAATATAATAAGTAGCAAAGAACACACAGAAATAATTTTCAAGGCACTTGTATATATTACTTCTCAACTCAAAGTATTACAAGACTCTTACAAGCATAGAACATGAGTTACAATGAGAAACTATATATACTAGATCCTACAGCCGGATATACTTTGATACCAGCTGGAAACCTAAGACTAAAGCATATACTACAATGCTAAAGTTAAGGTATCTTAAATAAAGTATTATCTAAGATATGGTAGTCATGACATGTCGATGACTTACCTTTTGTCACCAACTAAAGATGGCAACTGTACTAACTTATAAAGGTAAACAGTGGAATAAAGTATGGTCAACTACATGGCTTTTGAGAAAACGCCAAGCAGTATCTCAGAGGTCTGCAGCAGAGTGTCAGGGAGACCATACTTATGTCCACTGGATAACAGTAGTGTCTTCCGAAGGTAAGTTGGCTTTGGAAGAACAAGTTCTTCCAAAGCCACTTATACTTCGGAAGAGGCTTCTATACTTCCGAGGCTTGAGGACTTTTATACTTCGGAAGTTGACTTCTGATCTATCATTCTATTTCTTGATCTTCGGAAGTAAGTTCTTTGTCTTTGGAAGTTGGAGTTTTTCTTCGGAAGTTAGTTTTACACTTTGTCTTCGGAAGAGCTCCTTATTCCTTCGGAAGTTCCACACTTAGCTTTGGAAGTCCTTTATTAGTTGTACCAAAATATTCTAAGTGATTTGGTTTTGGTTGCACCAGCCTTTCTAGATCCAACATTTAATTTAAAACATATTGTGACTTTGTAATGTATAAATAAGAAATGGCAAGACTTAGTTTAACAACTCCTAATCCCATACAGAGTAGGAACTTCATTTTAACATGGTGGAATCAACTTATCACAACCGTCTCTTTGCTTCTACTTCCGTTTTATATTTTTATAATAAAAAATGTAATGCATCAACCATGTATTGGATACTCCTCATCAAGAATATATAGCTATTCAATCATGTACAGGCTTTTTATGAAAGTGATAACATGCTTATTAGTCAAATAAGGATGAATTTAGCAAGTTTTATGAAGTTGTGTGACATGCTTAAAGCATTTGGAGGTCTAAAACCAAGTAAGAATATGGACATTGATGAACAAGTATTCATTTTCCTTCATATTATAGCTTATAATGTGAAGAATCAAATCATCATATGTCATTTCCATCATTCTAGGGAAACAATTATGTAAGGCCCCGTTCCCGGGACGCTTACAATTGGATCATCATCGCACATAAAACATATATTTACATTCATATTTCATAAAATATCGTAGTGGAACATTAAAATAATCTTTCATTTCCATGTAAATGCTTTTGCAAGTTAATACAACATTCATTACAAAACGTCGTTTGTTCGCATTACAATGCAAAAACATTAATCAAAAGAATGTCATCCAAAAAGGAGCCGAGTAGCCGCCCGTGCCATCCTCAGCAATCATTACCTGCCAACTGAAAACACATAAAAGTCAGCTTTGCCGAGTGAGTTCTAGTTTTATAATAG
This sequence comes from Flaveria ramosissima, assembly GCA_025215565.1. Taxonomy (NCBI): domain Eukaryota; kingdom Viridiplantae; phylum Streptophyta; class Magnoliopsida; order Asterales; family Asteraceae; genus Flaveria; species Flaveria ramosissima. The sequence continues at coordinate 31,413,606 of CM046036.1, forward strand.
AAAACATACTTTATCTTTCGTTAAAATCGTTCATTACTTTCTTTCAAATCATATCCGGCTTTAGAACGTGATCACACATTGTACGTACACACAGATAATATTTATTATCTTCATCATCGTTCATTTCATACATTTTGCACATTTCGTACTTATCGCACTTTTCGTACATTTACTATCTTTCACTTCTATCTAGATCCTGTCATGTACTTAACCCCCCTCTAGAGCACCAAGCAATTTCATATAGGGTTAAGTGACAAGGACCCCATATCGCATGTATGGAGTGGTCACGAGGACAGACTTCCCCTATGTGTGTGAACTCTTATGGGTTCGCCAAGATCGCACACTGTATAACACACAGTAATTAGGAAATCGCACGTGTTGGAGCAGTCACCGAGACTGAACACTTACTGTGTGTATGAACCCTTATGAGTTAGCCAAAATCGCGCGCTGTAAATACACACACAGTTGAGCTAACAACTCTCAATGAGTTGTGAACCTCCTTTCATTTGCTTGCAAGCCTTTAATACTTTCATTCGTTCATTAATGCATGCATTCATTATTTCATTCCTCTTTTTATTATCTCCACTTTACGTTACATCATACTTAAATCATTTCATTCGTTATCATTCAACGCAAAGCCACAAGAAGATAAACATACATAAACAGGAACATCAACAGGATCATGCAAATCTTCATACATATCAGCATGCATACATAACATATACCACACGCACCATCATGCATAACATCATACATAACATCATCATCATATATCATCATCATCATACATCATTATCTTTGACTTTAAAAGTCAACTTACATAAACCCCCAGGAATCTTCCAAGTCAAAGCTTACTTTTACCCTTTCCTCCCGAGAATCAGATAATAAACTAAGTTCTTTCGGGCGCATGAGCCCTATTTGGGTGTATGGACACCCTTCAGTCGCATGGCCTCCCAGGCGACTGAACACTTAGGCGAATGGACATTAGGCGAATGAACCCTATGCGGATGGACCTATGCGAATGAATACTATGGGCGAATGGACACCTATGCGTGTGGACTCTCAGTCGCATTGCTTCCATGCGTATGGCCTTCAGTCGCATGACTTCAGGCGCATGGGCTTCAGTCGCGTACCCTTCGTGCGTATGAACCTCAGTAGCATGGCCTCCAGGCGCATGGAGCTCAGTCGTATAACCTTCAATCGCATACCTTACAGACGCATGAACTTCAGTCGTATGACTTCCATGCGTATGGACCTCAGTCGCATGGCATCCGTGCACATGGACCTCAGTCGCATGCCTTTCGGCCGTATGGCCTCCAGTCGCATGCCATTCGGTCGCCTAGCCCTAACTGATGCCGAATGCAGTTCATCCCGAACCCAAACTGCCATTTTCGGCCTCCAAGCCCTCTCAAACTTGTTCTAGGCTCAAATCAACCACCCTAAACCTTAGAAACACCTACCACAACATCATTCAAGCACACACAAGCTCGAAATCAAACCCCACTCGAATCACACACAAACACATACACATGGGTTCAACACACACATTTCAAAAACAGGTTTTTAGATGTGTTCCAGCCCTAAATCAGTTGAAAACTTGTAAAAGAGGGGTCCTAGAACTCACATTAACGACCTCTACGAGTAAAGCTTCACACAAACTGCTAAACCTCGACTTTGGCACCTTGAATCCTTCAAAACCCTAGCTTTGCTCTTCTCTCTTTCTCCTTCTCTCTAGAACCGAATGAAAAGGGGGAGAATAAGGGGAGAATGGGCTGCCCTCCCCCTTTTATACCCCCACTCATTCAAGGGTTTTCCCGTTTTGGCAAGTTTGGTCCCTTAACTTTGGACTTTATTTTTTTCTTTCTTTTTCTTTTTTCCTTGGCTTCAAAGGAAATAACCGGGCGTTACAAGTCCACCCCCCTTATATAGGTTTCGTCCCCAAAATGTGTTTTTCCTCGAACAAACGTGGGTAATACTGTCTCATCTCTTCTTCAGTCCCCCACGTAAACTCAGATCCCTTTTTGTGCTTCCACTGTATGCGCACAAGTGGGACCCTTTTATTCTTCAACCTCTTCTCTTTAAGGTCAATGATCGCCACTGTTTGCTCTACGTAATTAAGCCGTTCGTCTACCTCGATATCTTCCAGTGGGACAACTCTATCTTGTTTGTTAAACATTTCCTTAGATGAGATACATGGAATGTCGGGTGAATTCCACTTAACTCCTCTGGTATTTCTAGTCTATAGGCCACCTCCCCTACTCGAGCAATGATTCGGAAAGTCCCTATGTATCTTGGGCTTAACTTGCCCCGCTTTCTGAACCGAATGATACCCTTCCAAGGTGAGACTTTCAACATAACTCTATCACCCACCTGGAACTCAATCGGACTACGTCGTTTATCAGCATACGACTTCTGTCTATCCTTGGCTGAGGCTTTAATCCTTTCAAGCTTCTCAGTCGTAGCCTCGATTACCTCGACGCTCCCTAACTCTTTCTGACCAATATCACCCCAACACACGGTTTCTGCATCTCCTATAGTATAGCATCTCATAAGGAGGCATACCAATACTGGCATGATAACTGTTGTTATATGAGAACTCCGCTAACTGTAAGTGGTCATCCCAACTTCCTCCAAAACCAATAACACATGCCCAAAGCATATCCTCCAACGTCTAAATGGTCCTTTCTGACTGACCATCAGTCTGGGGATGATAACCCGTGCTAATGTGTAACCTCGTCCCCATAGCATAGTGGAATTCTTCCAAAATTTAGATGTAAACTAGGTGTCATGATCAGACACAATAGACACAGGCACACCATGACGAGTTACAATCTCCTTAATGAAAAGATCCGCCAACCTCTCGGATCAATATGTCTCGCGGATCGGTAGGAAGTGAGCACTTTTTGGTCAGACGATCAACAATCACCCATATAGCATCATACCCTCGCGCGGTACGCGGCAGCTTTGTAATAAAATCCATGGTGATATGCTCCCACTTCCACTCCGGTATATCCAAAGGTTGAATCTTCCCATACGGCTTTTGGTGCTCAGCCTTCACTTGTAAGCAAGTAAGGCATTTACTCACATACTCCACCACATCACGCTTCATACCTAGCCACCAATAATCTTTCTTCATGTCTTGATACATCTTTGTAGCACCGGGATGAATAGAGTACCGAGTCTTGTGAGCTTCATCCATGATCTTCACCCATAGATTCCCAAAACGAGGAATCCACATTCGCTCGAATCGGGTTCTAACACCGAGTGTGTTTTCACCCAATTACGCAACCAGACCTCTCATTCTTTTGGAGTTAAGATGATCTTCTTTCAATGCCTCATCCTGAAACTCCTTAACCTGCTTTATTACATCCGAGGTCATAATCAACTGGTAAGCTTTTACCTGAATCGGCTCGGGTCTCTCCTTTCGGCTAAGGGCATCAGCCACCACGTTGGCTTTGCCTGATGGTAATGGATCTCGCAATCATAGTCCTTTATGAGCTCCAACCATCTCCTTTGCCTACTGTTCAAATCCTTCTGCTCGAAGAAGTACTTCAAGCTCTTATGGTCAGTGAATATGGTGCACTTCGTCCCGTATAGGTAGTGTCTCCAAATCTTTAACGCGAAGACCACAGTTGCTAGCTCCAAGTCATGAGTAGGATAGTTAACCTCATGAACTTTCAACTGTAGAGATGCGTAGACTATAACTTTTCCTCTCTGCATTAACACACACCCCAACCCCGAGTTAGAAGCATCTGAATAAACCACCAAATCCTCACTTCCATCGGGTAACAACAAAACAGGAGCTTGGTCAATCTCGCCTTTAACTCCTCAAACGCCTTCTCTTGAGCTTGACCCCATATAAACTTTACTCCTTCCGGGTCAACTTAGTCAGGAGAGAAGCTATCTTAGAGAAGTCTTGAATGAATCTTTGGTAATAACCCGCCAAACCCAAGAAACTACGAATCTCGGATGGCGTCTTTGGAGACTTCCATTGCATCACCGCTTCCACCTTCGCTGAGTCCACCATAATACTGTCAGGATTCACCACGTGACCCAAAAACTGAACCTCGCGTAACCAGAACGCACACTTGGAGAATTTAGCATACAACTTCTCCCTTCTCAACATCTCCAACACCTCTCGAATGTGACCGGCATGCTCATCCTCGCTCCTCGAATAGATCAGGATATCATCAATAAACACGATCACTGATTTATCCAACATCGTCCAACACACTCGATTCATCAAGTCCATAAAAGCAGCTGGCACGTTGGTCAACCCAAATGACATAACGAGGAACTCGTAGTGACCATAACGCGTGTGAAAATCTGTTTTAGGAATATACTGCTCCTTCACCTTTAGCTGATGATAGCCAGATCGAAGATCTATTCTTGAGAACCAACTGGCACCTTGAAGCTGAGCAAACAAATCATAAATCCTCGGTAACGGGTACCGATTCTTCACTATCAACTTGTTCAACTCGCGGTAGTCTATACACATCCTCACACTACCATCCTTCTTCTTCACGAATAAGACCGGAGCACCCCAAGGAGAAATACTCGGTCTAAGGAACCCCTTATCAAGCAGCTTTTTTAATTGTTTCATCAACTCTTTCATCTCAGTAGGAGCCAACCAATACGGTGCCTTAGCAACAGGTTGGGCATCTGGTATCAAATCGATCTGAAATTCGATCTCACGGTCAGGTGGCACTCCTGATAAGTCTTCGGGAAATACATCATAAAGTCATACACAATCGGTACATTGGATAGTTCTGGTGTTGGCGTATCCACATCCTTTACATAGGCCAAGTAAGCACTACATCCACGCCTCATACACTTTCCCGCCACCGCCGTCAAAATCACTTTTGAAATTATCGTGACTCGATCACCATAAACCGTCACCAAACTCCGGTCAGGCGCTGTCAAACGAATCATCTTCTTGCGACACACAATATTCGCCTCGTAGTCCGCTAACCAATCCATCCCAAGTTCTACATCGAAACCACCTAAGGTCATCACGAATGGTCTAACAGGCAACTTGTGACCTTCTAATTCCACATCACAACCTTCTATCATCTCAGAAATCCTGGTAGACTTACCTATAGCAGTTTCTACATCAAATGGCGCATCAACACTCCTACTACTAACAGGCAGTTTAGCACAAAAAGCAGCAGAAATAAAACTTTTACTGGCACCAGAATTAAACAACAAAGAGGCTAAAGTTTGGATTACTAGAAACGTATCTGACACAACATCAGGTCCGTCCTAGCCTCCTCCTGCGTCATCGTAAACGCTCTGGCGCTCACCCTCTGTGCTTCTCCTCTAGTCTTCTTCACCCCCGAACCCTCAGCCCTCGGCTTCTTACAGTCTCTACTCATGTGACCACTTTCCCCATAGTTGTAGAACCTTACCACCCCACAATCTCTAGCCATATGACCAGGCTTTCCACACTTGAAGCAGATGTCTGATCCCCATTTGCATTCTCCCGAATGCTCCTTTCCGCATTTGCCACACCTCTTCGACCCCGCACCAGGTGTGACCATACGGCGGTCATCCACCCGTGCCTTCTTGTTACTCGTCGGGATACCACCCTGACCAAACCTCTTCCCGTTCCAATTCCGGTCACCACCACCCTTCTTGCTGCTTTCAGCCACCACCGCAGTCCTTTCATCATACAACCTCCCTGCCAAGTCAACTGCCGACCTAAACGTGCTCGGTCGGGCGGCGATCATGTCCCTGCGAATATCCACTGGCAAACCCTGAATGTACCTCTTGATCTTTCCCGATAGAGGCGTCACCTGATCCGGCACCAACCGTGCCATCTCGTTGAACTTGGTGGTCTATCGTTGATGTGTCATTGTTCCCGCCTCCAGCTGCAGAAATTCCCTTTCTACCTTATCCATTTCCCGGTGAGGACAAAACTCCTCAATTACCAGCTTCTTCAATTCAGACCACCTCATTCTTCTAATTGCCCGACTACCCTCGGCTTGGACAATATTTTCTCACCAACACAAAGCCGAGTCCACAAAGAAGTGGGCAGCAAACTTCACCTTTTGGTCCTCCCCACACTCACCGATATCAAGAACGGCTTCCATCTCTCTCACCCACCGGTGAGCAGCAACAGTAGTGGCATTACCATCAAAAGTTGGGGGCTTGCATCTCATAAATGCCCTATAATTAGAGCCTCGTGCCACCTCCGGCGCAGGCTCTTCTTCCTCTTCTTCATCATCGGTGAGGACCATCTCGGTCTCCGGCCCCTCCTGTCCTCCTGTGGACATGTTCCTTTCCTTCCTCTCTCCTTCTCGTACAGCCCTTATCACTTCAGTCACCAAAGACGGTAAGATCATCTACATGACCTGATGAACCTCCTCTATCGTTCCCTCTTTCACTGAGGCCCTCAAATTCGCACTCTCATCCCCGCCCTCCGAATGAAGGGTCTCGGGTTCTTCAGGAACCACCTTTTCTACTCTAGGTCTTCCTCTTTTGGGACGCGGTTCAGCACCACTTCCACCATGACCTCCACCACGTGAAACTTTAGACGATCTACCACCGGCCATTCTCTAACACATTGAAAGATTCAAACACCAACATTGTCATTCAAGGGAACAGCTCAGTTCATGTCAAGTATAGTAAGTCCCTAATTACAGTGGCCAGTTGTGATTAACCACTTACTTTACTCTTCATACCCGGAGCATTTGTTAGGACCTGGTATTTGAACGAAATACCGAGTGATTGCGTGTTAAACCAACTCAAATAGTGCGGAATCCTATTTGATTGGCGATCCAATCAGTGAGAACACACGATGAATCAATCAAGAATTGAAATCAACGTCAGAAATCGATTAGGAACCGATCTGATGTGTTCTGTGAACTTGGAGAACAATTTGGGAGGCTTCTGGACGGCTAGGGTACGTCTGGAATCGTAATGGGATGAATGCTTACATTTTCCCACGAATTGGGTCTATTTATAGGTTAGTATTGTTCATTCGTGCGACTGGGCCATAAGTATGGTTCAGTCGTGCGATTGAACCATGCGGTTGATTCATCCGCACGACTGAGTGTTCAGTCGTGCGATTGAGTCAATCTTATGTGTCAATCATACGACTGATCCAGTCTCCTATTTCAGTCGTGCGATTGAGTCAATCGTATGAAGTTATTCATGCGTGTGGTCCATTCGCATGGGCCATTCGCATGAGAACTTCATTAAGTTACGTTTGAATGTTTTATTTAATATAACATAATGTGCACTCATTCAAACATTCATAAACCCAATCAATTCAATCACAACTCATTAATGAAATATTAAACATCACATGTAACAAACAATTCATTTCATTTCATTAATCAATACAACTTACATCATAATCAGACAGACAAGATTTATTACATTACAGCTCATGATCTAGGGACATACATGCATCAACAAACTCCCCCTTGGACCTAGATCTATCTATTCTCTTGTCTTCTGCATCACCTCCTTATACTTTTTGTACTTCTCCTCTTTAGTGACTCCTGCGTGTATCTCAAACGCAAAGCAGAGTCTTATGACATTTTGGAATTGGAGGGCTCGTACAATATCTTGCGTGTCATAGAATAGTGGCCACTTGTATAATGTGTAGACATCATTAGCAGACAAGTTGGTTAGCCACATTGGGTCGAATACCCTGATAGTATCCATTTGTCCCTCTTTATTCAACACTATGACAGCTTCAGCAGTTCTCCAATCATAGTACCACCATTTGAAGTGGGGAGTGAAGTCCTGTGGCATTTCCCTGAGAGGGATTCTTGACATAGTGCGCGGAGGACTCCACTTCAGCACAATCTTTGGTTTGCCCGTAATGGCATCAACCTCAGACCTTCTTATATACCTCGTAGGCTGTTGTGGTCTGAAGTTAACCCATCGGGTGTGGTACTCCTTCTTCAGGGCAGCCTCAAACCAGCCTGACATCTTTCTCGGGTCAGCATACAGCAGCTTTAGCTTAGCCAGCTGGTTGAGCTCAAAACCAGGTAGAGTCTTCAGATCATGTGGGAACCTGAAGTACTCTATGCCCTGCTCCCTCTTAACTGCATAAGCGTTAAGGTCTTCGAAATAAGCCCATGAGACAATCCTGCCTGACACCTTATGGTGTTTCTTGACTCTGTAGAGCTTGGTGTAGGCATCTCTCTTTGGTGCAGCACGCTGGGCTCTTACTTCTTCAAAACAGGCAGCCCACTCAGCCTTGCGAATATCTACGTCTGCATTGGAGGCTTGGGCTGTTCCTTCAGTCTTTTCCGTTTCCTGCTCCATCTTGTCTAGTACCTCAAAAGTATCACTGACTAGGGATTCACCCAGATTGGGGACCATATTTCCCTCGGCGTCAGCATACTGAGGGTACTCTTCTGCAGTAATGTCTTCAACCTCAACTTCATCAATGTCATTCAGTTCCTCATCACTGGTTGAATCAACTGTTGGAGCGTCCTTGACTATTTCATCGGGATTGAGTCTGAACATCTCTGCCAGTTGCTCATCAGACAGGTCATGAATTATCTCCCCTTCTTCAGGGGTATAACTCACAGACCGTCTCACTATCCCTTGTAGGTCAAGAATCATGGTTAATTGAGTCTTGACCATTTGAAGGGGAGCAAAGTCAAACTCATCCCTTTGAAAGTTTGGATCTGTTTGATATAAACATTCAACACATAAACCATTAGTAATTAATCAAACATGCTTATATGAACTTAATATATATAAACATTTAATACACTTGTTTTCCATTACATGATTCAAGTACAAAATAAATAAATACATAAAACATCTAATCAGTACTTTTGTCTTGAATCTGGGGCGTGTCGCTTGGAGGAGCAGAAGTAGTGGATGACTGGTCTTGTCGATGCTTAGATCTCCGCTCTTGACCTGAAGCAGAGGCCGATGCAGCCGCATCCCCTCCTTCTGCCTCGTCATCATCATCACGTCCTTCTGTCCTGTCTTCTTCAGTCTCCTCATCATCATCATCTTCCTCATCATCATCCTCATCTTCATCATCATCATCTCCATCATCCCCGTCTCCTTCCTTTAGCTTCAGGGGCTCATCTTTCGACCCCTTCAACCTCAACATAATAGTCTTGTTGGCCGTCTCCAACTCCTCTATACGTTTGACGGACTGAGCCTGCATGTCCTGGAGTTGGGACACCTCGACTCTCTGCTGGTCGATCACCCGAGCCTGCTCTGCCAGTTGCTGAGACTGGGCAGCAGTCAGGTCGGTCAGCTGGCGGATCTGCGCCGCCTTCTCCTCATCCGCAGCAAGCAGACGCATCACCATACGGTTTAGCGCTGAGAGCTGCTCCTCTACCCCGATGTGAGGTAGAGTGAATCCATAAGCATGTGAAGGCTGGGCTGAAGGTCCAGCATGATGTGTGGTGGTGGTGGCAGTGGCAGTGGTGAATATGGGTCGGTGGGCTGATGCTGGTGAAGTAGGGGTGAATGGTCTGGTGGTGGATGGGAAGGATACGGTGGTGGTAGGTAAGGTGGTGGATGTGGTAGTGGGAGTAGTGGCTGTGGTGGCTGTGGTGATGGGTGGTATGTCAGTAGTGGTGGTAGTGGTGGAGGTAGTGGTAGCTGTGGTGCTGGAAGTAGTAGTAACGAAGGTCAAGCGACGCTTCTTCTTCTTCAATCCATGGGGTTGAGCCATCCGCTTCCTCCTAGTTCCGGTGGAAGTGGATGCTCCCCCTGCAGCTCTGCTTACTGAACCCGGAACATAGTTCGGGTCAGTGTCTCTCTCTGAGGAGTCCCTAGGGTGTTCACCAACCACCCTAAGCCCGTGGTCTGTGGGAACAACTTTACTTCCCACAGTCCTGGTGAGGGGCTCCTCATCTGACTCCTCCTCCTCTATATCACCAGTCACAAACTCTTGATGGAAACCGGCCATCTCAGCGACCTCTCCGGCAGTGGCTGACCCCGGGGGAATAACGTCTGAATCAGTGCCTCTAGATGGGGCAGGCATATCATCCCCGGCGTCGCCGCTATCATCATCATCAGAGTCGGTATCTGGTATGGCAATATGCTCAACATCCGAGTCACTGTCCTCGTGGCGCCACTTTCTCTTGGCTGGCGCCACATAATCAGCACGGGCCAGATGCCCAAACAACCTCCTGACAGGGGGCTTCACCTGCTTCCCCCTGTATACCTTCATCCGGCCAAGTGTAGTGTCGTCCATAACCTCAAGAACAACAGCGTCCTCCTTCTCCTTCGGCAGGGAGGGAAGCTTCTGGTCAATGATCATCTGTAGAAATCTGGGGTACATACAGAAGCCTTCCTTCCCTTTCCCCTCGAGGTTCTCCACCAGGTAGGTGAATATCATCTTGGAGAAGCTGAACGGGTGGTTCAGCACCAACGCAGCATATGCGTTCTGGATCTGGTCGGAAAGCTCATCAAAACCTCCCTTCCTGGATGCTATACACTTCAGCAGCACGTGCGCAAGATACTTAAACTGGGGACAGAGGTTACTCTTGTTGAGTACCCCAGCATTGATGTCCCCAGAGTACTTGGCTCTCATGAAGCATCCTCTAACAGTGAGGGGGTGTAGACGAGTAGGACAATCCGCATCATCCCCAAACTGTAGTACAATCCTCAGATCCTCCTCTGATATAGTGATCGCCTCACCAAAAATCGAGCTCCTGATGCAATGAGGCTCAGTGGATCTATCTACAGACGCGCCTTCCCAGAAGGCCTGCTGCACTGATCTGTATGGTGTGCATGGAGTGGATATAGCATGAGCGATCCTGGATCTCTGTAGAAATGTAATAATGCCTGTGAAGTCAGCTGCATTCCTGGATGTCAAATCCAGGTGAGCACATATGTTGTGCTTGGTGCTCATGTTCCATCGACTCGCCATCTGTAACACATAACAATATAAACGTTAGTTCCGTTGGCTAAGAGTATAATGAAACACTTAGACTTTGAATAGAACTATCTGTCATGCGATTGAGGTTGTACGACTGAAGACAGTCGTGCGACTGGATCATGCGATTGAGGTTCAGACGTGCGAATGACCTCATGCGCACGACTGAGTGTGCGACTGGACTCATGCGCATGTACTCTTAAGCGGTTACACCAGTCGTGCGACTGAGTCTCATTCGTATGGTTCAGTCGTGCGGTTAAGTGAATCGCTTCCTTCAGTCGTGCGACTGAAGTTCATCCGCTTGTCCAGTCGTATGACCTCCTGTCCGTTCAATTCAAATTTGCTTTTTCACCAACTTTGAGTTTCAGACTTCGTGTTTTGGTTTATTCGACTCGCAACTCATTAGTGTAACACCTAACATCTTTAATTTCATTTACTTGAGTTATTTAGTTAGGTCAAGTTGTCACACAGGTCTTAGTTTTCTATCGGGTCTGATTATCCTGATTCAGAGTCGAATTTGAATGATGTTTTGATGTTTCTTTGTCGCAAATTACCTGTAGAATCGAAGTCAATGATCATTATGCAAGAAACGAAGGTTTTAAGGAGATCAAACGAAATTTTGGCAGAGTGACTTTAGTCGTGCGAATTAGGGTTTCTTTGAGGGTGATGAGTGTCTGCGACCGACTCCTCTTCTATTTATACTAACCCTAGTACCAATCGTGCGACTGAGTTCATACGCACCTTTCAGTCGTGCGAGTGGGACTCAGTCGTGCGATTGGGTCAGTCGCCCTTCTCCAGTCGTCCGACTGAAGTTCAGTCGTGCGACTGACTTACTCGTTCGCACTCAATCCTCCGATTGGACTAATCGTATGGTCCATTCGGTTGGATGCTCTATACTCATAGTTCATTCGTGCGAATGGACTTCATACTTAGTTAATTTTCTGCCATTTTTACCACTTTACATTTAAACTCTTTTTGATTAATTTAATTTACATTATAAGCCTTTGATCATCTCAGACATGATCCTTTTATCATGAAAACATTTTGATCACCTCAGACGTGACCTTTTTAACCACTTTGGTCACCTCAGACGTGACCCTTTTAAAACACTTAGTCACCTCAGACGTGACTAATTTAACCTTTCAAAGCACATATGGTCATCTCAGACATGACCCTTTTAGTGAGTTGATTCCTTCTGATTTTCCTGATGTAGCCCGACACTTGACTCAAATTAAAACTTAAAACGACTAACTAATTTAAGACTTTAAACTAATTACATAAACAGACATATTTTTGGCTTTTTGTGAGAGATAAATCCAGAGATTGATATCTGCGGGATTTGGTTCGGGAATAGATAGCTTCCACTTAGATATATCATATCTGGAGCAATTCAATTTTTGGAATCATACAGGCAATTCAAATCATTTGGTACTAGTTATTAAACCTTTTGATGCTCAAGTTCTCGATGTTCATCCAGAGTCGTTAGCAACGAAAGGAAATCATACTGAAACTCTTAGATTTTCACATTGATTTGAACCTTTGAGAATGTAGCCACAATGATTGTCAGTATGTTTGTCCACTTAAATCCATACACAGACTTTTGACACAGACTGGTGACTAATTTAGGTTTAATTATTTCAACCAACATTTGTGGATCCCACACTTATATGGTAATCAACATTCCTCAGGAGCTTTTGAGCGGTCTACGGGTATTATTACAAGAAGAGACTATTCTTAGAGCTTTCAAAGAGAAGCCTGTCCTCAGGTCAGTGCCATCGCACAGCAGAGAGGCGGCAAACAACAATGAATTCTAGAATATCTAGGTTATGCTTATCCTCAGGTCAGTGCCATCGCACAGCAGAGAGGCACACAACCTATCTCCTTGTTAGAGCAGATTATTTTATTTTGCACAAAATGCACCAACAACATAAGTCATTAGCTTTATTGCATTTGTCTTTCATTTTTTTCTTGCTTTGCTCTAGTTATGGTCATCCGCACACATTTGTGGCGTTTACTTGCTCATTACACCTTATTGGAATATTGTTGATTGTGTTAACCAGTGATAAGATGGAAGCCCACAGTCAGTTGAACAACTTAGTTTTATCTTGAAATCACCAATCCGGTCTATTTGTCTATTGTGTTGAATCTACCAACATATCATATATGGTCTAGCAGCCTCTAAGTCTACTCTCTTTGTGTCACCTTAGGAGTTGCCAGTTTTCTATCATCTTTCCTTTTAGTATTTCTTAGACTACACAGATTTATACTTTGAACTTTTGCATCTTTCTAAAACTTAAATTTTAAAGTCCCTCTTGATTTGTTCCTGTGTACTATCATTTTCCAAAGGTATTGAATCGGTATCACAGACACAATCTACCTTATTTCAGCTAGCTACTCCTTCTCCCTCATTTTTTTTTTTTTTAATGTTAACTTGCTGACATATTCTCCCCCTAAAATACTAAAATCATTTCTGGTTTAATTATTTTAGGATTTTAATTAACAGCAAAATAACATGAGTTAAATAAAATAAAATCAAATAGACAAATCAAATTAAATAAAATAAAATTTAACTAAACGACATCGGACTACACATTTTCATCATCAGGAATTACCTCACTTTTCTTTTTAACGCCGTTGACCTCTAATAAATATTGAAAACGTGGTTTATCAAAGGCTTTAGTATAGAGGTCAGCGCGTTGAAAATCAGTATTAATTTTAACCACATCAATTAAGTTCTTTTCAAAACAATCTCTTATGAAATGGTATTTAATACCGATGTGTTTGGTCTTAGGATGTTGGACCGGATTTTTAGTTACTGCAATTGCAGCGGAGTTATCAACAAAAATAGGAGTAGATGAGAATTTTAAACCGTAATCCCGCATTTGCTGTTGAATCCAGATGATTTGTGAACAGCAACTTGCAGCAGCAACATATTCGGCTTCACAGGTTGACAATGCAACCGATGTCTGCTTCTTACACTGCCAGGTAACTAATCTTCTCCCAAAGAATTGACACCCCGCTGATGTAGACTTGTAGTTCATCTTGCAGCCCCCGTAATCCGAGTCACTATACGCGGTAAGCTCAAAGTCATCATCATGAGGGTACCACAATCCAAGTGTGGGTGTACCCTTCAGATAACGAAAAATCCTCTTGACCCCGATCAGATGGTTGACCTTTGGTTTAGCCTGATATCTTGAACATAGACATGTAGCATACATAATATCAGGTCTTGAGGCAGTGAGATACATGAGGGATCCGATCATTCCTCGGTACATAGTGGCATCTACTAGATCTCCATTCTCATCAGGTGCTATATCATGATTCGTAGCAAGTGGAGTCCCAGCAGCAGAAGCATTCTCCATGTCAAAGCGACTGAGAATGTCTCCTACATACTTGGTCTGATGTAGAAAGATTCCATTAGGTGTTTGATCCACCTGTAACCCGAGAAAGAACTTCATCTCCCCCATGGCACTCATCTCAAATTCTTTCTTCATTACTGCTTCAAACTCTTTACATAACTCTTCGTTCTTTGACCCGAAGATTATGTCATCAACATATATCTGTACAAGCAGTAGGTCGCCATCCTTTTCCTTAATAAACAGTGTACAGTCAATTACTCCCCTGCGAAAGCCGTGTTTCACAAGATGAGTTGAGAGTTTCTCATACCAAGCTCGAGGAGCTTGATGAAGCCCATATAAAGCTTTGTCGAGCTTGTAAACTCTATCCCGATGGTAAGGATCTTCAAAACCCTCGGGTTGACTTACATAGACTGTTTCTCTGATTTCCCCATGAAGGAATGCACTCTTTACATCTAATTGGTAGACTTTGATCTTCATGTACGATGCATAGGCAAGGAAGATACGAATAGCTTCCATCCTTGCCACGGGTGCAAACACCTCATTGTAGTCAATTCCCTCGACTTGGCGAAAACCTTGAACCACCAGTCGAGCTTTGTTCCTGATAATGACCCCTTGGTCATCCTTCTTGCATTTTAGTACCCATTTAGTGCCAATGACTTTAGCACCTTTAGGTCTATCAACCAGAGTCCATACACCTAACTTCTTAAACTGCAGAAGTTCTTCTTGCATGGCACTCACCCACGCCTCATCATTTAGTGCCTCACTGACATATTTTGGCTCAACCTGCGAGACAAAACATCGATAAGCACCATCATGAATGTATCCTTTCTCCATAACCGAGGCGTAATCAGCTGAGTATAACTGATTTCGGGTTTGTACTCCTGATCTGACATCCCCAATAACATTGTCAAGGGGATGATAGACGTTTAGTCGTGATCCTGGAGTAGTTGGAACAGCCACCTCAGAACCGAGATTATGAACATTTTGTTCTGCATCTGAGGTAGTTGGAGTTTGAGGTTCTGAAGTCGATGGAGCATCACTCGTAGATGCTTGTGGACTTTCAGGAACTGGAACCTGTTCCTCCTGACTGTTCTGGTCATCTGCTTCAGTTTCATCTTCAGAGGAGGAGTCACTGTCGTCGACTACTCCCCCTGACTGAGTAGATGATTCTCCCTGTGTGCTAGATGGTGTATTCAGAATATCATACATCATCCTAGTAGCTAACTCATCATCCGAGGGAGAGAGAGGTATGTTGAAGGATTTGAAGAATCCATCATAATCGAAGAAGTAGGCAGGTCCTTTGCCTGTAGGTGGCGTGGTATATCTCTGAACGTCGACATTACACCACACTTCTACAAGACCCGTTGAGTTATTGTAAACTCGCTTATTCGGTATGTTGTATCCTAGAAAGATTCCTTCATCTGCCTTCTCGCTGAATTTTCCTTCTTGTGTCTTCTTCAGAAGTGTACACGGCGCGCCAAAAGGTTCAAGATACTCCAAATTCGGTTTGCGTCTTTGTAGTAGCTCATAACATGTCTTTCCGTGGCGCTTGACTATTAGGACTCGATTCAGTGTATAACATGCATTTGCTACTGCCTCATTCCAGAATTGGATAGGCAGTTTCGAGTCAGCCAGCATAGTCCGTGCAGTCTCTATCAAGCTTCTATTTTTCCTCTCAGCAACACCATTCATCTGAGGCGTGTAGGCTGAAGTGAATTGATGAACAATTCCCTTTTCCTTGCAGTATGCCTCCATCCATTGATTCTTGAATTCTGTCCCGTTGTCTGAGCGTACTTGTCTCACTTTTAGCTTGTAGAGGGATTCCAGAGTGGTGACTAATTCCTTGAATGACTCAAATGTTTCTGATTTGGATTTCAGAAACATTACCCAAGTGAACCTTGAGTAGTCATCAGTGACCACAAAACAGTACAAATCGCCTGCAATGCTCCTTGTACTGACTGGACCAAACAGATCCATGTGAAGAAGTTCAAGAGGAAGTTCTATTGAATGAACTTTCTTCTCCTTATGAGACTTCTTTGTCTGTTTGCCTTTCTTGCAAGCTACACAAAAGTCAGGAAGTTGGAAGTTCTTGACATTTACTCCTCTCACTAAATCCTTCTGAATCAAGTGATTCATCTTCTTTGACTAATGTGTCCCATTCTCCTATGCCAGGAGATTGAGTCCTTCTCAGTAGCTTTAGATAGAAAGCACTGCACCTCATGATCCGTTGGAGCAGCTGTTGACAGATCCAAGACATAAAGGTCCTTATATCTTGAAGCAGTCATCAGAACTTGGTCCTCTGGAATCATATAGTCTTTCTTCAGCACGTAACACTTCTTGTTGTCGAAGATGACTTTAAATCCTTTATCGCAGATTTGGGAAACAGAAAGTAAGTTATTCTGAAGTTGTTGAACGTAGTTCACCTTATCAAACTTAACTTTCTGATTTCCCACTTCTCCCTGTGCTGTGATGTATCCTCCCTTGTTTCTTGCAAAGGAAACATGCCCTCCTTTTATTTGTTTGACGTTTGATAAAAGGGCTCTATTTCCTGTCATGTGCCTGGATGCTCCGCTGTCTATAATCCACGTGTTAGTCTCAGCGCTATACCGAACACCCTGCACATATCAAGTAAATGTATTAGTTTAGGTTAGGAACCCAAGCCTTTACTGTCTTGGGTTTCCCAGAGGCATCACACATCATAAACTCTACCCATTGACCTTTAGAAGGTGAGGGTAGCTCAGATTCTTTCTTGTCATCAGTATCAGACACACAGGATGACTTCTCTTTCCATAAGCCAGATTTGTGCAATGCCTGTTTATGATAAACAGTCGTCTGGCTTACAGGTTGGACTTTAGGTTCACTAGATCTTCTAGGTGGAGTTAGAGAACTCCTCTTAGAAGACCTAGGTCTAGAGTCCTGAAGATCAATCTTCTTCCTAGGTGTCTGATAGAAAGGACAATAGGAAGCAATATGTCCACATTCTCCACAGTTGTAGCACAATCTGCTATCAACTTTATGAGTAGACTTTCTTTGTGGAGAAATGCGTGACACTTTAGGAACATCAATCAGTTTAGGTTTTGACTCTTGCATGTTTGATGTTTTCTCTGGTTTAACAAATTTAACTGTTTTAACCTGTTTAACTTGTTCCACTTTTTGGTTAACTGGTTTTTGACTTGTAGCATGTGAAAAATTAACGTTTGAAGTCTTTTTGGGTTCTGATTTGACTCTGTTTGACCCTGACTTTAAGTTAACTTTTTCAAATTCATTTTCCAGATTAACACAAGGCAATTTACCCTTTGCCTTTGAAATGGCCTCCTTTTGTTTCTGTCCAGATTCAGTAGATGAACATGATGTGTCTGGATCAGTAACAAGAGGAGTGGTCACCACATGATCCTTGATTGGGTTGTTGTTTATGACGGGTTTGCTAGAAACAAAATCCATGTTTAACCTTTTAAACATTCTGAAAAAAAAACGCAGCGGATATATGGCTTTTAAAACGATTTTAAAGCTGAAAATCTTATCTTCTATATATTCATTTGTTATGAAAACAAACCCAAATCATGAGGATCATTCTTATGTGAATAGACAAGCTATGTGTACATATAATAACACAATATGGCAACCTCAAAGGGCTGCCAAATACTACCTCCTTCCAGCAGTTAGATGTTGATGAATGAAAGGAGTTTGAAGGCTGAAATGTTGCCAAAGCTTCCAAGTTGGACTTCCTCTAACGTCGACTCCCACAAAGCTTGAGTTACCTTCGCACTTGCTTGGATTTGGACTCCAAAACACTAATGTAAGCTGCCAAATTAAGGCTTCCAAAAAACGTGAGTTTGAGCAGCAACTTTGATGATGTTAGAAGATAGAATCGACCCCAAAGTTCCAAGAAAGGAACCCTCAAGTGTTTATACCCCAAGCCTTGTACAAACACCACTCTTGCTAGGTAGAGATACACCAAGATGAAGCTCAAAAAAAAAAAACCATCTTTTGCTGCTTATTTCCGTGAACAAGAGGAGAGCAAAAGAGAGAGTTTCTTTGTTGCATGTCAATTGAATGATAATGGCTGGAACAAGTTCTTTCAAGACCCCTTAATTGTGTATTGTCTTTTCAAGAAAAGTGGTCCAATAGAAACAAGGGGAGGGGGCCGAAAAACTCATTTGAAAAAGGGTTCCCCCCTTTTTTTTTATTAAACATAAACACAAGTTGTGGGTCTTATAATTTGGTCCTCTTAGAAAATGTATACAACTAACCAATTAATTGTATAACATATATAGCCATTATTAATTTGTAATGTCATCTAACTAATATAAATAACATTACAAATAATATCATTGAACAAAATATCCTAATAAATTGTTCCATGTCATATGCAACTTGTTTAGAAAACCCATTTTCCAAATTGGTGTTAATATTTTATTGCATGATCATATCATCAATAAATATTATTGGTGTTTGCTAAGCTTGTTATTGGGTATAACCCGACTTGGATCATAACGTACTAAACATCAATATTCTAAGTGTCTTGGGCACATCGAATCCTACAATCTCCCACTTGCCCAAGATTCATAGAAGATTGATGCAAGCAGTAAATACCGCCTAACAACGGTTTACTACCCTTAATACGCATGACTTATAGCCATTCAATAACATCATCCCTTTCAAGTACCCTACTTGATATGATTAGGTGAATAATCATCTATCCTTTTGTTACAGATGTCATGTTAAATCCAAGGACACAGAATGATCATTCCTTGTTGATTTAACTTAATCAGGCCTTAGACATCTAACTCTCAACGAATAAGAGGAACAAATTCCATCTTGACTACATACGTTTCTCACAAACACCTTGTGTATACCTGGACATATCCTTATGTACTGTCCACTATTTCAGGACAGTGAAGAATATGCTCAAGGTATAATACTTGGTGAACATCAAAACCTAATATGTATCTCAGGTCGGAGGATACCAAATGATATTCGCCTTTACTCAAATTTATTTATGATCAATCAATAAGATTCCATGTAGTAAAATTTGAGATGCGGGTTAGTCCAATATTTGTAACCCACAAATATCTATGAACCTTGGTAGCAACCCATTGCTCTATATTCATCCTTATGAATATCAACCAATCCAAGTTCATAATAGTCTTACCTTCAAACTTGTTCCCACAAGTATGAACGACTACGGACATTTAGAGTAAACATTTACTCATGGATTAAACATGCTAAATTGGAATATTATTTGAAACATTATAACCAAATAATTTTATTCAAATAATAGAAAATTCCATATATCCAAATGCTAAATTTACAGATCATATCCAATCACTAGAATATCGAAGTCCCATGGCACAAGTATGACCTTCATGCTTTGCCTTTTCAAGGAGCTTCGTGAGAGGATCAGCAACGTTTTGATCCGTGTGAACTTTGCGAATACATATCTTTCCCTTTTCAACTTCATCTCGTATGTAGTTGAATCTCCGCTCAATGTGCCTAGTCTTTTGATGAGCACGGGGTTCCTTGATTTGAGCAATCGCACCCTCGTTATCACAAAAGATCTCTAGGGGGTCCTGAATGGAGGGGACAACCCCTAGATCGGCAATGAATTTCTTTAACCATGCAGCTTCTTGAGCTGCCAATGAGGCGGCGACATATTCTGATTCTGTAGTTGATAGAGCCACCACATCCTGCTTGGAGCTCTTCCAAGAGACAGCTCCTCCATTCAGAATGAAAATGTATCCCGATTGTGACCGTGAATCGTCACGATCGGTTTGGAAACTCGCATCCGTGTAACCTTTTACAACGAGCTCCTCGTCACCAGATCCATAGATCAGGAACATATCTCTTGTCCTCCTTAGGTACTTAAGTATGTTCTTAACAGCCATCCAATGACTGTTTCCAGGATTTTGCTGGTAACGGCTTGTCATGCTCAAAGCGCATGACACGTCCGGTCGAGTGCATATCATTGCATACATGATGGATCCAATAGCAGATGCATATGGGATTGCCTTCATTTTATCTTGCTCATTCTTTGAGCTTGGACATTGAGTCGTACTCAATATCGTTCCTCTTTGAATAGGTACGGTACCTTTCTTAGAGTTCTCCATCTTGAACCTTTTCAAGATCTTATCAATGTATGCACTTTGATTCAAACCAATCAACCGCCTTGATCTATCCCTATAGATCTTTATTCCTAGAATATAGGCGGCTTCACCAAGATCCTTGATGGAAAAAACAACTTCCAAGCCAGGTTTTTACACCTTCCAAGGTTGGAATGTCATTTCCAAATAGTAGTATGTCATCAACATACAATACTAGGAAAGTTACTGTGCTCCCACTAGCCTTCTATACACACAAGCCTCATCAGCGTTTTTGATGAAGCCAAATTTCTTTACTTCCTCATCAAAACGGTGATTCCAGCTTCTCGATGCTTGTTTCAATCCATAGATTGATTTCTTTAACTTGCATACTTTATTAGGATGTTTTGGATCGACAAAACCTTCAGGCTGAACCATATAGACATCTTCCTCAAGATATCCATTTAGGAAAGCGGTTTTGACATCCATTTGCCAAATCTCATAATCATAATGAGCAGCTATGGCAAACAATATCCTTATAGACTTTAGCATCGCAACAGGTGAGAAGGTTTCATCATAATCAACCCTTGAGTTTGAGTGAAACCCTTTGCTACAAGTCTAGCTTTATAAGTATCCAAGTTTCCATGCATATCGGTTTTCTTCTTGAAAACCCACTTACTTCCAACTACCTTGGAATTAAGAGGTGGTACAACAAGTTCCCAAACTTGATTGTCATACATGGATTGCATCTCAACGTTCATGGCCTCAAGCCATTTGTCACAATCCAAATTGGACACTGCATCATGGTATGTGGTTGGTTCATCTGAATCTACCACATAGCATCCATCCATGAAAAATCCGTATCTTTCAGGTGGATTACTAGTTCTACCACTTCTGCGAACGTTTTGCGTGTATTGATCAACCATTTGATCATCCTCAGCATCCTCATGTTGAGTGCTAGTTTCAACCAAACGTGCATCGAGTTGTGGTTCTTGATCCTCTTCAAGATCCACTGTTCTACTGCTAGTTCCTTGCATAAGGAACTTTGCTTCTAAGAACTCACCCTTTCTGGCAACAAACACTTTTGTTCCATTGGATCATAGAAATAATATCCCATAGAATCTCTAGGATATCCAATAAAGATACACTTGGTGGATCGGACATCCAATTTGTTTGGGGTGGGAGTCTTAACATAAGCCTCACATCCCCAAACCCTTAAGTACGATAGGGATGGAACTCTTCCATGCCATATCTCAAAAGGTGTCCTTTCCACCTTTTTGGTTGGGGCCATGTTTAGAATACGGGCCGCGGAGAGCAAAGCGAAACCCCAAAATGATAGAGGTAATGTGCTTCTAGCCATCATAGATCGGACCATATCCAATAAGGTTCGATTCCTCCTCTCAGACACACCATTATGTTGTGGTGTTCCAGGTGGAGTGAGTTGTGAGACAATCCCACAACTCCTAAGATGATCTTGAAAAACATCACTTAGGTATTCACCTCCTCTATCGGTACGGAGAACTTTAATTGACTTGTTGAGTTGATTTTCTACTTCATTCTTGAAGATTTTGAACATTTCAAAAGCTTCATCTTTGTGCCTAATAAGTACACATACCCATAGCGACTATAATCGTCGGTAAAGGTAATGAAGTATCTTTCACCATTCCTAGTCATTGGCTTAAAAGGACCACATACATCCGAATGTATGATTCCTAATAAATCCTTTGCCCTTTCGGTAGTCCCACTAAAAGGTGCCTTAGTCATCTTACCTTGTAAACAAGATTCACAAACATCAAATGAATCATATTCATTTGTTTTTAAAAGACCATTCTTTTGAAGTGTTTGTAAACGTTTCTTGTTTATATGGCCAAGACGACAATGCCAAAGATAGGTATCACTTAAGTCCAACTTGAGTTTCTTGGTGTTAGTTTGGTACAATGAACTATTTAAAGTATTTTCATGAACCAATTCATAAATACCATTAATTGGAATAGCTTTAAAATAGAACATACCATTTAAAGAAACATGAATATCATTTTCAATAAAAGATAATACATAATCATAATGTCTTAATTGGGATACAGAAATAATGTTCCTAGTCAAACTAGGAGCATACAAAACATTCTTCAAAATAACTTCCAAACCACTTGGAAGTCTTAGGATGTAGTCTCCACGAGCTTCAACTAAGACTTTAGTTCCATTCCCATGAAGAGGCTAACATCCCCTTGTTTGAAGTCCCTACTTCTTGTGAACCCCTGCAACAAATTGCAAATGTGAGTTCCACATCCGGTATCCAATACCCATGTGTTAGAAGATGTAACATTAAGATCAATATGAATCATGTATATTGTACCTGAGGTCTGCCCGGCATCCCTCTTCGCTTTCAACTCTTGGAGATGGACAGGACAATTCCTTGCCCAATGTCCAATCTCCCCACACTTGAAGCATGGGTCATTAGTGGCAACCTTTTGCCTTTTCTCTTGTGGTTTGGGTGGTACCCTTACCACCCCTTTCCCTTTCCCCAAGCAGGTCCCTTACCCTTAGCAACCTTTGCCTTGGGTGCGGGACGAGGCCTTTTATTGTTCCCACCTTCATTGATGGTGAGAACGCCCTTTTACCCATGGCCGCCTCGGCCGTTTTAAGCATTGAGTGAAGCTCACCAATGCTCTTGTCCCAAGCATTCATGTTGTAGTTCAACACAAACGTTTCGAACTTCTTGGTAAGGCCATTAAGGATCAAATCCGTGGCCAATTCCTTCGAG
This sequence comes from Flaveria ramosissima, assembly GCA_025215565.1. Lineage (NCBI taxonomy): Eukaryota > Viridiplantae > Streptophyta > Magnoliopsida > Asterales > Asteraceae > Flaveria > Flaveria ramosissima. Next base: position 31,436,676 of record CM046036.1, read on the forward strand.
ACGGGACAATTAAGCCTCTCGAGGCGGTCAATATGACTTTTCATATTAAGAACATAAGATGAAACAGATTGGTTGTCGTCCATACGACATGCATGGAGTGCTCGAACCGTTTCGAAGCGCTCAACCCTTGCTTGCTGTTGGAACGTTTCCTTCAGCTGGGTTATCATGTCATAAGCTCCGTGATGTTCATACTCCTTTTGGAGATCCGGAAGTCGCTCGCTAGCATGAGACAAGACACTTGGACGGAGTCCTCAGTGTACTTCAACCAATCGTTGAAGGCCTCCTCATCATCCTCGCTAGGTTGATCGGGGATAGGGTCGTCTAAAACATATGATCTCTCTCTTGCTTGAGAACGATTCTCAAGTTTCGATACCAATCGATGAAGTTGTTATGATTTAGACGTTCCTTTTGGAGGATCGCTCGTAGAGATTGGTTGGACGCGGGAGTTATCGGAATTATCATTATTTGAGGCCATCTACAAAATTAACAAAGTTTTATTTTAGTATTTTCGATATTGTAATTTTAATAATAAATGCCTTTTAAGGTCTTTTCATATTAAAATCTAGAACCCAACATTACATTTAAATTGTGGTTAGGTGACCTTTATCCCACGTTTTAAATTAATAAGGTGGTCAACGTTTGACGATTGCAACCATTTGCAACTTCTAGAAATATGGGATCGACTTGAAACATCATATGTAAAGTCGGCATGTTAATCCCATCAACACCATTTGAAACCACATCGTAGGTGATCCATTTGACATGATTTGCAAATCAAGACACCCTACTTACACCCACGTGTGAGTTTGCCAAAACAAGTGGTTAGGTGACCTTTATCCCACAAATAAGGCATTCTCACCTCAAGTCACAAGTTCCCTCAAAATGGTTAGGTGACCTTTATCCCACTAAGAGTTCCCAAGTGACTCAAGTGTTGTGTAAAAGGACGGTGTTGATCTTGTTTGTAAAAAAAAGTTTAGAGGTTTCAAAATTCTAGTTTAGAAAACTCTATGTACTTGTATTTGCATGCTTTCAAATACAAGGTACCCTATGGTTCTTTGATTAAAACCTATTTTAATCTTTAAATCATTAAACCATTTTAATAACTTTTATTAACTTTAAAGAACCAACATTTTCAGCTTGTTAAGTTTGTTAATGAGTTTGTTATGAATATTCAAATACAAACCAAACAATCAAACAACAAACAATCAAACAAGCATATATATACAAACATGAGTGCATAACCATAGCTACTAAGTTGACAACACTTGTTTGCCATCACAAGTGTTGTCATAAGGTCTTTTCTAAGGTTGAAAACAATCACAAAATGCAGGTCATCTTGGACCCCACTTGAACTTGCATCCATATGCTTCAAGTTCCATGTCTTTGATGTCCATCTTCGGGTCTTGAACTTGTGCATCTTCCTTTTACAAAATTGTATCCTAATACATTTTTCTAATAAAAGAAATGCACCTAATCTATTACAAACCCAAATGAATGAATAATTACAACCCAAATAATGAAACAAAATTACAACCAAATTGAATGAATGAATACAACCAACACAAGCATCCAAACATCACAAGGTCAATGGCTAGGTTATGCACTTTATCATCCAATGATCATAACATCAAAACACCTAATGAAACCCCTTTTAAAACCACCAAATTTCAGCCAACATAAACTGAAATTTTTGGTTTTAAATATTGTCCAAACAAACAACAACACATCAAGATATGTATCTTTCAAGATCTAATCACTAGCATGTGTGATATGACCTTGAAAGTTGGGGAATCATTCAACCAAACAATAACAGCCCAAAAACAGCCTAAAATATGTCTATAAACATCCTTTAAAACCAATTTTAAAGAACAACACAAGCAAGTCATCCACATAACCGGCTCTAGATGCCATTGACGGGTTTGCTAGAACACAAAATCCATGTTTAACCTTTTAACATTCTGAAAAAAAAAACGCAGCGGATATATGGCTTTTAAAACGATTTTAAAGCTGAAAATCTTATCTTCTATATATTCATTTGTTATGAAAACAAACCCAAATCATGAGGATCATTCTTATGTGAATAGACAAGCTATGTGTACATATAATAACACAATATGGCAACCTCAAAGGGCTGCCAAATACTACCTCCTTCCAGCAGTTAGATGTTGATGAATGAAAGGAGTTTGAAGGCTGAAATGTTGCCAAAGCTTCCAAGTTGGACTTCCTCTAACGTCGACTCCCACAAAGCTTTGAGTTACCTTCGCACTTGCTTGGATTTGGACTCCAAAACACCAAATGTAAGCTGCCAAATTAAGGCTTCAAAAAACCGTGAGTTTGAGCAGCAACTTTGATGATGTTAGAAGATAGAATCGACCCCAAAGTTCCAAGAAAGGAACCCTCAAGTGTTTATACCCAAGCCTTGTACAAACACCACTCTTGCTAGGTAGAGATACACCAAGATGAAGCTCAAAAAAAAAAACAATCTTTTGCTGCTTATTTCCGTGAACAAGAGGAGAGCAAAAGAGAGAGTTTCTTTGTTGCATGTCAATTGAATGATAATGGCTGGAACAAGTTCTTTCAAGACCCCTTAATTGTGTATTGTCTTTTCAAGAAAAGTGGTCCAATAGAAACAAGGGGAGGGGGCCGAAAAACTCATTTGAAAAAGGGTTCCCCCTTTTTTTTATTAAACACAATACACAAGTTGTGGGTCTTATAATTTGGTCCTCTTAGAAAATGTATACAACTAACCAATTAATTGTATAACATATATAGCCATTATTAATTTGTAATGTCATCTAACTAATATAAATAACATTACAAATAATATCATTGAACAAAATATCCTAATAAATTGTTCCATGTCATATGCAACTTGTTTAGAAAACCCATTTCCAAATTGGTGTTAATATTTTATTGCATGATCATATCATCAATAAATATTATTTGGTGTTTGCTAAGCTTGTTATTGGGTATAACCCGACTTGGATCATAACGTACTAACCACATCAATATTCTAAGTGTCTTGGGCACATCGAATCCTACAGTTTACTGGTTTAGACTTGATGTTCATCAAGGTTTCAGGTGGTGGTGGAACCACTTTGTAGCCTAATCCCTCCCCATTATTCCTTCTTCACTAAGTGTTGAAACTATGTGTGAAGAACTAGTCCAACTATGCAGTTTCTGTTTTAAGGAATTAACTTCTACTTCTAGAACTGCCTTTTGCTTCTTAGTGTCCTCTAGGGAGTTTAGATAGTACCTAATGTCATTTGCTTGATTAAAGGCAACTACTTCGGTTTCCCTAAGTTGTTTAGTCAATAGGTCTATCTTTTCTTTATAACTATGCTCATTTTGTTTTAGAACTCTATTGGCCTCAGTGCATAGTTGTAAATCTTTTACTAAGTTATCATTGTGATCTAATAACCTAGCAAATTTTTCATCAATGCTATTCCTAAACATATCACAGTTAGAACAAGCATGATTATTAAACATTTGGTCAGTTGTACTTACCTGTGTTGTTTCAGAAGAGTTAGCCATCAATGCAGCATCAGACGTCTCTGGTTCTGGTGATTCTGACTTTTCTGTTTCTGACGTGGAAGTCTCCTCTTTGGCTTGTAACTGACCTCAGCTGCAGTTGTTTCTTCACTGTGTGACATCGCTATTTCAACTGCTAGATCACCTTCACTCGCAGAATCATCATCAATATCTTCAACACTGGCAATGTTAGATTCTGGTGAGACAAATCTAAAACTCCAGTCCTGTCCTTCATCACCATGAGCAGTCAAGGCTTTTGGGTCCTGTTTGATGAAGTAGAACTGGAAGCTTGCTTGTCTTGGCAGTAAAAGGATGAGAACGGGTTCCCATTACCCGTCTTCTTGGCTTGACACATTCCCTCTTGAAGTGCCCTTTCTGTCACAGTTGAAGCAGGTCACTTTGCTCTTGTCAAAGCCAAATGTGGTGTCCTTAGTAGCTATCAAATTTTGTCCTGTCTTCTTAACAAACTTCTTTGCCCTTCGGACAGCGTTAGCTAAGGCCCACATTATATCCATTCTTTCAAGCTCCATTTCATCTACCTGCTCGTAGTCTTCATCTGCCAGATGGCAGTTTCCAATCTTCCTAGCCACAAGTCCATCATATAGATGAACTACTGCGGCTCTTAGAAGATCCATATGCTCTCGTGCTATTTCTACGGTCACATTACCGAGGTTCTCGGTCTTCAATTTGGCAGCACTTGCTTCTGATCCAATATAGTGGGTACAAGATGACCCTGACGTGTCTGATCCAGAAGGAGAAGCATGTGAAGGACCTGACGAGCTAGACACAAATGCTGTCTGGAGAGGTGCTCCAGATGTCTTAGCTTGAGGCGTGGCGTTGTATAAAGCTGGATTCTGTGTGTACGCAGACTTTTGAGCTCTATACTTCATCCTAAGAGCTTCTTCACGCAACTTGAGAATGAAGTCATTTATATCCAACTTTTTAAGCATTTCATTCTGTCTAAGGTTCGACACGAATGAAGCCCACTTATCAGGCAATCCGTCTGCGAAGTTGCTTACTTTCTCTTCCATAGTCGTTTCCACTCCATGTGTATGCAACTCGCTCATCAAGTGGTAGAATCTGTCTATGACTTCATCTAAACTCTCGTTACCAATCGATGAGAAGTTATCGAATTCTTTCTTTAACTCCTTTGCCTTGATTGCCTTCAATGATGCATTCCCATCATATCTCTTCTCTAGCTCATCCCACAGTTTCTTTGACTGCTTGTTCTCTGAGTACTGGTGGAATATGTCTTTGGGGATTGACTGAGTGATCAATGCATAAACCCTTTTCTCTGCATTGTACTTTACTTTCTGTGCGTCAGTCATCCCACTTAACGTTAATTTTACTCCATCTGCTCCCACCGGTGTACTATAACCAACCTCGATAGCTTCCCACAGATTAGGATCTACTCCATTGAGGTAGATCTCAAAACATTGTTTCCAGTGGGGAAACTCATCTAAAGTCAAGAGCTTTGGTGGTTTATTGTGATTACCCACCTCACTCTCAAGCAACAGCAGGTTCTGAATTCTTGAGTCCTTCCCAGCAGTAAAGGCTGACATCTGATCTTCCATGGCTAATAAACTTAGAATCTAATCAAATAAACTTTAACTGATGCGACTGAAGGATGCGAATGGTCTTATCGTGCGTATGAACTCTGCGATTGGTTCAACCGTGCGACTGAACAGGGCGAATGGTTCAGTCGTGCGAATGAATCTGGTGCGTATGAGCTATGCGAACGAACGGTTCAGTCGGCCGAATGAGGGTGCGACTAGGTCCAGTCGTGCGAATGAGCACTGCGAATGGAGTCTAGTAGTGCGAATGGATCACTCGTGCGACTGAAGCTGCTGTTTTGCGAAAATTTCTAGGTTTGACGGGTTTCAGCCGTAAAAATTCGAAATTTCGCAAGTCCAAATCGCCTAAGTCTGTAGAAACTGAACTTCGATGAGCAGGGAACGTCCAAGATCACTTTTGATGCCAAAGATTGCGTTTTTCGTGCAAAAATACAAACTTTTAGGCAATCTTGATTGAATCAACACGAAATCAAGAGCCAAAGCTCTGATACCACTTGTTAGGACTTGGTATTTGAACGAAATACCGAGTGATTGCGTGTTAAACCAACTCAAATAGTGCGGAATCCTATTTGATTGGCGATCCAATCAGTGAGAACACACGATGAATCAATCAAGAATTGAAATCAACGTCAGAAATCGATTAGGAACCGATCTGATGTGTTCTTTGAACTTGGAGAACGATTTGGGAGGCTTCTGGACGGCTAGGGTACGTCAGGAATCGTAATGGGATGAATGCCTCCGTTTTCCCACGAATTGGGTCTATTTATAGGTTAGTATTGTTCAGTCGTACGACTGGGCCATAAGTATGGTTCAGTCGTGCGATTGAACCATGCGGTTGATTCATCCGCACGACTGAGTGTTCAGTCGTGCGATTGAGTCAATCTTATGTGTCAATCATACGACTGATCCAGTCTCCTATTTCAGTCGTGCGATTGAGTCAATCGTATGAAGTTATTCATGCGTGTGGTCCATTCGCATGGGCCATTCGCATGAGAACTTCATTAAGTTACGTTTGAATGTTTTATTTAATATAACATAATGTGCACTCATTCAAACATTCATAAACCCAATCAATTCAATCACAACTCATTAATGAAATATTAAACATCACATGTAACAAACAATTCATTTCATTTCATTAATCAATACAACTTACATCATAATCAGACAGACAAGATTTATTACATTACAGCTCATGATCTAGGGACATACATGCATCAACATATTTGACACTTGAACAAGTTCTGATTGCAAGTATATTGTCCATATAAATCCATACAAGAGCTCATGTATCAACTAGGCATGCTGTTTATCATGTTTTCATATTGTTTTTGAAATAACTGTTATGGGCTTCACATTCAATTCACAAAGATTTTGTCCTCCTTTTGCAAGTCAAATCATCACTTTTTCACACTTAAGACTATGTACTTTAAGTTATAATAGCTATCTTGAGATGTATTTGGCATCTCATTGATGCAATGTTGTTAAAGCTCAAAATAATATACAGTTGATCACATAGGATTCTTTTGAGAGCTTTAGATATGATCATCATCAGGTCACCAGGTCTTTACTCACGTAAAACAGAGGTGCCTTTAACCCAGGTCTTTGTTCACACAAAACAGAGGGATGATGAGGATCATGATCTTTTCACCTTTTGTAACTGATATTCAGTATGGTGATCATACACCCAGGTCTTTGTTCACACAAAACAGAGGGAGTATGATTTGCAAAGATAGATAGTATAAAGTGTTTTACATAGTGTGTTTAGATGAATGATTTGATCATATTAGGATAAGACTCACTTTGTTTTCTCAAAATGAAGTTTCCCACAGACAATCATTTTAGTATTATGTTTTCCATGCACTCAGGTTTGTTTCCACTCAAGATGAACCTACTCATATATCAAGAAACTTGCTGAGATATATTGTTATTTGTTTATTCAGGAATAGGCAAAGCTATAGTGTACTATCATTTCCCATTCATATGTAATACTGATGCATTATTACACACAGCATTTTGTTTGTTTAAACTTGATTAATCTAAGTTAATCATGCCTAGAGACTCAATCAGAAAATTAAATCTGACTGAATCAAAGGCTTTAGTGAATAAATCAGCAAGCTGATTTGATGTATCCACTTTGACTAACTTAATCAATCCCTTTTCTGAGCAATCTCTCAGAAAATGATATCTAATTTCAATATGTTTTGTTTTACTATATTTCACAGGATTAGCAGTGATAAACATAGCAGCATAATTGTCTATATAGATTGAAGTTTGAAGAAAGTTGTAACCATAGTCAAGCAATTGGTTTTGTAACCAAAGAACTTGAGAGCACCCAGCTGAAGCAGCAATGTACACAGCCTCAGCTGTGGATACAGAAACATTTGTTTGTTTCTTGCACTGCCATGACACTAGCCTTGGTCCAATGAATTGACATCCACCGGTTGTTGATTTTCTGTTGCTGTTACATCCACCATAGTCAGTGTCTGAGTATGAGTAGAGTGTAAAGTCTCCATCCTTGGGATACCACAGACCAAGTCCTGGTTTTCCCTTGAGGTATCTGAAAATTCTTTTTACAGCATTAAGATGTGACTCCTTTGGATCAGATTGGTACCTAGCACATACACACACATCAAACATAATATCAGGTCTACTGGCAGTTAAGTACATAAGTGAACCTATCATAGATCTATATAATTTTTGATCAATAGATTTTCCAGAGGGATAAGGAGCAATCTTATCAATTGTTGATGCTGGTGTTTTGCATGAGGATACTTCAGCAAGATTGTATTTCTTCAGAATTTGATGTATGTATTTTTCTTGATTGATGAATATTCCATCTGCCTTTTAATGAACTTGAAGGCCAAGGAAGAATGTTAATTCACCCATTGAGCTCATCTGAAATTCAGATTTCATCAGCTCTTCAAAATTCACACACAATCTCTTATTAGTTGATCCAAATATAATGTCATCAACATATACTTGAACTACTAAGAGATCTTGATGTTCTTGTTTGAGAAAAAGTGTCTGATCAATAGTTCCTCTTTTGTAGCCATGCTTGAGTAAGAAAGATGATAGTGTTTCATACCATTTTCTTGGTGCTTGATGAAGACCATACAAGGCTTTATCTAGTTTGTATACCCTGTGAGGATAATGAGGATCTTCAAATCCGGGGGGTTGTGACACATAAACTTCCTCAACAATTTTCCCGTATAAGAATGCACACTTGACATCCATCTGATACACAGTAAACTTTTTATATGATGCATATGCCAAGAACACTCTTATTGCCTCAATTCTTGCAACTGGTGCAAAAAATTCATCATAGTCTATGCCTTCTTCTTGAGTGTATCCTTGTGCTATCAACCTTGCTTTGTTTCGGACAATAATTGTAGGGGTTTTAACATGTTTATCAAAGCTTCATACAACATTATTTATATGAAAACGCAGCGGAATAATCTTTTAAAACATATTAAGATCTTATTATAAAACCCATTTTATAATAACCCCAAGCCATGGATCTTTATACATAATGCATACAAGTGAAAGAACACTAGATAGTCAAGAAACTACAACCTTTGTAGCTTCCTAAATCCGAAAATAAGAAGATGAGGATGATGAGATTTGAGGCTGAAACTTCAAGCTAGAAATCCTCAAGAGATGATACCCCAAGCACGTGCAAAAACACCTCTCTATGCTAGGATCGAACACCAAGTTGTAGCCTCTCTTCCTTGTGAAGTTTTTCAGCCAAGAACCAAGCTTAAAGCTGAAATATTGTCTTCTCTATTGCAAAATCCGAATCTTGAAAGAGAGAGAGAGAGAGAGAGAGTTCTTGTGTGTGTAGGTTGAGTGTATGTGTGAAATGAATTGATGATAATCTAATGCATGTGCTTGGAACAAGTAAAAGCATTCCCAAGACACAAGGGGGCGGCCGAAAATGGGCACCCCTTGGTCTCTCACCAATTCAAATTTTAATTTTTAAAATTTCCATCCATACATTCACCTTTTTTATAAAATTAAACCAATTTAATTTTATAACACATACAACTAGTCTTTTGTCATTGTTTAACTAATTTAAACAATGCACAAGAAATCCCTCATGAACAAATTACATTATATATAATGATGTTCATCTACAAAAGTAATTATTTAGAAAATCCAATTTTCTAAATTGGTGTAACTTATTATTTGTTAAGATCTTATCAACAAATAATTTATCTTTCGGTGTTTGTTAGGCTTGTTATTGGGTATGACCCGACTTGGATCATATCACACTAGCCACATCAATTTTATATGTATCTTGGGCAGATCAAATCTTTCAATCTCCCACTTGCACAAGATTCATAGAAGATTGATGCAAGCAGCAAATAACGCCTAGCAACGGTTTGCTACCCCTAATGTATATGATTAAGTGCCATTCAATAACATCATCCTTTTCAAGTACCTTACTTGAATATGTTTTTAGGTGAATTAATCATCTATCCTTTTGATACAGATGTCATGTTAAATCCAAGAGACACAGAATAGTCATTCTCTGATGATTTAACTTTAACAGGCCTTAGACATCTAACTCTCAACGAATAAGAGGAACAAATTCCATCTTGATTACATACGTCTCTCACAATCACCTCATGTCATACCTGAACTCAGCCTTATGTACTGCCTTTTTCAGAACAGCAAAGGACTAAGTCAAAGTACAATACTTGGTGAATATCGAGACCCAATATGTATCTCAGGTCTGAGGATACAATGATATTCGCCTTTACTCAAAATTTCTTATGACTAATCAGAAGATTCCATGCAGAAATAATTGAGTGCGGGTCAGTCCAATATCTATGTCCCATAGATATCAATGAACCTTGGTAACAACCTCTTGCTCTATATTCATATCTTATGAACATCAACCAATCCAAGTTCATTATAGTCTTACATTCATAGTTGTTCCCACAAGTATGATCGACTACGGACGTTTAGAATAACTTATTTATTCACGGATTTAAACATGCTAAAAGAAGAACAAATGAAATAATAACCATGTAAATAAGTCAAATAACATAAGTTCCAATATCCAAATACAAAATACGACATCAAACCCAGTCACTGGAATATCTAAGTCCCATGGCACAAACATGACCCTCATGCTTTGCCTTTTCAAGGAGCTTTGTGAGTGGATCCGCAACGTTTTTATCAGTGTGGACTTTGCGAATACATATCTTTCCTTTTTCAACTTCATCCCTTATGTAGTTGAATCTCCGTTCAATGTGCCGAGTCTTTTGATGAGCACGAGGTTCCTTGATTTGAGCAATCGCACCTTCGTTGTCACAAAAGATCTCTAGGGGATCCTGAATGGAAGGGACTACCCCTAGATCGGCTATAATTTCTTCAGCCATGCAGCTTCCTGTGCTGCCATTGAAGCGGCGACGTATTCTGACTCTGTAGTGGACAACGCTACGACTTCTTGCTTTGAGCTTTTCCAAGAAATAGCTCCGCCATTTAGAATAAAGATGTACCCTGATTGAGATCGTGAATCATCTCGATCGGTTTGGAAACTCGCATCCGTGTAACCTTTTACAACGAGTTCCTCTTCACCAGACCCGTAGATCAAGAACATGTCCTTAGTCCTCCTTAGGTATTTCAGAATGTTCTTGACAGCCATCCAATGACTATCACCAGGATTTTGCTGGTATCTACTTGTCATGCTTAAAGCGCATGACACGTCCGGTCTAGTGCATATCATTGCATACATGATGGATCCTATAGCAGATGCATATGGGATTGCCTTCATTCTATTTTGCTCCTCCTTGGAGCTTGGACATTGAGTTGTACTCAATATTGTCCCTCTTTGAATAGGTACAGTACCTTTCTTAGAGTTTTCCATCTTGAACCTTTTCAAGATCTTGTCAATGTATGCACTTTGATTCAAACCAATCAGCCGTCTTGATCTATCCCTATAGATCTTTATTCCCAGAATATAGGCGGCTTCACCAAGATCCTTATGGAAAAACAACTTCCAAGCCAGGTTTTTACACCTTCCATGGTTGGAATGTCATTTCCAAATAGTAGTATGTCATCAACATACAATACTAGGAAGGTTATTGTGCTCCCACTAGCCTTTTTATACACACAAGCCTCATCAGCGTTTTTGATGAAGCCAAATTTCTTTACTTCATCATCAAAACGGTGATTCCAACTTCTCGATGCTTGTTTCAATCCATAGATTGATTTCTTTAACTTGCATACTTTGTTAGGATGTTTTGGATCAACAAAACCTTCAGGCTGAACCATATAGACATCTTCCTCAAGATATCCATTTAGGAAAGCGGTTTTGACATCCATTTGCCAAATCTCATAATCATAATGAGCTGCTATGGCAAACAATATCCTTATAGACTTAAGCATTGCAACAGGTGAGAAGGTTTCATCATAATCAACCCCTTGAGTTTGAGTGAAACCCTTTGCTACAAGTCTAGCTTTGTAAGTATCCAAGTTTCCATGCATATCGGTTTTCTTCTTGAAAACCCACTTACTTCCAACTACTTTGGAATTAAGAGGTGGCTCAACAAGTTCCCAAACTTGATTGTCATACATGGATTGCATCTCAACGTTCATGGCCTCAAGCCATTTGTCACAATCCAAACTGGACACTGCATTATGATATGTGGTTGGTTCATCTGAATCCACCACATAGCATCCATCCATGAAAAATCCATATCTTTCAGGTGGATTACTAGTTCTACCACTTCTGCGAACGTTTTGTGTGTTTTGATCAACCCCTTGATCATCCTCAACGTCCTCACGTTGAGTGCTAGTTTCAACCAAACGTGCATCGGGCTGTGTATCTTGATCCTCCTCAAGATCCACTGTTCTATTGCTAATTCCTTCCATAAGGAACTTAGTTTCTAAGAACTCACCCTTTCTGGAAACAAACACCTTTTGTTCCAGTGGATCATAGAAATAATATCCCATAGAATCTCTAGGATATCCAACAAAGATACACTTGGTGGATCGGACTTCTAATTTGTTTGGGGTGGGAGTCTTAACATAAGCCTCACAACCCCAAACCCTTAAGTATGATAGGGATGGAACTCTTCCATGCCATATCTCAAAAGGCGTCCTTTCCACCTTCTTGGTTGGGGCCATATTCAGAATACGAGCCGCGGAGAGCAAAGCGAAACCCCAAAATGATAGAGGTAATGTGCTTCTAGCCATCATAGATCGGACCATATCCAATAAGGTTCGATTCCTCCTCTCAGACACACCATTATGTTGTGGTGTTCCAGGTGGAGTGAGTTGTGAGACAATCCCACAACTCCTAAGATGATCTTGAAAAACATCACTTAGGTATTCGCCACCTCTATCGGTGCGGAGAATTTTAATTGACCTGTTGAGTTGATTTTCTACTTCATTCTTGAAGATTTTGAACATTTCAAAAGCTTCATCTTTGTGCCTTAATAAGTACACATACCCATAGCGACTATAATCGTCGGTAAAGGTAATGAAGTATCTCTCACCATTCCTAGTCATTGGCTTAAAAGGACCACATACATCCGAATGTATGATACCTAATAAATCTTTTGCCCTTTCGTTAGTTCCACTAAAGGGTGCCTTAGTCATTTTACCTTGTAGACAAGATTCACATACATCAAATGAATCACATTCATTTGTTTTTAAAAGACCATTCTTTTGAAGTATTTGTATACGTTTCTTGTTTATATGACCAAGACGACAATGCCAAAGGTAGGTATCACTCAAATCCAATTTAAGTTTTTTGGTGGTTGCTTGGTATATTGAGCTATCATATGTTGCGTTTTCATGAACCAATTCATAAATACCATTACAAGGTATAGCTTTAAAATAAAATACATGATTTAAAGAAACATGAATATCATTGTCAACAAACTTGAAATCATAATCATATTGTCTTAAACGGGAAACAGAAATTATGTTCCTAGTCAAACTAGGAGCATATAATACATTACTCAAAATAACTTCCAAACCATTTGGAAGTTTCAAAATGTAGTCTCCTTGGGCTTCCACATGAACCTTTGCACCATTGCCCATGAGAGACTTATTTCCCCTTTCTCATAATGCTCATTTCTTTTGAACCCCTGCAACAAATTGCAAATGTGAGTTCCACATCCGGTATCTAATACCCATGTGTTAGAAGAAATAACATTTAATTCTATATGTATCATGTATATTATACCTGAGGTTTGCCCCGCTTCCCTCTTTTCTCTCAACTCTTTGAGATAGACTGGACAATTTCTCATCCAATGCCCTATCTCACCACATTTGAAGCATGGGTCGTTTACAGCAACCTTTTGCTTCTTCTCCTTGGGCTTCGGAGGTTCCGCCCTAACAACCATCTTCCCCTTTCCTCCAACGTGCCCCTTTCCTTTGGCAACATTTGCCTTGGGAGGGGGTAGAGACCTCTTCCTTCTCCCACCTTCATTAATGGTGAGAACGGGTAAAACCCTTTTACCCATTCCCGCCTCAGCTGATTTGAGCATCGAATGAAGTTCATTTATGCTCTTGTCCCATCCGTTCATGTTGTAATTCATGACGAATGCCTCAAACTTTTTAGTTAGGCCATTAAGGATCAAATCCGTGGCCAACTCCTTTGAGACGGGACAGTTCAACCTTTGAAGGCGGTCGATGTGGCTTTTCATCTTAAGAACATAAGATGAAACTGATTGGGATTCCTCCATCCGACATGCATGAAGCGCTCGAACCGTTTCGAAGCGCTCCACTCTAGCTTGTTGCTGGAACGTTTCCCGCAGCTGAGTGATCATGTCATAGGCTCCATGGAGCTCATACTCCTTTTGGAGTTCGGGTGTCATACTTGCTAACATTAAGCAAGAGACTTGGATGGAGTCTTCCGTATATCTAATCCAATCATTATAGGCCTCCACATCCTCCTCGTTAGGTTCATCGGGGATGGGATCATCAAGAATATAGGCCCGCTTTTCTTGCTTGAGAACAATTCTCAAGTTGCGGTACCAATCCATGAAGTTGTTAGGTGTTAGACGATCCCTTTGAAGGATCGCCCTAAGAGATTGGTTGTTTTGGTTTGGTACATCGTTATTAGCGTTGGTGTGATCGGCCATCTACAAGATTTTACAAAGTTCCATTTTAGTAATCGTTGATATAATTATACATTTCATTTATTATTACCCTTTACGTCTCATAGACTATTAATAAAAGAAAATATTTTTAGAATCCAACGTTATATTTAAATATTGGTTAGGTGACCTTTATCCCATTATTTAAATAAACAAGGTAGTCATAAATGACAATTGCAACCCATTGCAACTTCTAGTGGTATGGGATCATTTAAACATCTTATGTTTATAACGGCATGTTTACCCCATCAACACCTTTTATAAAATACATTTTAGGTGATCCATTCAATATATTTTATAAATCAAGTTGTCCTACTTACACACACGTGTGAGTTTACCACATAAGTGGTTAGGTGACCTTTATCCCACAAACATGGCATTATCACCTCAAGTTACAAGTTCCCTCAAAGTGGTTAGGTGACCTTTATCCCACTAAGAGTTTGCAAGTAACTTAAGTGTTGTGTAAAAGGATGGTGTTTAACTTGTTTTTCAAAAGGGATTTATAATTTCACAATTCATGTTTTAGAAAAATCCATGTACCATATGATTGTATGCATTCAACCATATGGTACCTATTTGGTTCTTATAAATAAAACCCATTTTATTTTGCAAACCATTAACTCCTTTTTATAGACCCATTCTATTTTGCATAATGATTTGAGAACCAATTTCTTGTATTAGCTTGTTCTAGGTGAAGTTTGTTAATGACATCCAAATATCCAAAACAAAACAACATCATAAGCATTCAACCAAGCATAACCAAAAAAATCCATATATGCATAACAAAGCATACTAAGTTGAACACACTTGTTTAGCCAAAACAAGTGTGTCAAAAGGTCTTGTCCTAAGGGTTAAGAACATGACACATGGTTGACAAAAGGAACTCCCACTTGAATCCACATCTTCAAGCATCCTCTTTGTCCATCTTTTCTTCAAGTCTTGATCTTGAGCATCCTTACAAAATATGTATCCTAATACATTTTTCTAGTAAAGATAAACTCCTAATCTATTTATTACAAACCATATGAATGAATAGATTACAAAACAAGACTTAAACAAAATAAATTATTACATGCCCAAATGAATACAACATGACAATCAATCATTCAATCCAAGTGGTCTAGGCTTTGTTATGCATAAACAACAACAATATATCCAAACATACATAAGAAGTCATTTTTTGGCAGCCCCTTAAACCCATGTTTTTGGCCAACATAAACCAAGAACAAAAGGGTTTAGTCCAAGCAAACAATAATCTTATAAACTAGAGTTTTAAAGATCCTAATGTGCATAATATAGCATCTTTAAAACATCAAAAGGGGCACCAAAATTGCCCTTTAAACCCACGGTTTTGGGCTGTCCAAAAGGGAAACAAAGTGTAATATATGTATGCATATGTATAAGTGGCTCTTGATGCCATTGTAGGGGTTTTAACATGTTTATCAAAGCTTCATACAACATTATTTATATGAAAACGCAGCGGAATAATCTTTTAAAACATATTAAGATCTTATTATAAAACCCATTTTATAATAACCCCAAGCCATGGATCTTTATACATAATGCATACAAGTGAAAGAACACTAGATAGTCAAGAAACTACAACCTTTGTAGCTTCCTAAATCCGAAAATAAGAAGATGAGGATGATGAGATTTGAGGCTGAAACTTCAAGCTAGAAATCCTCAAGAGATGATACCCCAAGCACGTGCAAAAACACCTCTCTATGCTAGGATCGAACACCAAGTTGTAGCCTCTCTTCCTTGTGAAGTTTTTCAGCCAAGAACCAAGCTTAAAGCTGAAATATTGTCTTCTCTATTGCAAAATCCGAATCTTGAAAGAGAGAGAGAGAGAGAGAGAGTTCTTGTGTGTGTAGGTTGAGTGTATGTGTGAAATGAATTGATGATAATCTAATGCATGTGCTTGGAACAAGTAAAAGCATTCCCAAGACACAAGGGGGCGGCCGAAAATGGGCACCCCTTGGTCTCTCACCAATTCAAATTTTAATTTTTAAAATTTCCATCCATACATTCACCTTTTTTATAAAATTAAACCAATTTAATTTTATAACACATACAACTAGTCTTTTGTCATTGTTTAACTAATTTAAACAATGCACAAGAAATCCCTCATGAACAAATTACATTATATATAATGATGTTCATCTACAAAAGTAATTATTTAGAAAATCCAATTTTCTAAATTGGTGTAACTTATTATTTGTTAAGATCTTATCAACAAATAATTTATCTTTCGGTGTTTGTTAGGCTTGTTATTGGGTATGACCCGACTTGGATCATATCACACTAGCCACATCAATTTTATATGTATCTTGGGCAGATCAAATCTTTCAATAATCCCTCTATCATCCAGTTTGTTTTTGTATAGCCATCTAGTTCCAATAGGATGTTGACCTTCAGGTAAATCAACAAGAGACCACACTTTTTGCTTTCTGAACTATTAAAGCTCTTCATGCAAAGCTTCAATCCAGTTATTGTCTTTTAAAGCAGCTATAATGTTTGAAGGCACCACTTGAGAAAGAAAACAGTTGAAGAGACAAAGGTTGGCTGTACCACTTTAGCTCCTTGTAGTTCTCTTTTCAGGATTTCCAATGATGTTATCAAGTGGATGAGACTTATGAATTCTCATTAAGGGAGTTGATTCAACTGGAATAGATGATTCCAGGTTAGTCATTTCCATTGCCTCTGACTGATTCATCTCAATTTGAGAATTCAAGAAATAATCAAATTGAGAGTCTGTTGATTGGGCTACAGAAGTATCTACAATTGTATTTTGCTCTTCCGCAGGAACTTCTTCGGAAGCATTTTGCTCTTCCGTAGGAGCTACTCCAGATGCAATCTAGTCTTCCGAAGGAACTTCTCCGGATGCATTCTGGTCTGCCGAAGGAACTTCTCCGGATGCATACTGGTCTTCCGAAGGAACTTCTCCGGATGCATGCTGGTCTTCCGAAGGAACTTCTCCGGATGCATGCTGAAGGAACTTCTCCGGATGCATTCTGGTCTTCCGAAGGAACTTCTCCAGATGCATTTTGTTCAATTCCACATGTAATATCTGCTTCTACTAAAGTATTTTCATCTGAAGATGGATGTATTCTTGGAGGATCAGTAGATAAAGTTACTTCAGTCATAATAGGTGGAACAAATGGATAGCATACTTCATCAGATCTTGCATTGGTCAACTGATCATAGTTAAATGATTTAAATAAAGCATCTATGTCAAATAACCATGATGAACCTTTAACTGACTTAGTAAACACATTTTCATCAAAAGATACATTAGGGGTCTCTTCCACAATGTTATGTTGTGGAATATACACTCTATATGATTTTGATGTTGAAGAGTATCCAACAAAGAAACCATCATATGCTTTTTTCTGAAAATTTTCCTAATGACTCTTTTATGTTCAAAACAGTTACTTGACATCCAAAGACTCTTAGATATCCTATCTAAGGTTTTCTTTTAAATAGGAGCTCATAAGGAGTTTTGTTATGTTCTTTGACAATTAATGTTCTGTTTTGAACATTGCATGCAGTATTCACAGCCTCAGCCCAAAAGGTGATAGGTAGTTGTGAATCAGCTAGCATTGTTCTTGCTACTTCAATGAGAGTTCTGTTTCTTCTTTCAGCAACTCCATTTTGTTGTGGAGTCCTTGGTGCACTGAATTGTCTTGCAATACCTTTGCTCTTGCAAAAAGAATCTAGTTCAAAGTTGACAAATTCAGTACCATTATCACTCCTAAAAATTTTGACTTTTGTATCAAGTTGATTCTCAATCTTGATTACAAAGTCCATTAATGTTTCTGATGTTTCACTCTTTTGTTTTAAGAAAAAGACCCATGTAAATCTAGTGAAATCATCAACTATCACCAAACAATATTGCCTTTTTCCAATGCTCATTACATTGGTGGGACCAAAAAGATCCATGTGAAGCAATTTGAGTGGTGAAGTATTAGTATTTAGGGTTTTGGATTTATGTGACACTCTGTGTTGTTTTCCTTTGTAACAAGAAGAACAATGACTTGAGCAATGAAACTCTTTATTTGGCAATCCAATGACCAGGTCATTTTTCACCAATTTATTCATGTTCTTCATGTTAGAATGAACAAGCCTTCTATGCCATAATTGAGACAAATCTTCTGAGAGTTTAGATATAAGGCAAGTTTCATGTTTTGTGAGAGAAGTGTTGTTCATATCCAAAACATAAGTGTTTCCTTTTCTTGTTGCTTTGAGGAGAATCCAATCTTCTGGGACAATAAATCCTGGCTTAAGAATGTAACAGTTAGTGTCATCAAACAATGTAGTGTAGTTTTGATCACAAATTGAGATACACTAAGTAAATTATACTGTAAGTTTTTACAGTAATTTACTTTATCAAATTTAAGTACACCATTGTGAAAGAATTGATCTGCCCAAGATACATATTAAATTGATGTGGCTAGTGTGATATGATCCAAGTCAGGTCATACCCAATAACAAGCCAAACAAACACCGATAAATATTTATTCGCTGATAAGATCACACAAATAAATATTAGCACCAATTTAGAAACCGGGTTTTCGAATCATTGCTTTTGTAAATGAACAACATTATATGGATAATTTGTTCATGAGAAATTAGTTGTTTTATTATTTAAGTTGGTTAAGTAATATCAAACAAAAGTGTGTTATGTTTTATAAAATTAAAAAGGGTTTTAATTTTATAAAACTAAAGTGCAAGAGTGTATTTTTTATAAAAGTTCAAATGGGAGGGAAACCAAAAGAGGGACCCCAATGTCGGCCGCCCCTATGGCCTTGGAAATCCTCTTTTTTAGTTCTTGGTACATGCAAGTATTGATGCACTTGAACACTCTTCTATCAACACACTTTCTCTCACACACACAAGAGCAAAAATTCTCTCTAATATCTCTCTAAAAATCGGTTTTTAGAGCTGAAACAAGGCTGAATTTTCAGCTTTGAATCAAGTTGTTCTAGGCTGAAAAATCGATTGTGAAGAGGGTTTTCAAGTTGGTGTCACACAACCTAGCAAGTGGGTGTTTGAAGGAGCTTGTGGGTATCATCTCTTGAGGTCTTCTTGCTTGAAGATTCAGCCACAAAGATCATCTCTAGCATCTCCACAAACTCGTTTTCTAGCAGCTTGAAAGGTTGTCCTCTAAACATCCATGTTTATCTTTATTGTATGCATTTCGTATATGGATCCATGGTTTGGATTTTGATTATCAAATGGGTTTAAAATCAACTTATTAACAAGTTTTAAACTTATAATCCGCTGCGTTCTTCATATAAACAAGCTTATATGAACTTTGATAAACTTGTTAAAATCCCTACAATGGCATCAAGAGCCACTTATACGAATGCATACATGCATAGATTATACAATTTCAAGTTTTTGTGATGTGAAAAACCATATGGCCGTGACCTTTTAGGGCTGAATGGTTACCCCTTTGTGGTTTTAAATATTATATTTTACATGCATATGGTAATCTTTAAAAATCAAGTCACATTGATGGATTGTTTGTTTTGTTTGGACAAAACCAGAATTTTCGGTTTGTATAACCTTGGCCGAAAATTTAGGGTAAAAAAGGGGAACCATTTTAACTTGAAATGCTTGCATATTTGGATGTGTATTTGAATGTTCATAACCTAGCCAAAACCTTGTGTTTGGATGTATATTTGGATGTATATTTGGATGTATAATTGGATGTATATTTGTGTTGTGATATTGTTTGATCATTATTATTGGGTTGTAATAATTATTTATTTGGGTTTGTAATCTATTTATTATTTTGTTGGTTTGTAATAATAAGTAGATTAGTTGTATTTCTTTTACTAGTAAAAATGTATTAGGATATATTTTGTAAAAGAAGTTCAACAAGACTTGGGTTTTTTGGTTTGGGCCATTTCAGGCCCAAATGGGCCTCATAGCCCAAGATTGGTTTTAAGCCCAATAACCAAAGCCCAAAGCATGAAGGCCCAAGGAAGCTAGGAGCTGAAGTTGGAGCCCAAAAGAAAGCCCAAATAAAGCAAAATGATGACAACACAAAATGGACACTTGATGCATTAGGATGCGGGATCAAGTGGGAGCACACCATCTCAATGCCTTGTGTCATGTTTATGCTTTATAATTGACCCTCTTGGCACACTTGTTTTGGCCAACAAGTGTTGTTAAATCCATTGGCTATCGTTATGAACTTGTGGTTGTTTTATTATGCATGTATGGTTGATTTTTGTTCATATTATCTTATTTTGGAATTGGATAGTTAACAACATGGAGTCATCAACTCGCATAAAATTGTTTTACCAAAGGTTATTGATTTCATAATTAAATGAGTAATTAAAAGAAACTTTGAAATAAGTTTTCAAACAAACTACCATGCATTTGAATGCATGCAAATGCAAGGTATGAAAATTGTTTTCCAAACTAGAATTTTGTAAAACTCAAATCCCTTTTAAAATAAGTCAAACACCATCCTATTATACAACACTCGAATCATTTGAGAACTTAATGTGGGATAAAGGTCACCTAACTATATTAAAGGGAACTTATGAGTTTGAGGTGGGTTTGCCGTATTTATGGAATAAAGGTCACCTAACCACTTATATTAGCAAATCCACACGTGTGTCTAAGTAGGACGACTTAATTGGAAATCATGCATTAGGATCACCGAAGCATGACGTACAAATGGTGTTGATGGGATAAACATGCCAAACAAAACATAAGATGTTTAACCGATCCCATACACTAGAAATTGTAATAGGTTACAATTGTCAAACGTTGACTACCTTGTTAATTTAAATATAGGGATAAAGGTCAGCTAACCGATATCTAAATGTAACGTTGGATTCTAAATATTGACTATTAATTGTCTATGAGAAAAAAAGGGTATTAATAATCAAAATACATTGATATTAAAAGTACTAAAAATTGAACTTTGTAAAATTGTAAATGGCTAACAACAACAACGCAATCCCGACCGTCCATAACCTATCACTAAGAACAATCCTTGAAAAGGAACGTCTAAACCATGGGAACTTCATGGATTGGTACCGAAACTTGAGAATCGTTCTCAAACAAGAAAAGAAGTCCTATGTGTTAGACGATCCCATTCCCGATCAACCCGATGAAAATGACGTTGAGGCCTTTGCCGACTGGGTCAAGTACACCGAAGACTTTGTGCAAGTCTCATGTCTCATGCTAGCGAGTATGATTCCTGATTTGCAAAAGGACTTTGAGAACCACAATGCCTATGACATGATCACCCAGTTGAGGGAAATGTTCCAACAACAATCAAGGGTGGAGCGCTTCGAAACGGTTCGAGCACTCCATGCATGTCGAATGGACGAGACCCAATCGGTATCATCTTACGTTCTCAAGATGAAGAGCCACATTGATTGCCTTGAAAGGCTTAACTGTTGTGTGTCCAACGAGTTGGCAATGGATTTGATCCTCAACTCCCTATCCAAGAAGTTTGATAGCTTCGTTATGAACTATAACAAGAATGGATGGGACAAGAGCATTGGTGAGCTTCATTCAATGCTCAAAACGGTCGAGGCAGGCATGGGTAGAAAGGTTCTACCGGTCCTTACAATCAATGAAGGTGGTAGTAGGAAAAGGCACATCCCCGACCCTAGGGCAAATGTTGCCAAAGGGAAGGGGCAAGTCAAAGGGAAGGGTAAGGGTAAAGCAAAAGTGGAACCGCCCAAACCGAAAGAAAAGAAGCAAAAGGTTGCTCAAGATGACCCGTGTTTTGAGTGTGGTGAGGTAGGCCAATGGAAACACAATTGTCCGGTCTATCTCAAAGCGTTGAGATCGAAGAGGGACGCGGGGCAAACTTCAGGTACAATCTTTATGATACATGTTGAGCTAAATGTTATTTCTTCTAACACATGGGTATTAGATACTGGATGTGGAACTCATATTTGCAATTTGTTGGAGGGGTTCAAAAGAAGTGAGCATTATGCAAAAGGGGAAATAAGTCTCTTCATGGGCAATGGTGCAAAGGTTCACATGGAAGCCAAGGAGACCACATTTTGAAGCTTCCAAGTGTTTTGGAAGTAATTTTAAAGAATGTTTTGTATGCTCAAGTTTAACTAGGAATATTATTTCTGTTTCCCGTTTCAGACAATGTGATTATGATTTCAAGTTTGTTGATAATGATATTCATGTTTCTTTAAATCATGTGTTTTATTTTAAGGCTATACCTTGTAATGGTATTTATGAATGGTTCATAATAACACAACATATGATAGCTCAATGTACCAAGCAACCACCAAAAGGCTCAAATTAGATTTGAGTGATTCCTATCTTTGGCATTGTCGCCTTGGTCACATTAACAAGAATCGTATGCAAAAACTTCAAAAGAATGGTCTTTTGAAAACTAATGAAAATGATTCATTTGATGTGTGCGAGTCTTGCTTACAAGTTAAAATGACAAAGGCCCGTTTTAGTGGGACTACTGAAAGGGCAAAAGATTTATTAGGGATCATACATTCGGATGTATGTGGACCTTTTAATCCAATAACTAGGAATGATGAAAGATACTTCATTACCTTTACCGATGACTATAGTCGTTATGGGTATGTGTACTTGTTAAGACACAAACATGAATCTTTTGAAATGTTCAAAATCTTCAAGAATGAAGTTGAAAATCAACTCAACAAAACGGTCAAGATTCTTCGTACAGATAGAGGAGGTGAATACCTGAGTAGTGAATTTCAAGAGTATCATAGAAGTTGTGGGATTGTCTCACAACTTACTCCACCTGGACCACCACAACATAATGGTGTGTCTGAAAGGAGGAATTGGAGTCTATTGGATATGGTTCGATCTATGATGGCTAGAAGTACACTACCTCTATCATTTTGGGGTTTCGCATTGCTCTCCGCGGCCCGTATTTTAAATATGGCCCCAACCAAGAAAGTGGAAAGTACACCTTTCGAAGTATGGCATGGAAGGGTTCCATGATTATCATATTTAAAAGTTTGGGGGTGTGAGGCTTATCCTAAGCAATACGCTCAAAACAAACTGGAAGCCCGATCCACAAAGTGTATCTTCATTGGATATCCTAGAGATTGTATTGGATATTATTTCTATGATCCAACAGAACATAAAGTATTTATTGCTCGAAAGGCAGAGTTCTTGGAGACTAAGTTCCTTTCGGAAGAAACTAGTGGAAGAACAGTGGAACTTGAAGAGGTTCAAGATTCACAAGACGATACACATTTGGTTGATACTAGCAATCAACATGAGGATGTTAAGAATGATCATATGAATGATCAACATACACAAAACGTTCGTAGATCTGGTAGAACTGGTATTCCTCCTGAGAGATATGGATTTTTCATGGATGGATGCTATGTGGTAGATTCGGATGAACCAACCACATACCATGATGCAATGTCAAAACCTGATTTTGACAAATGGCAAGAAGCCATGAACGTAGAGATGCAATCCATGTATGATAACCAAGTTTGGGAATTGGTAAACACCACCTCTTAAGTCCAAGATAGTTGGAAGTAACTGGGTTTTCAAGAAGAAAACCGATATGCATGGAAACTTGAATACTTATAAAGCTAGACTTGTAGCAAAAGGTTTCACTCAAACTCAAGGGGTTGATTATGATGAAACTTTTTCGCCTGTCGCAATGCTAAAGTCTATCAGGATATTATTTGCCATAGCAGCATATTATGACTATGAGATTTGGCAAATGGATGTCAAAACCGCCTTCCTTAATGGATATCTTGAGGAAGATGTCCATATGGAACAGCCTGAAGGTTTTGTTGATCCAAAACATCCTAACAAGGTATGCAAGTTAAAGAAGTCAATCTACGGATTGAAACAAGCGTCAAGAAGTTGGAATCACCATTTTGATGATGAAGTAAAGAAATTTGGCTTCATCAAAAACGCTGATGAAGCTTGTGTGTATAAGAAAGCTAGTGGGAGCATTATTACTTTCATGGTATTATATGTCGATGACATTCTACTATTTGGAAATGACATTCCAACCTTGGAAGGTGTAAAAACCTGGCTTGGAAGCTATTTTTCCATTAAGGATCTTGGTGAAGCCACCTACATTTTGGGAATAAAGATCTATAGGGATAGATCAAGGCGGTTGATAGGTTTAAACCAAAGTGCATACATTGAAAAGATCTTGAAAAGGTTCAAGATGGAGAATTCTAAGAAAGGTTTGGTACCTATTCAAAAGGGGACTATATTGAGCTCATCTCAATGTCCTAGTTCAAAGGTTGAACAAGAAAGAATGAATGGAGTCCCATATGCATCTGCTATAGGATCCATCATGTATGCAATGATATGTACTAGGCCAGACGTGTCATGTGCTGTAAGCATGACAAGTAGATATCAACAGAATCCTGGTAATAGTCATTGGATGGCTGTAAGAGTATTTGAAATACCTTAGAAATACTAAGGACATGTTCTTAATATATGGATCTGGTGAGGAGGAACTCGTTGTAAAGGGTTACACGGATGCGAGGTTCCAAACTGATCGAGATGATTCTCGATCACAGTCGGGATATGTCTTCATTATGAATGGAGGAGCGGTCTCTTGGAAAAGCTCAAAGCAAGATGTAGTGGCTCTATCTACAACAGAATCAGAATACATCGCCGCTTCATTGGCAGCTCAAGAAGCTGCGTGGCTTAGGAAGTTCATTGCTGATCTAGGGGTCGTGTGCTACCATTCAAGACCCCCTAGAGATCTTTTGTGACAACGAAGGTGCGATTGCTCAAATCAAGGAACCTCGTGCTCATCAAAGACTCGGCACATTGAACGGAGGTTCAACTACATAAGGGATGAAGTTGAAAAGGGAAAGATATGCATTCGCAAAGTTCACATCGATCAAAACATTGCGGATCCATTCACGAAGCTCCTAGATAGGTCAAAACATGAAAGTCATACTTGTGCCTTAGGACTTCGATATTCTAGTGATTGGACTTGATCAAATTTGTATTTGGATATTAGAACTTATGTTATTTGACTTAATTATATGATTATAATTTTCATTTGTTCATCTATTTTAGCATGTTTAAATCCGTGAATAAGCAAGTTATTCTAAACGTCCGTAGTCGATCATACTTGTGGGAACAACTATGAATGTAAGACTATAATAAACTTGGATTGGTTGATATTCATAAGTACGAATATAGAGCAAAAGGTTGCTACCAAGGTTCATTGATATCTATGGGATATAGATATAGGACTGACCCGCTCTCTATTATTTCTGCATGGAATCTTTATGATTAGTCATAAGAAATATTGAGTAAAGCGAATATCATGTATCCTCAGACCTGAGATACATATTGGAGTCTTGATTCACCAGTAT